>VZTF01002098.1:2847242-2901171 GCA_013397755.1 Cnemophilus loriae
GGGGGGGGGGTTGGGTGGTTTTATTTTTGGGTTTTTGTTTGGTTTTGTTTGGGGGGAGAAGGTATCACAGAGAGCAGAGTGCTGGCAATGAAATAGCTGAAATTTCACTGAAAATTTTTTTTAGCTTTTTTTCCAAATTAAAACCACCTTTTCAGCAGCCATAGTAACTATTCTCTCATTTCTGTATTAAATAAACCCTAAAATGAATCTGAATTCGAGCTGGTAAGTTTCGCCTGACTCCAATTTATCCCTAGTTGGCTGTATATTTCTAGTGAATTATTTGCTCTCATCCAAACATTTAGGAAGCATTTGGAAGAGGTGATGTTAAATGTGGGTAATGTATTAACTAAGACATCTAGCATGAAGTGGCCGATGTTTGATTTTCTGGTTGCTGCTATATCTATATTTCTGTATATATACACCCCTTCTTGCAGTTCTTGCAGTCAGAGCAACCATACCTTTAACTCACCCAGGTCAGGCACCTAGCCCAGTGTGTTGTTCTCTAGCTTTTTCTGTACTGCTTTCCTTACACCTTCCCATAAAGTAGATCTGCCTAGATAACGACATTTCAGTACGTGTTGATGCCATGGCTAAAATAAGGTGTCAAATGTGTTGGACAAGGGCATGTGGGAACACTAAAAAACAATGGTGATTTATAAAATAAATTATTGGTTTTTATATAATTTTATATTCATACTTTAGGAAGTTCTAATATGTTACATCACAGATAAGTACATAATGTGCAATTGCATGTGAGAAAATATAAAATGTTAGGTGTAACACGGTATAGTAAACTGCATTATATAACTTATAGTATTAAAAAAATCACAGAATCACAGAGTTATTAGGGTTGGAAGGGACCTCTGGAGCTCATCTAGTCCAACTCACCTGCCAAGGCAGGGTCACGTACAGCAGATCACACAGGAACACGTCCAGGGGGGTTTTGAATGCTTCCAGAGAGGGAGATGCCATGGCATCCTTGGGCAGCCTGTTCCAGTGCTCTGCCACCCTCAATGTAAGGAAGTTGCTCCTCACATTGAGGTGGGAATTCTTGTATTTTAGTTTATGGCCATTGCTTCTTGTCCTGTCTCTGGGCACTACCAAAAGGTCTGGCGCCATCCTCTTGATACCCACCTTTGAGATATTTTACGTATTGAAGAGATCCCCTCTCAGTCTTCTCTTCTTCAGACTGAACAAGCCCAGCTCCTGCAGTCTCTCCTCACATGAAAGATGCTCCAGACCCCAAACCATCTTTGTGACCCTCTGCTGGACCCTCTCCAGTAACTCCTTGTCTTTCTTGTGCTGAGCAGCCCAGAACTGGAACCACAGTACTGCAGATGTGGACTCACTAGGGCTGGGTAGAGGAACATGATCATCTCCCTTGCCCTGCTGGCCACACTCTTCCCAATGCACCCCAGGATACCATTGGCCCTCCTGGCCACAGGGGTACTGCCAGCTCATAGTCAGCTTGTCACCCACCAAGACTCTCAGGTCCTTCTCTGCAGAGCTGCTCTCCAGTAGGTCAGACCCCAACCTGTGCTGGTGCTTGGGCTTATTTCTCCCCAGGTGCAGGACCCTGCAGTGGCCCTTTTTGAACCTCATTAGGTTCCTCTCTGCCCAACTCTCCAGCCTATCAAGGTCCTGATGAATGGCAGCACAGCCTTCAGGTGTACCAGCCACTCCCCTCAGTTTCCTGTCATCAGTAAACTGATATGTGTATGTATAATAAATGTATAGTTGAATTAAATTTAAGTCATTAATTTAAGTAGCATTTTACAGTGTTACTGAAAGGAATGATTTTGACAAGAGTCGGAGATCCAAAAGCAGCCACCAGCGCTTGGCTGCTTCTCAGAGTTTAGGATGCAAGCATACATAGCAGAGAACTACAGCTGCATTACTGCATCCCTGCATCGCTCCCTCTGAGAATCCAGTCTGTGCACTTACTCTAACCATTGTACCTTCTCCCGTGAAACCTTTCCCAGACCAAACAGGGGTGGGAACAGAAAGTGCCTGGTTATCATCTTAAACTGTATGAGTCATCTGTATACTACTTTTTGCATATCTTTCATTTTTCTCTCTATTATTTTCTTTCTTTTCTAAGATAAACAGATGTTAGAGTGAAGAAAGGAAAGAACATGCATTTCATTCATTAAAATCTCTCAAAAACATAAAGTGGCTTTTCTTTTTAACTTTGCATTATGACAAATAACAACAGCTTTTACTAAGTTCTATCCTAAACAGAAGTAGAGAAATATTTTAGAAGTAGCTGTGACAGATAGTCTTAGGGCCTGTCCCTAACATTTATTAGAAATGCATTACTTTTTACTCATTTTTACTCTCAGCCATTGACTATGACACAGAAAATTATTCCAGGAATGCTGACCGTGAATCCTGCCATGATTCCCCTCCACTCCTTCAATGCTGAGTCTCCACAGTTGCTCTCTCACAGTGGGAATATATTAGCACTGAGATAGGCATCTGCCAAAGAATATTACTTATCTGCAGAGTAAGGGCTGTGCCACCTCATCTCATCTGGGGATTGCCACAAAGGTGGTTTGTGACATGCACTCAGCAACAAATGCATAACAAGAAAGGTCAAGACCCTTCAGCTGTAGTTTTTTCTTCTTCTTTTCTGAAACATTTACATGGAAGAATGTTGGTTTTGAGCTGGATTGTGATCTCCCCAATTAATACAGCACTTCAGCAGTGCTCATTTTGAGGTGAGATCAATGCTGTATTAAGTTTTTTCCTAGGAAATCAGATAACTCCTAATACGTGAATTTCATTCTACATCCCTTCAGGAAAGGAGGATAGAGTCTATATTATGAAAAAATTTAGTATTCACTGCTTCGTATCCACATCTGAGAGTCAGCCACAGAAACTGACAATCACAGCTCCTGTTGCCACACATTCAGATCCAGAGTGATGCCTGTTACTGATTTCAAAGACAGTCTAGTCTAAGTGACAGCTGCCAGCCTACCACAGTGGCCTCTTGTAAAATGTGTAAATCTGTAAACTGCATGACCCTTGGAATGGAAACACAGGGCAAACACCAAAAAGACTGACTAGTCATGCTGAAACAAAACTATTTCTATGCAGGCTTAAATGCTGCTGCCTAGCTGAAGAGCAATTACATGAGGAAAGAACGCAGAAATTAAATCAGAGCTGAAATAATCTGAGAAAACAGAAATTGAAACAAAATCAGCCTAAGTCAACACAGAATTGTTGCTCTACTTCAAAACTTCCATGATTTTTCCATGTCAAATAATTTCTTAAAACTGACATTTTCCTACAAAAGATTTTGATTTTTTCTGTTCCTTCAGAAATGTGCAACTGCTCTGCCTCCACTCTGCTGCAACAGCTCCCAGGGAAAACATATTGCAACGCCACTGCTCTAGGATGTGCAGAGCACTGCTCCATTGCTTCATTCACCGATACATGTCTGGAACAAGCTTTCCCGTGGGCCTGCTTGGATGCATGTTCCTCTGGCTTCTCACCTGTGAGGCTATAGCTCAGCTGTGCCCAGAAACCCCTACTGTGGGTTTGGCTGACCCTGCTGTAATGACGACGTCTGACAAAGTCATTGCGCTCCCTCCTAAATGTCTCATATTTCATTCACTTCTCTTTTCAGTCTACCCTCAAAGTGTGGAGCACTTAGCAGCCTCCCTGTCCCTCTTCCCTGCTTCGTTGTGTGTAGTGAAGCATGTTCTTTCCCATCTCCAGCATGACCACGGGGGACTTCCTCAGATTTCTCTGCACCTGAGGCTGATGACCCTATCCCTTGCTGTCCTTGGCCTTGCTTCTTTCAGCTGTGATCCAGCACTGATGACTCATCCTCTAATCTATCAGGACAGCAATATTCTCTTGCAACTAAACCCCCTCCATCACAGCCCCATTTGCCCATACAGATGCTTGCAGGTGAAGGGATTTGTCCTGGCTACCTACATGGTGCTGTCTTGTTCTGGCAGCATTGCTGGGAATTAGAAGATTCCATCAGATAGACTGGGGTGAGGAAAAAGCATTTTTTAACTTTCACACTCACGATATAAATAGGAGAATTATTCCAGGGGTTCTTTGTGTTTGGGGTGGGTGAGGAGTGAGATTTCAAAGGTGAATTATTCAACCTTTGCCCAGACGAAAGTCTACTGAATTTTGTGAAAGAACAGCAGGAGACTCTATTAAGTTTATTTTAATTTTGGGGGTTTTGTGATTAGCTCCTTTCCAGAATAAAGCAAGAATGATAGGGACCAAAGGTGTGCAGAAACAAACATTTTCTGCAAATGAGACTTTATCCTACTGCTGCAGGCTGAGACAAAAATCTCTTCTGAAGGATATGCTGCCCCACTATTCACCATACCCCTTTATTCAGCAGTCCAGGCATTACAGAGAAGCCTTGCAGCTTTTACCCCAGAACTGCTTTTATACATTTTTTTTTTTAGTAAAAATTAATTGTCATGTTAACCTGACACATGCACATCCATCTAAGTATTAATATAGGAGCTGCTGGAAACAGGATCCACAATTAGTCCAATTAAAGCTCTCACATACAAAAGTAATGTGGAAAATGTCAAGCAGGTACAACATCATTGCAATACACTTAATCAGTCTGGCCTACCTTTTACACACAGCCTGGTTACATACCACATTCCTGAGAGAAAGAAGAAAGAAGAAGAAGAAGAAAGTGAAGAAAAAAGCCAGCCTATACTGTCTTCACCCTTATCTAGTTTTAAGTGGAGAGTGATTTCTTTCTGAGTTGCTGACAGCTGACAAACAACATAACTTCTGCAGGCTGAGGCTCGGTAATCTTTGCCATCACCTGCTCTCAGAGGAGAACCTGCATGACCAGTCATGACTCTGACCTGGACCTTTAGTCTTTAAAGTGTGGCTGTGCTTACAGTGCTTTCTTGCTTTCGTCGGAGGGTCTGAGCACAACACACACACACCAAGCCTGTCCCACATGGGAACAGACAGAGACTCCTCAGCCAAACCAGGCACATCTGAAGCGCAGATTAGTCCATATGAGGCCTAGGTGTTGGAGGCACCTTTCTTTCACCAGCCTCAAGAACTATGTGTGATTAGACATCTCACAGTCCAAGGGCTGCAATTCATCATCACTCCCCCTATGCATCAACCCTGAGAGCATTGACTGCTCCTGCACTCCTCTCCTCCCTCTTGTGTTTGATTCCTTCTCTCTCATCATCTTCTGACAGTTCCCATCTTTCTCTCAGGACTGCTGTTATTTATTTTGTGGTGGAGCTGTGAGAGGGGGCTGAAGGATCAAGGAGGGAGGGACCTCTCAGGCTGTGGCACTCGGCAGAGCCAACAACACAGGGGTCCTTGGCATCTGACTAAAGCAAATACAGCACAGTGGTACTGTACAGCCAGATGAACGGAGGGTCAGGCTGGGCTATAGGGAGGTGGAGGGAAGCTGTCACATTCTCAGCACGACATTTGGCAGCTCTGTAAACCAGAGTACATGGAACAGGCTGGTAAACTATTTCCCCACCCCCAGGCATCGGCCCCCTGTTAGGAGCTACCTCACACGACCTCCACCAGCTTTACATCGCAGCCAGTCTTGCCCTGTGTCTGAAAACCCCACCTACTTGTCAGAATGAGAGCCACCTCCTCTGTACGGGCAGCCAGGACATGGCAGCTGAGGGCAAAGCCTTCGTTCTCTTATGTTCCCAGTATCAGGCTGCCTCTAGTGGCTGTGATTGAAGTCTTCAGTCGATCCAGGTGTTGCCTTTGGTTTGTCAGTCTGTTTCTGCCTGTAGAAAATAGTGCTGCTGGTAACCTCTGCCGTTCATTGCCATTGACGGCTGCGCGGACTTGATTGCAATCTGCCAATTGGATTTCACAGCAGCAGTTCACACCCACCTTTGGAACATCCACCCAACAAGATCCATCAGGGGCTTAGGCAGGTCTGTTGGATGGCTCCTGGTGGAGGAAGGAAAATCATGGACACTAATACTATGTCCATGCCTGTGCTTTACTTTTACAGGTGTACGGGCACCTCAGGCTTTCATAGGAGCAGTTGAATGACTTGTTCCGAAGGGATGCTCATCTCAGGAGGACTCCCTGATGAGAACTGTACTGACTGGGGCAGAGACCACTGTTCCGCTGGTTCTGCCCTGAACTTCATGTGTTATCCTTTGTCCTTGTTTACACTAAAAGCATATTAATTTCCAGCTTTTCTGTATAGTTTACAAATCTCGATTCAGAGCCTTGGCTGTCCTTTGCCCTGTCTCTAACATTGTTATCATGTTAGGCTTTTTTATGGGTCATTCACTAGAGAGCACCTGCATTCCAAACCGACATCTTGCCACTACAGATATCCGAAAAAAGGTGTGTTTTACAGCCTTGCTTTTAATGCTGATTGCCTCCATAATAAAGAATGCTTCTGGGGAAAAAATATTAAAATTCTTGCCTCTGAATTCCTTACTCAAGGATCTCACGTTACAGAGAGGCAAATTAAGGACACACTGTACGCTGTTAGAAAACATCCATTAAATAAAGCTAAAATTGAAGTTAAAATTACATTCTTTTAGCAACTGCAATTTTTGTGGCAGTATCACCCCTTGGTGAGCTCTCAGAATGGGCTGTCCATTGGAAATCTGAATGATGCCTCAGCTTAATCTTTAAACATCCAACGTTATCTGCCTAACAAACCAAATTAATCTCTGTGAGTTATGTAATTGTTATTACAAAGGAAAGAAAAAAAAAAGAAAAAGAAAGAAGACTCAAGAGGAACACAAGCAGAGTTTATAAAGAGCTCCAAAGTTACAATGCTCTTTATGGAATAAATGATCCATCCATTCAGCTTGGAACAGGGTAATTGCAAGGGACAGCACAGATAAAACATCAGGAAAACGTCTATCTATTTTTAGATGCTTCTGCTCTAGCAAAGCCACGACTAACCCTATGACAAAAAATATTAATTTCCTCCTTATGCCCCATTCTCTTATTTCATACTGATTATCCCCTTCTGTGGTACACAAAGCCACTTCATAGACAACAGGTGGGCACTGGACATGAGAAAGAGAATGGCAACTGGTCTTAGCTTTCCAAGGACATGCAGCTTCACTGTTAGGTACAATCAGCTGCAGTCATCAAGCTCTACCTTCAGGTAGGAAAGCATGGGCTCAAGAAATGTTACACAAGACTCTGCAAACAGTTTGCATGGTCTATTTGTTTGCACAATGTGCTGGTTTTGTAGTTTTTCCTTGTCTTTAGTTATTAATTCTGTATTTCTGTGTCCACAACCTCAATACGGCTTTTTTTTTTCATCCTGACTAATGCAAAACGACATCGGGGTGAAAATAGGTTCTTGTGGCAGCCTATTAAAAACACTCTCTTCATCCAGAGGAGAATTCTTTTCTAGTGACCTACCAATTAGCTGGTGTTAATGGGTTTCATTCCAGTGGTTTTGTTTTATCTTTGCAGTGAAATTGCTAAGCGATAGCACATGGAATGTGAAAGGGGAATAACAGCACACTAAACAGCGTGTCCAAGTTCCTACAGGCTAATGGTTATTCCTTTCTCAAGGATCACAGCCTAGTTCAGCTAACATTAGAATTTTCCTAATTATGTGCAGATTTATAGCATCCCAGTTCTGCAGGTAAATTTATAAAAGCTTGAGGGAGATGATGGACTGTTCATATTTGCTCAAGTATTCTCACATTTCCTACTGCTGAGGTGGATAATGCCAATGCATATTTCTGCACTACATTATGGAAAAAAGGCTTGAAAAATCTGTGGGTTTTGCCAAAACTGTTGATGAGCTACAGCACGACAAAAAATTAGAGAACACTTTAAAATGTGACATGCTTTCATCTGGATTTTGCTTGGATCTGTGTCAGATCTTTCTCTGATAACAGACCATGGAGGCAAAAATGAGACCCTACTCCTGTCTAGGGATGTTAAAGGTGAGATGTGGAGCCTTGTGACATTTTTAACTCAAAGCTGTGAGATAAAGGATTATCTTCTCTGAATAAATCTCTAGGTCAGAGGCTATGGTTTGATGCCTGCCTTTGCCACAAGACAAGTTTTGCATCTCAGAGAATTTATCTGGGGCTGGATTTACAAACAAATTTAATGCTCACGCTCAGTTCAATGAGAGACATTCAGCCCTGGGCCTTGATAAAACTGCTCCTTAACCTTGCCATACCACTATCCCCCCATCAATAAAAAGGGATTGTACCATCTCTTGTTCATCCTGGCTACTGATGCTCAGAAAACTGGTAGGTGAGATGTTACGATGTTCCCAGGTGCTGCATGTCAACAGGGAGGATCAGGTGTGGCTGGGCTGACCAGAGGGTGAATACATCCACTGGTGCCTTGGTGTGGGCTTGGCACCACCAAGCAAAGAAAAATTACAGAAAGGAAGTTCTGGGACCAGCTCATCCCACCTGTCAGACCTTATTCAGCAGCCCTCAGCAGCTGGAAGCCTCAGTTAACCAGCCAGAACAGTTGGGCTTCTGGCTGCTTAACAGAATTGAAGCGCCATAAGGGCATCCCCTGAACATGGATAAATACATCCTACAAAGTACTGCAGTGTTTGTTGCAAAACCAAGGTGCCACCTTTAATCTATGCTTGGGAAGGAAGAGTTTCTGTTTTGCCAGCTGCCTACAGCTTCTCTGGAACAAAGATTATGCCTCACAACAGTTTGTGGACTAGGTTTATGATCTGGGTAAGATTCAGACTTATAAATAAATTCAACCCATCCGAATATAGAAGAGCAAAAGGTCACTTACCCATCTCACCTATTGGCACTGGTAAGAAAGACCCACAAGTACTCCTGCCTGTTACATGGCATATTTCCTTTTGACCTTCATAGACATTCCCCATTTTCAAAATTTGTTTGGTTTTAATTCTCACTCTAGGACTTCTAATCATATTTATCACCAATATTTTAAACTCTGTTTCAGTCTTCTTAGATTGAAATTATTTTGCAACTACATTTATTGTCTTTAAACAGGCTTTCAAAATTTAACACTTGCTCAGAGTTAGGTAAGATAAATGCCATTTCACATTTTCACAGATAAAAATTCTTGGCAATAGTCTGTTTTATTTGTTGATTTGGCTGAAGCAGATAGCATGACAAAAATACTGAACAAGAACACTTTAACTTTAATACTTATAGTGGATAGAAGCCAGACTGTGAAATAAAATTTCTCTTTATTTTTTAGTAATCTAGGCTTCGGTGAGGAAAAGGTCATTATAGGTTGGTTATGGGGCTATTGCTGAAGTTAATTTAAATTACTAACTGGTTAAAGTGGCTAATATTCTAGTAGAAATTTTATTTGTTGCAGAGAAGAAACCAGGAGTTTATTATCATGTGGACAAAGCAGACTGAAGCTTACCATCTGGACATAGGGCTCTAATAAACAGTACCTCCAGGTGCAGCTGCCATTTCTGATACACATTTCTGAGTCTGCTATTAGAGGGAAACCATGATGCTTCACTGCTGGCAAGTGCCCACTTTTTAATGATAGCTCTGTGTTCACTACATCGGGCCCATTTCATTAGACTTAAACTTGTAACACTCCTGGCCTAGAGGTGCCTTGTTAGTGTTGGTCAGCATGGGTTTTTTTTCCTCATGAAACACTAGCTCAGCTTAGATTCCATGCCTAACAGAGACTTGTGGTTCTAAGAAAAAGAATCTACCTGTGAGTGGGCATACTTTAGAAGGCAGCATTGTGTGCATGGTGCTTTAGTTTTTATTAGCATCCCTTTTGACTCTCACTGAAACTTCATAGAACAATGTTTTAGAGGAGGAATGGCAGACCAGCCTGCTAGCAAGGCAGTGGTATCCCAGCTAATGATCACTATTTAGCCCCTGCAGCCCTGGTATTGCTTTCTTTAATGAGGAAATCAAGAGGATATTAAACTCAATTTGTATTGACTGTCTGAGTAACCCTCTAGACGATTTTATTCAGAGATAATAACACATTATTTAAGCCAAAGGCTGTCAGCAACTGCTGCTCAGATATTGAGGTAACTCACAGTAAGAACTCTCACACAGAAACCTGATTTGCTGTTTTGTGTTTATGTACCAGGTCTCAGTTGGTGTGTGAGCTCTCAAGTGTCAGTAAGAAACACGGTCACAGGGAACAGGAAGAAAAAAATACCATTACACACACAAAAAGCTAAAACTGTGATTGACAGTGACCTCAGCAATCCTTGTCCCAGTCGCTGTTTGTTGTGATGGATATGTATGTGCTTGTGCACATGTGCATAGGAGAGGGAGCATGTGAGCCCAGAAACACAAGAATATACACGTTTTTTTCAAAACCAGGGTACAAACAGCAGGTAGAAAGCCATAATGCAGTTGTACAGCAGTTTGTCTTTTGAGCAAGGACTTTTCATCCACAGACACACACACGAGTTATGTAAAAAAACAACAGCCTTGAATCCCACCTGTTATTGGTGTTAGAAAATGTGCAGATGAAACAAATCAAATCCTGACCTGCTCAGCAGCACAAGTCTTTCTGCTTTTCCGGAAAGATTTAAGGAAGCCTCCTGGTGTTGGCTGAAACAGCCACCTAATATTTAAATGTTATTATCTGTAAATTTTCCAGGTTGCTAGCTGGCTGATGTCATCACAGAGTTCTTGCAACAGGGCAGAAGTGCAGCTCCTCTGAATATTAGGACACTTTTTGATTGCTCGGTTATTTACTGTGGGCTTGTGAGCATTTAAAAATGGAGCGCAAATTTTTAATAGATATTATACTCTAGATTAAGTGCATGTGCTGAAGAGTTACAGTGGATAAACTTTCCTTTCCTGAAATTTCTATGTGTTTATTGAAGATTTTGCTGCTTTCTGGTTTTGTTTTTATCAAGCTCTCCTATGAATTTTAATCATAAAGGCTGGGTAACATTTCAAGATCTGCTTCACAGATTTGTCTGTCATAAATGATTGTTAATGTGGAGTGTCATGCTCACTTACTTACTGTATTTTTTGTTAGAAAAATATTTACCTTGATCTGAAAAACTCCCAACATTCTGATAACATTGTCTGTCCCTAAGTACACACATGAGCCTTCTGTAATCAAATTTTTATTGAGGAACTGAGATGTCTTGTCAGGTGGAGTCTGAAGCAATCCAGTCACAGATGACCAGAGAGTACACAGGTATCAGATTTAAAATTCATAACCAGAAACCAGCTTTTGACTGGAAACAGATAGGATGGAGGCAACCGCCAAAGTGTCTGGAAACTTGTGCTGGAATAGGGGTTGGAGGATGGCACAAACTTAGTGCTGTAGCACAGGAAAACAGGTGGGTGGGCTTTTCAGTTATGGTGGAGAGGAGGATTGCCATGCAGAAAGTAATCCCATTACAACTTGGACAGTTTTGATTCCTGTGAGAAAAAATAAAAATAAAAAATGAAGAAATATTTGATTCCATACCAAGGAAAGGCTATCCTTTAAAAGGATTCTATCCAGATAAGGAAAACCAGAAGTACAAACATAGATGCACCCATTTACTCCCAGGAAAGAGGCTTGAAGACACTTCTGGTGTTACCTTGCATGATGGCTCTTATTATGGTATGTTAATTGCTGTAATCTATGCAATCTATCTTCATATTCCAAAACCACTCCCAGCAAGCCAAGCTGCTAACTTTCCCTTATTTTCATTTTTTACATAAATGCCAATGATGGGAAAAGTAGAATTCCCTCTTCAACCTGTGCCTTTCTGCAGCATGGTGTATGTTTAGAGCAACATTTTTACTACTAGAAAGTATCTTCCACTCTAATCTATACCTTAGGAGAAATCCTAACTCGGGTTTCATGGGAAATCATAGGCAAAGGTGGGCTTATTATCGCCATGGACAAGTAATTGACAAGGATTCAAAAAAACCACCCATACAAGGGATGTTCTTGAGAAGTTATGAATATGTCTAGGAAATCCATATTTGGGGCCAAATTATGAGATTTGAAAACATTTCTACCCATCTCTGTGGTATGGGGTGATGACAAGTTTTATGTCTGTTTTAGTACCAGAGACATTTGACATTTCATGGGATCTAGAAATCCCATAAACATGGCATTTACTGTAAGCATTAATTTGAAGAGCACTCAGAGAGAAATATACTGATACACTATAGCACCTGAATAACACCAGGAAGGAAACTTCAAAGGGAATATAAAATGGTAAAGAAGTTGATTTTTCTTTTCTTCTGAACAGACTACAAATTTATCACTGCAGGACTTGGTGTTTCCTTCCAGGTTCGTGCTGCTTCCATTAGTGCAAAAACCAGGAAAACAAAAAGTATGGCTTAGGAGACCACAGATGTGTGACTGAGATTTGCGTAAACATTTTAAGTGTTCTGATTTGGAGAAAAGTGTTAGATAAGCACAAAAAGATGAAGTTCAGGTCATGCTGACATTAAATACCTGAAAGCAGCAGAAAAATCCTTATTACCAAAGTTCGAAAAAAGACACTAAATCAAGAAAAAAAAAGGCAGTCAAATAATATCTGAGTAATGAAGATCAGAAAAGTGATATACTCCCCACCCTCCCCAACTTAGAATCCAATTTGATAAAAGATAATTCATCCAATTAAATGATTTAAAATATCCAAAAACATCACTGGAGAGGATAATATGTGATGGGATGTAAGATGGAAAAACAGTCACCACCCATCATTTGAGCTTCTTCTTTGTGTCCCAGATGATCAATAAAGCATTATGGTAAATTACCTGTGGAGCACTAAATAAGTCAATGGACAGGCCGATAAATTTGACAAGCTGGGAAAAATTTGATAAGCTGTCTGAATAGGTGTAAATCCAAAGTGAGCTCGGCACCAGTGGAACAGGACTGCAGTTTTAACTGCCTTAGATCCCTGCACCCGTGGTTCTATGCTTGAGCCACCACAACAATGTTTCTTCTTAAATGTGAGTATCTTTGGCAGCTCTCATGAAAAGTTTTGCTAATGAAGCTGTTTTTGAAGAAGTTAATGGAAAGGAAAAATGATTCTCTATACAGATTTTTATAGGGATCATTTACTCCCATTATTGCAATAAACAACGGCACTGTCATGATACCAAACCAAAATGTTTACTATCACTAAAAATCTCCAAGCTTTATATCAATTATTTTATCTTGGATGCATCACTATTATAAACAATTTTTCCATTGTACGGGATATTTCATAGGGCCATGACAAAAGAAAGCATTTTTCAGCACAAGAATATAAAAGCAATTTCTTCTGCAGCTTTCCTGTCATCAAAGTCTTATTTAAAAGTTAGGACTTTAAATTTCCTATCTATTTGAAATTTTATATTTCTTTCACTTTCAGTCAATGTCTACTGCTATAGCTAACAAAAGTGAGAATTCATTCAAAACCATGGGCTTAGTGGATTAGGAAATATAGTTGCTGAATCCTGGAATATATTAGAGAATCACACAGAAACACAGAATATGCTGAGTTGGAAGGGATTCAGAAGGATTATCAAAGTCCAAATCCTGGCCCTGTGCAGGATACCCCAGGACTCACACCATGTCCCCGAGAGTGTCGTCCAAAAGCTTCTTCAACTCTGTCAGTCTTGGTGCTGTGACCACTTCCCTGGGGAGCCTGTTCCAGTGCTCAACCTCTGAGTGAAAAACTTTTTCCTGATATCCAGCCTAAACCTCCCATGACGCAACTTCAGACCATTCCCTTGGATCCTGTCACTGGTCACCACAGAGAAGAGATCAGTGCCTGCCCCTCCTCTTGCTCTCACAAGGAAGTTGTAGACTGCAATGAGATCTCCCCTCAGTCTCCTCTTCTCCAGGCTGAACAAAGCAAGTGACCTCAGCCACCCCTCATTCAGCTTCCCCTCAAGGACCTTCACCATCTTTGTTGCCCTCCTTTGGATGCTCTCTAGTAGTTTAATATCTTTCTTATATTGTGGTGAACAAAACTACTTTGCTATTGTTAATTACCTTCCGTGATATTTTAAAATCCAAATCTACTGTTGGATGAGGTCTGTGGATGAATCCTTGGGAGAAAAAATAACAAAACCCAAGTGCAAATAACACCTTCCTTCTGCATTCTCAGCCTCTAGGATTGGATTAGGAGAATGCTGAAAATTACACTGAATCTTTTTCTGAAAATTACCATCTCTGCTCAGATGATCATTTCAGTTGAAGAATGGTTATAGTGCCTTCAGTTTAAGACCAATTACAGTAAGACAGACTTGGTATCACTATAGCAGTTTTCACACAACCCTTGATGTCAGTTTTGCTGTAAAAATTTTTAGCAGACTTCACTACTGGCATAAAATCTCTCCTTCAAATCGATAAATACTCAGCAAGGTAGAAGCAGTGATCAATTTCCCACAAGCAGAAAAGGCAAGGGGAAAGGTATGTGAGAAAGTATCCAACCTGGATCCAAAAAGCCAAGGTTTATCAGTTCCCAGTACACCTCCCAGTGCACTTTAACTTGCACCATGAAGTAGGCTAAGAGCACACCATCAGTATGGTGCATTTTTTTTTTCTTTAGTAAATGAGGGAAACTAAAGGGGTACACACTCTAACTGGCTGTGGGTGTTCACCCTGTGAGACTAGCCTGGAGCTAGTCCAAAATCCACGAGTTCAGCACCAACTCAACAGACCTGCTCCTCTTGCCTTATCCTTCCTGCCAACAAGAAGGATATTTGGTATTGTCAAAATGCTACCTTGTATGTTGGCACTCCCTACTTGTGAGAGCATTTCCACCCCTTCTGGTTAACCTGATGCTGGCAGTGTCACCAGTTAATTTCTCACCCAATTCTGAGCAACAATCGCAATTTTGTACAAATACCTGCTGCAATCGGACTGCTTTTTCTTGAGCTACTAGCTGGCTTAGTTATCCAGGAGCTTACAGTCTGGATAGCCTCACCCTTGGCAGTTCCCAAAAAGCCTCTGGGTTCCTGTGAGTTTATTGACAAGTTTGCCAAGCCTCCAGTCACATTCTTCTACATTTTTGTTTTCATTTCTGTCTACCCTTGCTTCTGCTGGGGCTGAAATTGTTGCCAAACCTCCCAGGTTTGCATATTTCCCTCTTTGTACCATCCCAGTTAGAGAATGTCGTCGCATGGCAACACAATGCAAAGCGTTCATTTAGTGACACAGAACAGTCTAGCTAAAGGCTATTTCAGCCACACATGGGTTCATTTTTGTGGAGAAGAGTAGACAGAAAAAAGGGAAAATGTCCACAGATCCTACAATCCTTCTTTATTTGGAAGAATGGCTTTTAAATGAAGTCAAGCAGTATCTTGTTTTATCATTCATTTATTTAGCAAAGAAAGGAATGAATTCAAATACCCCACACAATGAACACATATTATTCCCTGATATCAAGATGCAGATTTGCTTGTGAACAATTTTAAATGAATCTGTTTTCTTACTATTGAAGTCATCTTGTACTGTGCATGGATTTGTGCAGAAGCAATACATTTTGGGCTCAATTCTGTAAACGCACTAAAATAAGTAACTTGTTACATCTATACCGTTGATCTCGGTATGGTTACTTACGTGATGAGTAAAATTATCAAGAGCCTAGCTTATGCCAAACTAGGCATGGAAATTACACTGCAAATTAGAAGTATATCTCTCTAGGCTCGCTGCAGTGTTGGTGGAGAGACACAAGCCCTCGTCAGGATGTAACTCTGCCCATCTAAGTATGTTTTCCTAGACGAGACATAGACAATGCTGGTGGCAGCTACAATTAAAATTGGCCAGACGCCTCAAGCAGAGCAAGATAAGCTTGGACCAAACTGTTTACAGAATTGATCTCATACAGCAAAGCCATTATGCATACAATCAACATTAGGAATGTGCTCATGTTGCGCCAAGTTTATTAAAACTGGTCCCACATTTAAAGAAATGAATATATTCATTCTATAATTATGAGGAAAAAAATATTGAAGCATTTAATCCTATTAACATTTTACTTGCATCTGGGACCTCTTACATTCTTTTCTGGTTTGAACAGCCATATGGTCTGATGCTCTGAGAACTTTCTTCACTAACATAAGTGCTTCAGTAGCTCTTGATTTGTACGCTGGCGTGGTATTTTCCCAGAGGCTGGTGTGGATCTCTGGTAGAGCTAACTAAATGCATAGTATCCTACACCCATGTTAGACTTTAATCAGTACTGCTTAATAGCCTGGAAATCAAAGCCATTTAAGCCCCATTCTTTATTCCACTCTCTTATGAAATTCCTAATCCTAGTCAAAAATCTCTCGATTAGTTTTAGCCAAACCACACTGCTTCAACATCAGGTGACTGCAAACGGCTGTAAAATCTTCTACACAGAGTAACTTAAAAAGGCCATAAAGATCATCAGACTCAAATCAAAGTCCAAGATATACCTGCAAGCACAGGAGTCCATTTTCTAAGCAACCAAGGAACATATGCTATGATTCAGACATAAAAAATAAGCACAAAATGTGTACTCAGGCATAACTGAATTTGGAGTTGGCCAATGAGTGTATACACCATGCAGGATGTGACTGGCAATCTTGCTTCTTCCTCCTTCCATGCAGCAGGGCTACATGGAAACAGCTTTACTCGGAGAATTTTCATTTATCTGCCAAACTGTTTGCATTCAAAAATAGAGAAGCATTTTTAAATTTATGCAATCAGTGTAAACATGGTTCGTAATATTAACTAATGGCATCAGAGGTAATATAATTATTTATCCAGAATAGATCACTTTATCCAAGTGAAAGGATGAAGGATATTTAAACATGGCATTTGATGAGCAGCGGACCTGATTTTCTCTTTCAAAGAACAGAACAATGCTTTCATAACCAAATTTTATCCTTGAGAAAATTTGAGAGCTCTATTGAGTTAAATAAGGTTTGCAGGAAATGCCCACTTGTTATATTTTTGACAGAGAGAAAAATAAGAGCTTTCAAGAAGAAATGGACATCGTTTAATAGGGGACTTGACAGTGCTAGGTTAATGGCTGGACTCGATCTTAGATGTCTTCCAACCTAAACAATTCTGTGAAATCTGCTTTTCACCAAATTGTGTGTAGCCTTTTTTAGAAAAAATGCTAAATAAACTAAGTTGAAAATTAGTAGACTGCACTTTGCCTTGCTCCATGTACTATAAAAAGCTGTACTAAACTACCTGGGCAGCTCCATAGAATTCAGAAGGTGAAAATACTGCTACAGGCAGCACATCTGGGGTCCTATAAAATTACCTAAGACACAAATACCTAAAGGCTTTAAAACCTGTTGTCTCACAATCTAGCTTGACAAGGAGATCTTGCTATCAAGTCTTTCTCATTTAAGTGCTGTGAAATTTCAGTGTTTACTTTTCTGCTTCAGATAGAGTTTTGAATATATTTCTGCCTGTGATATAGAACAATTAAATTTAGGAAGCTAAATGACAAAGAAAAAAAATTAAAAGGAACACTTTCCTGACACATTGGCATGGGAGCTGCTCAAAGATCTGGAACACCTGAAATACTCCTTTAGGAGATGGAATTATGAGCAGACTGAGCATCTGCTAAATGCACTTCTAGCTATGATCATGCAGACTTAACCTAGGGTATTATTACCACATATATAACATGTATCTAACAAATGTATTTATCCATGAAAAGAATGGAAAATAGATCACTATAAAGATAGGTGCGCCTCAAACTACTGAAGAGTTAGGAAAAAAAAAGATAATTTCAGTAATTTTAATTAAAAAAGGTAAAATAAAAATACATAGTTCAAATATTTTAAAGATATTGGTCTCAAAACTAATAGTCTAAATATAAAATCCATAAGTTGGACTAATGTGCTCTTAGTACAGGGCAGAAAGGAACAATGTTGCTCATATGTGTGTATGTACATGTGCTGCATTTTCTCGGCAGTAGCAGCAATATAGGTTTTATTTTATCTTATTTAAATATAAAATTTATCTTTTGGCATGAACACAGTAAGTCAAATACCATACTGGTTATGATTTGGAGAGCTTTTCTCCCCTCTACCTCTTGCAAAGAAAATTTTCTCTTACCCAGGGCAATCAGCTAATTTATTCCTGGAAAACCAAATCTAATGTACAGTAAAAAAATCACACATTATAGAGACCCAGCATTATTATACTTTCTGGATATGAGCTGGTGTGAAGGTGTGGTGCTTTCATTTGACTGAGTTAGTAACAGGGAGAACTACTGAGCTGGAAAAAATAGGCGGCTGATCTTAATTACTTTCATAGATGGCAAATGTGCGCTCATTTTACTGCATAGCATTTTAAAGACCACTTTGAATATTTTCGTTTTTCTGCAGAACAGATTGGAAGCATGGTGCTACATTCAGATCTATCCCCATTCAAAAAGGTAGCTCACTGCCATCGGTAGATACAGTGTTTACCATTGCTATGGAAGTGCTTCTTGGTACTTTTTGATTTTTTTTCTACATAGTTGTGAATCATTATAACCTGTACATGTTTTTCTCTATTTGCCTATCATAACATAACCTAATTAGCAAAGGCTCTGAACAGAATGGAAATATTTCCACTCTGCTTCTCCTTGCATACCTCCCTAGTATTCTAGTGCAACGGTCGTTGCTTTTAGCAAGAAAATGAAAGCCCAGTTCTTTAATACTTAATATTCACTTTTAATTTCTTCTCACAAGCTTTTGAGAATAGCAAATGCTTCCTTGCTACTGTATACTCTTGAAAATCTGACTCAAATCCCTGAAACTTTTTTTTTAGTTATACATCTGGAGTTTCAGATACAAAAATAACAATGTCATGAATGCGGGTGAAGACAGACAGAACAAAGAAAAATGGTATAAAACTCTGTGTTTCCTCATCTACTACTACAAAAAGAATTAAAACTGATAACTTAAAACTCAAACAGTGTTTTAAATATTTACATCAATGAAGTCCAACAAGATCATCACTTAAAACACCATAAGAATGTTCCTCTAGGGGCTGACTGATGCAGGTCGGACACGGCAGCAAGATGAGACAGCCCTTTGCAAATATATCTATGTTCTCTGAGCCAGCTTTGTTTGCTGGACATGTGCATATAAAGTAAAAGCTGGAAAGAAAAAAAGCAGACCTATAATTATGCCTACATACTCCCAAGAGCCAGAGATGGCACACAAAACATGGTGCATTGGTATTGTTCTGTGGCCAGCCTGGTGGTGAGTGCCACAGCCATCAGAGACAAGTGTGTTCCATGCACACGCACTGGGGAGAGGAAGCCTGTGGAATGCCACAACAAACCCGCGTGCCGCAGCAAGGCTGGTTTACTAAAGACACAGAAAATCCTCCCAGCGTGCCTCTCTCATCTGCCCTCCTCCCTCGGCCTCCCCGTGGGACATGCCCTTCCACACCCTCCCCAAAATTAAACTGAACAAGGTGAAGGCTTTATGTGACTGGGCTCGGCTTGCAACTGGAAACCACTGACCCTGGAGGTGTCCGGGTTAATTACAAGATTGTATCCCTCGGTACAGCCTTAGTACTTCTCTGCACTCTGAGCAGCTGAACTGCAGCCAGAGTGATTTACAGCCCAGGAAGATCAGCTTACAGAGCCCAGAGCTGCTGCAGAGGATCACTAAACCTCCACATTTTCTCTTGTCATCCCCAGCACCTTGTGAGCTCTTTTTGGCAGTGTGAGCTTCAGGAGACTGCACAGAGGGCTAACAGCAAAGCTCCCTTTTTAAACCCCAAGGAAATATAAGACAACACCTAAAAAGAAAATTAGATTTGTACTCCTGGCACAGGTTTGAGGGGTAACATTATTATTTCTTTTTAAAACTCAGGAATTACTTAGTCACTTGTTAGAGAAATATGAGTGGAAATTTATGAAACTGAGCGAAGCAATGCAATCCTCATGAGTGGTCCAGCAACACCGAGGGGCTACAGCTGCCCCTGACACTGAAGGCCAACCTTGCATTCTGCAAAGAAAACATCATGTCACAAACAGGCGGTTTGGGCTTTTGGCAGCAATGGGACATTGATGGCTTGGATCGTGCTTGAAATGTCTCTGAACTTCAGCTCTGAAGCCTCAATCACATGAGCACTCAAGTAGCACAGGCCTTGGGGACTGGGGAGTTACAGGAGGCCAGAAAATACACAAGCCCATTAGTACTCATCATAATTATTGAAATCTGTAAAATAGGTATTAGAATAAGTCTTTGCAGTAAGATGCGGATTGAAGTATTTGTTTCTCTCCTCTAGAATCAGGTTGTTTTTGTTAAATGCCTGGGAAGAAAAAGAAAAAAAAAAGAAATAAGGAAATGAAAAGGACATAGGAAAGGTAACCACTAAGTGCTCTTTCACCAAGGCAGTTTTTGTGGCAAATATCTGTGTATAGTAAGCCAGTCAAAAATGCATTGAGAAATACCTGTACATTTACAGAAACTTGCATTTGCAAGAAGTATCGTCTTATGTAACAACATTGCTACAGAAAGCAAATCTACTTAATAAAGCCAGGCATTTTCCCCTGAATATTACAAAACTAATTTTATGATTCTATGAATATTTTTTAATCATATATATGCAGTTCTTCCTATTAGAATGAGTCACTTATTATCTTTTTACTGAATAAGAATTATTTTCTCTTTACTGTTTTAATTCCCTGATTTTCAAGTGGCAGAAATGTCTGAAGGTCTTAAGAGCATAAATCCTGTTTTCTAAAAAAGTAATACGGGTATATAGAATATGAATTTTCAAAGGATTGGGTTTTTTTTTTCTTTTTTTTGTTTCTGTAGCTGTCTAGAGAGATGGTTAGAGGAATTTGAAAAAGCTTTAAATTAGGTTCATATTCCACCTCTAACTAGAAGATCCAGACTTTTCTTGCTGTTTTTAAAGATTTTCATTAAAATTTCTTTAATTAGAAAGAAAAATGCAGAAATTAAGAACTGGATTATCCAGGTAGGATTTAAGAAAAACCCTCATTTGCAAAAAAGCTTTGCAGCTGCATGAATAAACCGTATAATCTGAAGATACTGAACTAGGTATTTTCAGAATGCACATCCTTCCTTAATTCAGTGGATCTGAAAAGCAGAGTTATTTCAAAAGGTCACAAAAAGAAAATAGCAGTTTGGGAATAATGATGAAATAGTATGGATATCATTATAGACTCTCAGTACATCTGTACTGCTTTTTCACACAATAGTTTGGGTATAAACACTAGCTGAGAGTCTGACCCAGAATATATTCACCAGATACATCTCCCACATGCAGGAAGATGAACAGTGACCTTGGTATTGGATCATCAGAGCCAAAGGATTTTCTTCAGTAGATGCCATGGTGATCGTTAATGGCCCTATTTACTTCTTGAACGAGCCACTAGGGAACACAATCAGGAAAAAATCCCACACAACAACTTGAGTGATTTGCTCTTTTCCAGGAAAGCCTGCTGTATAAATTATCCACATATGCAAAATCCAACTTCCTGCCTAACAGGGATTGACAAGCGAAAGGATCTGCAATTACAATACTTCAAATGAAATCTACTTTTGTCATTAACAATCAGCATAAGTTGAGCTCAAATGCCACTGCGGAAAAGTAGCAAGGAGAATTCCTTTGATACAGCAGAAATGTTGTCTAGATGTACAGAGTAGCTCCCAGCCCTCTGCTCACCTTGATGGCTTCGACAGAGTCATATTTGTCCAGTTTGTTGATGTGGTTGGTGATGCTGGTGTTGAGCGGGGCGGGTGACACCGGGTGGATGACAGTCGCGTCGTGGGACTGCTGTTGGTATCGCTGGCAGTACGTGTAAACAAGCAGGGTGAGAAGGCAACCAAGGATTGAGCTACTTAATCCCACTGCGATCATGTGGAACATGTTGAACTCTGCAGAGCGGAGAGAAGAAGACAATCTTAATTTTAAGGCAGTAGCAGTAAAAGCTTCAGCTTGGGGACAACTGTTGACAAATGTTTGATTCAAATAAAGATAAGGGAATTTTCATGTGTTTCCCTGAAACCTCTCAATTGCGATGGTTTATCCCTACAGTAGTAAATTCATTTTACCTCCCTGAAGGGACCATTATAAGAATCTTAGATACCCATACATCTCTGTAAGCAGAGATCTTTGAAAGATGCTTAAACAAGCTCAGAACACAAATAAAAGAAAAATTAATTGCATTCCGTATGTTTGAATAGTTCATTAGTTTTTTTCTTCATACTGTATAATAAAGCCTTGTTCTATATAAATTATGTATATAGTGTACATAAATAGCTTTTTTCTTTCAGTGAACTACAGTATCACCTCCTCTGCTGCTGTTACAGTTCTTTCTTTTACACATAGTGACTCTTGGCAGAACTGACAAAATCCTGGTATCTTTGAACCACATTTTTGATTTCCACAAACATTTTCCATATCCCTTTTATTGGATGCATGTCCCAGATGCAGCAGCATACATTTTTCCAACTCTGCTTTGATCCTTGCTGGTTACCATTCTTTCTGTATCTTGGCCAGTTTGTTCCCTTCTCCAGCTCTTAGAATTTTTTCTTTATATAAGGGAGAGTAAGGAGGAAATGGTAGCATTTTAGGGAAGTGATGAGAGATGGACTCCTTGAATCTCAATATACCTTTAAGCATGGCAGCCAGAGAGTGCAAAGTCAACAACTCAGAGGCCAGCATCCTCCTATCTGCTCTGCTCTTCAAAGGTATGATGGGACCAGACCATGGGAAACCCTCTCCACCTACACAAGGATTAAAACTGAGAGGAAGCCCATTGCTGCAAGAAACTGTAGAAGGGGATCTAAAGCACAATCATCCCCTGACGTTACTGAACAGAGATACCAGGTCAGATATGGCACCAGTGGGATAAGCTCAAAATAAACAAATTACACTGCTTTCCATTGTTATTTCGAACTGGAACTGGGCTTTTTTGATTTCCTTTAGGAAAGAAGTATCACTGAGAAGCTCATGTCAGAAATTTCATCTTAACATGACTGAAAATTTGTTTGTTGTTGCCTAAATGTACAAATGAAGGATTTTAAACTGATATACTGGTGCTAGTCTTAAAAACATCTCTTAGATCTTTTTCACTGTAATACAGAAAAATAGACCAGTACACAGGTCTCATTTTTTGTAAAACCCAAGATAGGACCTTTACATGCCTACTGAGTACTTAGAAACACAAACTAATATTTAGGTGACTCAGCTGACTGCATCAGTATATCAATCTATCCCTGTAATATCCTTCTACACCTTTATGAGAGTTTTCCAGTGTTGTAGAACTCGGCAAAATGTTTTCAGAGTACCGCTGCTAATTAGCAAAAAAATCAGATGACATTATCTTGGCTCCCATAACAAGTTACCATTTGCACAAATACCGTTGCATAACCTTGTGTTTTCATTGTCCTTTATTAGGTTAAAAATGCAGCCTATCTGTGCATGGCAGAATACTAGAACTGGCCAGAGCTATTACCATGACGACACGGACTAAGCGTGATAGCTCAGCACAGAAAGAAAAAAAAGTTCATTTTCCTTCTTCTGCTTCTTCTTGTTCAGTGGTTTTAAAAGTTTTTCTTTTCAAGATTTGTTTTGATAGCATCATGCCTCTCCAGAATGGAACCTTTTATTTACTTTTTTAGTTTTTTCTCTGGCAATGAAGCTGAAAATGAGTCCCAGATAGAGTCTGGGCTATTAAATATGTTAGCAGGCTGGTTTTCTGCTGTTTATTTGGATTCTAAAAGAGGTTTGTGGACTTATCCTGAAAAAGGTGGAGTGACAAATTTACAAATTTTGATCTTCTGATAACTAGATTATTTTAGATATTTCTTTTTGAGTACAAGGGTGACCGCCACACTGAAAAAGAAGAAAATACAAACATCCAATAATGCATGTTCCTCTCTCAAAAGTCACCAATGACAGATGGATATTTAATGAGAAATCCTGTAGTAACTACATATTTCTGTTCAAGTAACGACTTTTACTTGTACAAGTGTAAATAATGAGAATGCAGCATTTAGAAGGTAGAATAATACTAAGAGAGTGCAAAAGGTGAAACAAAAGCAAAAAATGGGGAATCAATATTTCAGCATTTAATAGACATCTCGGGCTGAAAAGCTTACCGCCACATCGTTTCTCTTCTATGCTGCTGGATCGTGCCACAGATATTTCTAGAAAAATAAATAAACCACTTAGGCCAATGAGAAAAAATATTACAGAGAACTACTAGTTAAATTAACACAGTAAGGCTTTAAAAATTCATTCTACTACATCCACTTTGAATTCATGGTAAAAAATATTCCTACTATGTGATAGAATTAATAGAAATGACAACTTCAGGTTCCTTCGTTTCCCAAGCAAAAGCGGCAAGTTATTTTTAATTCTTGCCTGAAAACGGCTCTGGAATGAAAAGGATGAAATGCACATGAAAACATTCTTTGTGGAGTTTAGGCTTGTGGAGAAAGAGTTGATTTACTGAAGTAAAATTAACTACAGTTTAATTACCTTGCATTCAAATGTGCTCGTTACTTCTAGAAGTCACATCTAGCACTAATGTGAAAAATGGGAATTTATACATCTTCAAAAAAGACGACTGCCAATTTCATAGGTATCTGTTGTAAACTAATAAAACATAATTCCAACCTGTAGCCTTACCATTTCTACTTTGAAAATACAGAATAAAATCTATTGGCAACCTTTTCCACTCCTTACTTCCAAACCATGGTTTCTATGAAGGGAAGTTCTGCCTTACAAATCAGTTTCTTGAACCTCTCTGAAAGGGTCAGGGATCACCTGTGTACAAGTGGGGTAGCTGACACGGTATACCTGGGTTTCAAAAAAGCAGAATTTTACGTTCTTCGATAATGCCTTTCCAAGCAACAAATGAAGTGAGGGAAAAGATACAGAAATGGGCTAGTACTGTGTGCCCAGTTCTTACAACAGAGGAAGGTTGCCACTTCTGCAGAGATTAGACTTTTCAGCCAAGAGCTAGGGGGGAAACCCTTGAGTTAGAGGACCTGGATGAGTAAAAGCGAGCTGAGCAAACCGAAGAAAGCAAGCTTGATTCCCTAAGGTGAGAGTAATGGGCATGACCTTATCTGCTGTGTTACTGGCAATGTGAGGAGGAGCAGCAAACAAACCAGAAGGGCAAGAGATGTGGTGGCTTGTTTCATATTCTGAAAATGCCTACCTTCCAAAACAAGATGTAGAGCTTATATTGGATTAAGCTGGAAATTCACAGAATGTGAATATTAATAGAGCTTCAAAAGCCTTAGAAAAGGGAAAATACAATGTGGGAGTTTTTGCTCTCATACTGACATTTTTCACATTGGTTTTAGAGGAAAATACTATTTGGGAGTTAAAGCATTATGCACCATCCATAAAAACAGTGTTTAACTTTGTTGATGTCTTTGTTACATAGTACTATAGTTTACTGCACAGTCACACAAAGAAAAGGTTGCTGCACTGAGTAAACACAGCTACATTTCAAATGATACATTAAAATGTAAATTTTTCTGTCTGTGAAAAGACCCCTATCTTTTTTACTGTACATAGGGAGAAAGTCGACTGTTAACAGCAGTGCATTGTGACTACCCATACTGTTGTGCGGATTTAAATGACTCCTGTGATTTAAAAACAAAAGTACAGTCATGAGTTTCAGTGAATACTATAGAATAATACATAACGTGACTTTCCATCGGGTACTTAGCAGTCATGGGGGAGATAAAGACTGGAGGCAAAGCTAATAGTATTTACCTTTCTGAGCAGTTATTAATGTAAGAGACTCTGAAATGATTTCCAGATTAACAACCACAGCACCCATTTTGTACATGCAAACCTCAAAACCTACAGCAATGTTTCTCTAATAATCCTAGTCTCAAAAACATTTAAAATAAAAAGCAAACTATTTCTGCTTGCTGTGTGCCCTCATCCCCTGCTACCAAGTAGCGTGGCAGAGACCTGCAGAATGCTGACAGTGATTAAGTCCCAGGCAGTGACAGTAGGGACAGCTCCACAGCACTGGGTGCCATGGGACAGATTTTTATGTAGACATCAGATCTAACAACATTGTCTCCACACAGTAGACCAACATCCTTGTGCTGACTAAAGGCAAGTTCTGCTCCAGTCATGGATCTGCACAGTGCAGTCTGGAACAGTGCTATGCCTCGGTCCTGAAACCTTGAGAAATTTCACTAATCCTTCAAGGAGCTGGCTGATCTCACCTGGTATAAAGTTGGAGTCCACAGCACAGGCTCGGCTCTCTGTAGTGTTGCCCGTGCACTGGCTGCCCACAGGAAACAAAATGATGCACTGACGAGTGCGGGTCTGGAAGCCGGATGAGTCACAGTCAGACCACTCGGACCACTCGGACCAGCTGTCTGCAACAGGCAGAGGGGGACACACACACAGACACTGTGATTCAGGAGTTCAAGTGAGTGAGAGAGAAATAGCTTGTATTTCTAAGTTAGGACAGAAAGCCTCCTCCCCAGCTACCACCATGTAGCAGAGGGCAGCTTCTTCATTCCGATAAAACAAAGGCAGTTTGGCTTTGGCAGAAGTCTCCGAAGTGTGGATGGGATGGTAAATTTGCTGCAGACATATCAGGGTTTTGGCTTCTGCCATGGCCTTTGTGTGTGGAAGTGAGAAGCTGGAGGATTCTGTGGGGGTGACTGAAAGAGTGATAACTGTGGAATTAAGTCCAATCTAGGTCATTAGGGTGGACAAGGGCACTGTATTTTTTTATGTACTTGACAAGTAGCAATGAGAGCTATAAGAGTATATATTCCAATCTGAAACAGGATGTGTATTTAACCACAAAAATATAGCATCTTGAAGATTTTCTTAAGTTTTCTTTTTTAGCTTTTGCTATTTCAGGTCCATTTCTTGGCTGTAGATTCTCATCTTCTCTTCCCCATTCAGTTTGTCACCTTCTATTTCTTTTCTATATTTCTTCCTCTCCTCATGTAGCTTTGATTAAGGTATTTTTATTTCATGCCTGTGTGATCTCAGATACTTTCCTTAAATGAAGTGAATTGATCTCATTCCCATGAGGTGCTGTGAGTTTACTGCACTCAGCATTCTTACAACTCAAGGCCAAGCCTTGCCTTCATAGGAGTCTTCTGAGTTTGGCAAATATAGTAAAGACAGAGCTCAGGTAAACTTCCTTTCTTCTGTCAGCTTTCCCACAGTGATAGGTTTTATGGTTTTGATATGGAATAAATAGTTCTACTATCCCAAACCAAACTTGTTTCTACTTCAAAATTTTAAGTGATTTTATGCCAATATGAAGCAAATTTACAAATTTCATTTTGCCTCCAACGAAAAACTGTGTATTTTCTAATTTTGATTGAAGTTAGATTGAAGAACATTACAATTTCTGAATTAGTGAAGCTTTTCTACACTGTCAATCAGGTGGAAAGTTAAGGAAGTTTTACACTCTTTGGGGCCCCTTCCAATACATTTTATAATTCCAGCAAACAAGGTTCACATTTACTCATTACTTCCCCTTGTTCACACAGGAAAGAAGTTAAAACACTCGGTCATCTAAAATTTAACAGATTCCAGCAGGAATATTTGAGACTGCAGCCTTGAAAAATGTGAAGTAATAGATGTTGTTTATTAAATAGATTTACTTAGCAGGTCAGGTAGAACCAGGATATTGATATTTATGAACAATTAGCAATTGTCTGGATGAGGCCTTCTTTGAACAACAGGACAAATACCTTGATACAATCAGCTTGTAGGATCTTGTTATTGTGAGTAGCAGAAATAGTCAGCTCTGTCCTTTGGCTTTTCTGTTTCCTAGGAAAGGTCCTGGGAGGGCCTCATTTGCAGAGTGGGTACTAGGAGCACAGAGGCAGATGCCAAAACGTAGTTCAATCCTCATTCAGGGGTGTAGGAGAGCTGAGGTGGGAGTCAAGCAAATGGACAGGCTTCTTCCTGCTTACTTAGTATGGCACATCCAGGAGCTGCTGTTATCACCTCCAGTGTCAGCTGCTGGATCTAAGTAAAATAAGTATATAGATCTTTGCCCTAAATATTTAGCAGCAACAAAGCCCTGCTCATTCAAGTGTAAAGGAATGTTGCTCATTACAAATCTTGGCCCAGTTCTCACTGCTGGCAGAGAGCATGCTTAAGCCAGAGCCAAGACTCTTGTCCAGTCCTGGTATAATTGGGATATACGCAGCAGGTGCCAAAATACTTGTGGGCATCCTAAATGCATCTTGTTGGCTGGTGCACTCTGCAGCCCCATCTTGTCCAATGTGCTTTTGACTTGCCAGATTCTTTGTTGAAGAAGCTACATCCCATGATGAAATAGGAACTTGAGAGTACACGTGGATTGTGCTAAGTCATGTATGGGTGACTGGGCAAGGTTACTGTTTCATCCTGCCCCTTAGGGGACCCTTAAAAACACTATATGAGTCCTGCAGTGCACCCAGACACTACAGGACGGGTAGGTAGTCCATGGGTCTGGTGCCCAGCTGATCAGCTTCATCTGGCACACAGAATCACAGAGGAGACAGGAGACATCAGTGCAAGCATGAAACAGAGGGTCCCCACTGCAGTGGTGGATACTTCTACCAACCCTGTGTTTTGAGGAGGTTGTTGGGAGCTCAGAGAGCTGCACAGAAGTAAGGCATCCAAGACTAACAGATGTATGATTTCAAATTGTCAGACCTGCCCTGTGTGGAGCCACTATCTCTGCCACCACTGGAAAGCTGATCCCATTGCTTTTGCATGCTCTTCTACTGACTCGGCTATCTTGCCTCATTCCTTTGATTTCTGTATCTTCAAAGTATCTGAGGTTCTCTTGCACCTCAGGCAGGCTCCTCTTAACTTGCTCCTCAGTTCTGTGCAAAAGTCGTGAGGATGTAAAAGAAAGGGTGGACTGGAGAGGTGTTTAACCTGGAACTGCTTTTCACCTCTAACATGGCAAGGCTTACTCATGATACGTCATATCTTCTTCGTACAGAGTCTTGGCTGGCCTTTGAAGCCAGGTTAAGATCAAGCAATTCCTAAGAGACCCCTTGGTGAAGGCAGCACTGCAGAAAGATCAGATTAATCAATCTAACATTATAAATTTCTTTCATGCAGAATTACACCATTTTTAAATGCTCAGCTGCTTTGTCCATTATTTGTATGTGTGAGTTACCAATCCAAGGACAGAAAGCATTTTCACCTCTTACAGAAGCAGTAAATACTTGAGGTATAAAATACTGTTTTACGTAACGTATTACAGACACCATTGCAACTGGTTACACTTACTGATAATCAGCCACTACTGATCAATACTGTGATTGCATTTGGATAAATTAAAAGAAAAACTACAAACTCAACGACAGAGCTTTTAGAATGAAAGATGAGAAAAACTGATGTGTTTTGCAGACACAAGCCTGTTACTTTCTTTTAAGTACATACTCGAATACTTTCAGTTGGATTTGCCATTAAATCTCTATATCCTCAAAAATCCTTAGTATCAAGATTCCAGAAAGTTTGGTTTTCTGCTAGTTTTGTTTGGGGAAAAAAAAAAAAGAGTATTTCAAAGGCCAAAAAATCTTTGCTCTTTTCACAACTTAAAAAATGTTCTAAATCATTTACAATTTTCCATATGCATTTCTGTGTTGGTTGGCTGTTCTTAGATTTCAAGTGTCATTACTATTCTCTTCTTACATTGAGCATGTCACTCAAGCAGTCAGCAATGGTGCTTTCAGATCTGCACAAGGAAGAACCACTCTTCACCTGGTCCTTACCACAAGAAAATGGCTCTGCAGGCATCTGTCCAAACTTGATCTATGTACCACTGCAGTTATTTTTGACACATACCCTTATGAAATAAGAGCAGTAAAAAGCAGTTTTGAAATCTATATTGTAAACATGAGGCAAGAGCCATTCTCACAGCTAGTGGATGATGTGCTGTTTCAAAAGCCTATGGCAAACTTTCAGTGAGATTGAAATATCAATAAAATATTACAGAATGTGAGAAATACATTTTAAGCCTCTGAAATGTTATTGTTTTATAAGGGTTTCCACTTTCTTGAACCAAGATGAATGAAACCATCCTCCTCCTCCATCCTGCATCTGCTCCAAAATTTGGGTCACAGGCAGGTCAAAGTAAGCTGAAGACATTATTTATGAATGTTTGCAAACTGTCATTTACAGGAAAATGGTGGTAGAAAATAAATGCACAGCAAGAGAAATAGCTACAATACTAGCACAATGAACACTCCAGCTCTGACCTTTTAAAGATGCCTTAAGGATTTCAAGGCAGCTATGCAACTTCTACACACAAATGTACACTATTTGTCTCAAAAAATCAAATCATCAACTGATTTCTATGCTTGGCTTTTTTTTTTTAACCCAATACAGAGTGTTGCATCTGCTTTAATTTTGACCAAGTAGGTACTTTTATTCCGCTGGAAGATATGTAGTGCTTAGAAAAGGAAAGAACCATAACAAGTAATATCATCCATTCAAACTCATGGGGCTTTTGCCCTTGCATGTACAGCCTCATCATATGAGCAGAAAACTTTTGCTATGAAGTCTAGGAGCTCTAAGTGAAACAAGTAATACAGTGTGGCATCAGAGCTTCTTTCCTTTTTTTATTGCTTGTAATCCACTAATCAGCAATAAATGAAAGTTTATGTGGTTTTGATCTCAATTTCTCGCTTAAATTTCATTTAGAAAAAATTAGTTTCCTTTAATATGAGTCAAAAGGCAGAGTCAAAGTTACAGAAATAGACATGATCCATAATATCACACAACTAGCAGGAGTGCTGAGACATTTCATCTACTAAGCACTCCACAGTCATTTAAAAAGATCAAGTCTTTGTTCCTTAACATCCAAAGCTGAAGAAGGAATTTTATAAAGCCCATGAAAGTTTTCTTTGTGTTTTATACGAAAACAGGGCAAATATTGTCTACTTGAAGGACCTAGTGATAACACATGTTGAATATTAACCTCAGCAATTTGCTTGCTGTGAATATTTGGTGTTGTAACAAAAGCACTTCTTTGTGATATTTTTATTAAAACTCTCATAAACCATTTGCATGGTCCACTTCAAATATTGCACAATTTTACTTAATCCAGATTCAGATGCAATAACTTAGATTTTAAATTTTAAAGAGGGAGGAAGGAGGTAGTGTCCTGTAGAACATATTCTGCTAGTACTTGATTTACTGTAGCATTGTAGCATGTAAGAGCTGATTGTGTACTTAATAAGAGAGAGAAATTATTTCCTTCTAAATAATAGATCAAGGACATTATGTTGCCTAACTGGGAATGCCTTATTCAGTGGCAGATAAAGAACAAAATGGCTGGGCCGATTGGCCATACCTGGACACGGCTGTGTGTTGCAGAGCGCTTCTTCAGTGTGCAGGCCAAGGCAGATATCTCCTCCGTACGCTGGCGCTGGGTTTGTGCAGGAGCGTGTTCTCATGTAATGCCCTCCTCCACAAGTTGCTGAGCACTTTGACCAAGATGACCAACAAGACCAGCCTCCATCCACTGAAAAGACAAAGAATACTGTATTTTTCCGAGCTGATGTGAGACATGACATAATCCAGCTCATCCTTCTCATATTCTGTGGATCTAATTCATAGCCTACTGAAATTATTGGATATTTTTAGCAACCACTGAACATAGTTCCCACAAATTTAATCTTATCACGATGCTGTTTAATTTTAAAAGGCCCTGGTATGCTGGAAAGCCTAACAAAATTACTCATCCATACAAGACATTTTGAGTGGGTATCATAATATCTTTAAGGACAAAAATCTTTTCTTTTTCTTTTCCTTTTCTTTTCTCAGTTTTGAGGAAACAAAATATCAAAGCTCGTTTAGCAGAAATATTGTAAGCTCAGAGTAGTTCTTTTATTGATATAAATAAAACATAGCCCAATAATAGCAACAGAAGGATAGAGGAATCCAGAATTTTTTTCACAAGCCAGGTGGATTGCCTTAACCCTACAACCCATTTCAAATGATCTAACACAGTTGTGGGATTTGATGGGCCAATATAATGTTACAATTTTAACACAGCTCTACCATAGATGTCAGCAGCAGAACAATGGCAGAAGTTTAAAAAAGCAACACACATTGACAAAATAGAAGTTGCCACTTTAAGTTTCTAAAACAAGTTTTTGAAGAATAAATATTATTATTTACCTTCTCTTCCCTACCCCCTTTTGTATTTACTAATTCAAGTACGTCAAACTATTCTCCAGTCAGAGTTTTCACAACGTTCTTCTGAAATGTAGGCTGGATTTCATAGGAGACCCATTTGTCAGATGGTTTATGACACATGGCCACCAGACAGGATTTAAATAAAAGTTCACCTCATTGCCTGCACCAGTCTGGCTCCTTTGAGCCTCTGTTCTTAAAGCTACAGCTCCAGGATGTATTTCTGGTGTTTACAGCCACATTGCAGCCCATCTGCCACAGGCTTTGTACCTGTAGCTACATGACAAAGTCAGATGTACTTCTCCCAGGGAAGTATTACTTCCGCAAAGAATCTCAGTATTTTCTTCGTTTACCTTTTTTTTTTTTTTTTTTTTGAAAAAAGAGAAAAAAACTTTAACTTTCAAAATTTTTATATGCTTCAAAAACAAAGAATTTCTTTTCAAACCTCTATTTAAAGTGTTATCACTTGAATTCTTAAGGAGGTAAATTATTTACCATGTGTTTTTTGATCTTTTCTGTTCAATTAATGAAACAGCCTTTCAAGGGGTAGTTTCTACTGGTGTACAGAAATGCTATTCCACCATTACCTCTTACCATAAAAAAAACCAAAAGAGGTTACAAATATTAAAAAAAATAGCTTACAATAAAAATATCTATGTGGTATTTGCATTTAGATTCTCTCTTCGATGGAGATGTAGAACATTTAAAAATTACTCATTTTGGCTTTGCAGGATTGCATATCACAAATGCACTTGGTGAGCTGAGTAGAATGATTTCTATGCAAAGTCTTCAACAGTGAGAAAATGAGCTAGGAGAATTTTGATACTAAAAGCTATACGTGCATTTTTTAATGTAATTTCAGATACAGTATATCCTCAGGTTCTCAACTGCTAATCAACAGATAATTCACTATTGCATACCTAAAACTAATTTACTAATCCTGTAACTGAAGTTGTTGAATATACTGCATTTGTTTGTTTGTTTGTTTGCAACACCATCCTAAACATCAAGAAAGCATGGACTTGGCATTTCCTTGCTAAGAACTATAGCTGTGAAAACTCTTGCAAGTAATTCATCTGGACTCTGAAGCCTGATTTGACAGACAGGGTTTCTGTAATCTGGTACTATATTCCAATTTGCAATTTAAATAAATTATTTCCATTATTAAGGTATTCAATGATTGCTACATCATCCACCAAATCATCATGTATGAGAGAGTTTTATACCACCTACCATAAATAAATACTGTATCTCAGTAGAGTATCTGACTTGCTCTCTTACTCATATTTTTCTTATTCATACTTTTCACTAGAAAACAAATATGTCTTTTTGCCTGAGATAACTCTATTAATGCAGTATTATGCAAACTCATATCTAAGAAAGCCATAGGTTATTTGTCTTCAGTGCAGGTGAAATATACTGTGCCATTTTATAACAATTTCAAGACATGGTATCTTTTATTCAGAACTTGCCTCTTTTTTCTTTCTTTTTAAATTACGTCAAATAAATGCAGAAGCTGTTACCCAAACTATAGATTTCATACGATATTAAGGCTTTACCTTTCTAGGTATGCCCTTTTTTCTTCTTTTATTTTTTCTTTAAAGTGATCTTTGACTAGCTCAAATGAATGATCAGAGGCATGTCTGCTGCAGCATATAGACCTCCACGAAACAGAATTGATTCTGCCTGAGACTGACTACACAGAACATAAATTGTCTGCAAACATTGCCGGTGAATTGTTCACTGTAATGGAGACAGTGACCCCCAACACTTTCCTGCTTATTTTTCAATGGACCAGAGTGCAAATTACAAATGCACCTGCATTTGAAAGTGCCATCGATCTACAGGCGGCCAAGAGCACAGAGACCGATGTGACACCCAGGAACGTCCGTCACCATGTTCCACAACTACAGTGATCATGGCTGTACTATGTGACTTCAGATGTAAAGGGAGAAGTGGGTCTGGGGAAGGTGGGGAAGGACAAATATAATAGACAATGTTAGATTTGATCCTAGTTGAGCTGGACAGTGCAATTATAACTTTTTTTTTTAGCAACTATTTACTGACAGGCTGCCTATAACCTTTCAAGGACTATTGTATCTACCTCTTTTATTTGTCCCCAGAACTTCTTCTTTTCAGCAACAGAGGATAATAAGGCATCATCATGGTTAAATAAGATCAAAGGAGTGGGTATTTACTGCTTGAGTTTTTACAAGACCTAAATAGAGCTCTGTGGTTTCTTTCATCTTTCTTTAAGTTGCTTAGCAACACAGCACCATCTAGATTTTTTTTTTCCTTTTTCCCCTTTTGTCGTGGAGCCCTTAATGTTATTTCTGCCTCTTATAGGAGAAAAATACACAGCAGCAAGGAAAGTTCCAGTCACTACAGTTTCTTTACATAACAATTTTGTAGAGCTGTTGGACAAAAGAAAGTCATTAAAGTAGTTCCACAATGAAAGATTTAAAGAGTCTTTACATTTTCTGACAATTGCTGAGGTTGGTCCCTTTAGGGAGAAGGCTCTTTTCAGCTAGCAGGGTGCTATCAAACAGTGCTCTTTCCTTTACAGTAAAGCAAACAACTTTTTGCCTACTGGCCGTTGCTGAGGTTAATAAACATTTCTTCACTGTAATGAAAAAAACACACGCCATAGGGAAGAGGATGTGTCAGGACGAAACAGCGTACAGAAGTGGGATCTCCTGAGGACATGACAAAACATCCACACTACTGGAGAATTTCCAAGAGACAATTAAGTAAACTGGATACCCTGCTATGCATTTCGGGTTTTACAAGGAAGTGTGGGCAGACACTGACCTCACCTGCTTTCATGAGAACACAGATAGAATTGCAGGTTCCTTTATAAACTGTCTGCATGTTGGGCAGCCTACTGCTCCCTTCCAGACATCTGGGGATCATCCCATTCCACTTCATTTAGTCTACTACTTTTTCCCAATCCTGTGGGATACTGCTGCATGTTTCAGTGTGGGGAAAGTGCAATTTTCACATCACAGTTTACAAAGGCAAATTCTTATTTCTGTGATACGTTTTGTTCATAAAAGCAATGCTGGATGAAACAAACAGTCAAAATAGTGCAATGCAGAAACACAAGGCAAACAAATGGTTCTAAGAAAAGAACAATAACAAAATCTAAGGGTCCGCTCGTGTTTAAGTCTGTAACTGAGACTTTTAAGTTAGAAAAGCAACAGTTGCTTCAAAGAGCAGTTCATCCCTCTTCTTGCTGGCTATAGAAGCAGCCTAGAGAGATCAGTGCATGTTATGAGATGGGCTTCAGCGTCCATTTACTGATGTAATTTTTATTCCTCCTGATTTATGAAGCTATTGCAGGACAAATTTTATTCTTTTAAATATATTCCTGTTTTCTTGTGGCCAAGTATGACTTTAAAGAAAAAATAATAGAAGGAAATAAAAACAATAATTAAAAAAAAAATTAAACCAATAAACAGCAGGGGGCTTTAGGGGATGCATAAACAACTTAAATAGTCTTTCAGGGATTTTTGTATATCTGAAACTTATTATTGTTATTAGCAAGTTTAGTGATACATGAATTTATTCAGTTCTTCTCAGCTAAAATGTCACAACTAGACTAAACTAGAACTACTATACTAAAAATCTGAAATTGGCAAAATCCCAAAATATTGTCATGAAGTATCAGAATTTCAAATCTAAGAGATGGCAACCATCTTTTCCCTCTGATCATCCACTATGCGCTGAGGGGAAGTGGGAACAGGAACTGCTGTAGCTCTTGCTACTCTGTGGTGCTCACACAGCTCTGCTTTAAATGTCTAATTAAGGAACACTGGCCAAGTGTCTCTATGTCCGTGTGCAAAGAAATATAAGAGAAGGCAACAAGAAACAAATCAAAACACAAATGAAGTAAAGTTGTATTTTTCTGTAGAGATAACTGAAGAGATGTGCAATACTGTGAACTAGGACAGTGTTCTTTATGTTTGGTTGTTATTATTGACAGGCAAACAGATCTTGTAGTCAATAAATTCCTGTAATTTTTGTAGATTTTCAGAATTTACCATTAAAACAACACTTCTCTTCATCATCTATTTATCTCCATGATATAAATATCTTGCAAGCCCCCAAGGATAACAAAACCCTGATATGACTGATTTTAGATTCCTTTCTTTTATTATTGAATGCATATTAGTAACTCAAAGAAAACAGAAATGTCAGTGAGCACTCACAGATCCTTTCCATAGTTACTGAGGCTGTTCAGTTCAGTTCTTGCCAGCTTAATGCTATTCACATCTTTGAGACATAAAAAAAGAGCTGAGCCACAGGTTCAAAGCATAATTTCCTAGTGCAAGACAGTAGTTCTAATTCTCCCGCCCCTCAAAGTAGTTTAGCTAGATGGAAACGGAGTATTGAGAACGTGCCTTTACCCTACACTGCCTCACAAACTATTTCTCCAGCTTATTTGGGAGAGGGATAGTTAGTGGAAGGCAAAATTGTATGAGGGATCATTCTAAAACTTGAACAATACAGACAAATCATCTTCCAGGACCTGGATAGAATTTCTGGCAATTTTCTGGCAATTTTCTGGCAATTTTCTGGCACTGTTCAATTTACTATTCTATATTCAGCCTTCGAATGCTATGAGCAAAAGGCCCAGTGACTGCTACCAATCTGCCCATCAGTGGACCATTTAGTACTGCAGAAAAAAAAATTCAGTTTCTCTCTCGCCTGCAGGCTTAAAAAAGGTTTAATAGAACTTGCTGAAGGCAGAGTCTAGATGACTTCAGTAATTTTTTTGAGTTCTGAGATCCTGCATTTAACCATCCGTTTCTGTTTATTAATATATTAATAAGTATATTTAAGATGCTGCAAGTGTTGCAAGACACTTAACCAGACAAGACAGCCTTGTACACTTTTATTGCTCCACGGGCTTTTTCATTTTGTTAGTCCTTCAGACCACTTAGTATCTTCCAGGATGACACTGAGCCCAGATTAATGCACTGAGAAGCATAAAGTCCTACTGACTTTCAGCATGACTTAAACACTGCTCAGTATATTTCTCTATCATCCTCCTTTCTCAGCAGTTTACATCATGAGGGGTTGATCCTGTCTGCAATAAGCAGAAGAGGAAGCAAAGCAGAACCTGAGCTCGCAGTAGCAGGAAGGGTTCTTTACGGCTTCCATCGCACCTCTTCCTGCTAACCAGAAAAATTTTGGAAGTATAATGACTGGGCTGGACTGTAACTAAAGGGTTCTGTGCCAGAAGGGAGCAGGTGAAATTGTCCTTACCCTGGGGGAGCTCAGGAAAATCTTAGACAGCATCAAATTTTTTGTTGCAATTTTAATTCTAGTACTACGGAAAATACTTTCAGCTCAAGATCAGAGCAAAATCCCCTCAAATTCCTTAGCCTTTCTGTCTCTTTCATTAAAAATTAAGAGAATTCAAATTTATTGGTGTGCTTCTCCAGTAAGAATTTATTTCCTTTCTACAAGTTTATAATCAGGTCTAATTTATGGATAAGCCTTATTCTGCAATAATATTTTACTCTCCTATGTCTCAAAAAAAAAAAAAATCAATTACACCTAGTGCTTGCAACATTTTCCCTTCAGATTTATCTGAGATCTGATTTAGTCTCCTATATTTTTTCTTAATTACTGGCAAACAGTAATTCTGTAGCTGAGGAATTTTGTGATTCCTTGTTGCAGGCTATGATACATCTAAATACTTCATTCATGTTCTACATCTTTATTCAAATTTTCTTTGCGCTGAAAAGAAAAATAAAACTTGTCTCTAAAGAAAATTATTAGATAGATTAGGGCACCACTTCTTGCTTCAGAAAGGCCCACCACACTTTATATCAACTGATCTTTTAAAATACTTTCAAATTCAAAGCACAGTTTTAACTTCTGCCTTACAATTAATGTTTTTTAGTCTGGGGTATTGTCTACCTCACAAACAACTAGGGCCTCTACAACAAACTTCTAAGCGTGTTAAAACAATTTCTTTCAAAAAATGTAACAGTGCTGCAAAGCTGCAGACCTTAATAAAAATACCACTTCTGAAAACTTTTGACTTATTTTAACTTTAAATAAATCCCCAAAAATTCAAGACAGCATTTAATTTGAAAATCAACATCACGGGCTGAACAACAAATCTAGCCCTGTTTTATAGACAATCTGGGCCCACTTAATGAATGTATTTCAGTTACTACAGTATGGTGATACAATCAGATATCTCAGAGCTTGTGAGCAGAGCTGTTACCTTATAGCACATGCTCATGTGTTTCAAAGGAAGCTGATGCCAGGGAGAGATTCCCTTTGCAAGGGAAGCAGGAGCGGATGAGGAGTTGCTATATTCTAGCTTGCTTCACCTGCATACATCCCTGGGGAGGCTTGCACACATTACTACAATGGTCTTCTACATCTTTGATTTACTGAATTACTGCCAAACTACTTGAGCAGGGCAGTTACATGAAACAGAATTGTTTATAATTTTATTCTCCTGGAAAAAGCAAGGCGTTATGGTTCCAGTCTGGGAACTAATGAATCAGATTATGCTCTAGGGCTGTGCACATAGGGAGAAGATTTGGATCACAATTTTCTCATTCTCTTACAAATGTTGGTTCTCTGCTGGTTCCCTTCCACCTCTCTCCAATAGTGCTTAGTGCAGAAAACATGGACACCCTTCACTGGTCATGCCTCTATGCTCAGAAAGAAGCGTCATCTCTTCCCTTGATCTTCTCAGATGTCCACACTCCCAGACAGAGAAACTACATAACGAACAACTGAAGCTACTTTCTTCCTTGGATACAGCAAGAAAATTTCACCAGAAAGCACTGGCTGGTTGTGCCAAATGCCTCTTTTAGAACTTCAATGGCTCGATGGGCATTTCCCCAGATCAAAACAGGGATCCTCAACAGAAATTCCCTGTGGATCTGCCCCACCAGCAGGAGAGCTGGGGGCTTGAGTGCCTGAGGGCATTCAAGTTGTCAAACAATCCTACCGTTCCTGTTAGCAATAAAACTGCAGAGAAATTTGCTTTCAGTGAACAGCCATAACGTTCACAGAGCTGCTGGGTTTGTAGGCTGTGTGCCAAAACATATTGCTTAGGTTCAATTCAAGATGGAAACATATTTTCTAAGAAACTGTGTCCTCCCAAGAGGGAAGTGTTGTCTTCTGCACAGATCTTCTGCTTAAATTCTGATGCAAAGAATGGACAGTGACTGTTAGAGGGCTTTAAAAGCTTAGAGAAAGCACTTCAAAAAGATACAGTTTTAATTTGAAACCATATATGTGTATGTTAATCCACATGTATGCTTTAAAATAGTGATACACATATGTAGTGTGTATATTGCCATAGTAATTCTTCAGGTCCACACTTGAATAAATGACAAAAGCTTCAAGTCTTCAACAAGAAAATATACAGAACTGCTACACATAATTAATACAATTAAAGAAGCTTATTTCTAAATTTATTTGTTGCTGCTGAAAAGAACTGCGTCTATCAGTCTTCTTTCTTTTCTTCCTCTCTATTTTGGCATACCTTGAATTCTTTCCTCCTAAACCAATAGGACAAAGCCTCTGCAAAGCTCAAAAGCCTTTCAGTTTGAATATCTGTTTTACAAAGGGTGAGATCTGATTGAAGCCAAGATTTTTTTTCCACCTATGTCGGAGCTACAACGATGATTTTTAATCCAAAGTAGTTTCTTGTAAACATATATTCTACTTGTAATCTCTTTCATAGAATCATAAAACAACTTTAAATTAAGGAGAAACTCAAGATTCCAAGAACAATCTTTATGGACTACTTGAATTACCATTCAATTTGGTGATCAGCAGTGAACCTTATTTGCTGGCGGCTCTACACTTAAAAGCTAACACAGATTTAATGCCAGCAACCACTGTGATGAAAATGATATTTTGAATTTAAATAAAGACTAGGCCAGATTTCTCATGTCTTGCCAGAACTCTTATGTCGTTTTTCTTTTCCTATAAGTTTACATACTAAAATTATATTTTTACAGTCAGTCTCACAAGTGAAAAAGACATAGCTATTAATACTGTTGATGATAAATTTATGGACATCACATGAGAATATTACCCAAATCCACTTATATTATAAAGGTAAACTTGAACTGTAATTGATTTAAGAACCAAAACAAACCCAAAACTCACCAACTAAAATAGAAAAAGAACCCCAAACCAAATATTGCAAGATACAACCTTGAAGATGAGCTATTTTATTTTCACTTCTTTAATTTCATTTGAAACTTACCTGGGCAAGGCAAAATGTTGCATTCCTGGTACTCTAGAGATGGGCCAAGGCAAGGAAGTCCTCCATACTTGGGCTCAGGATTGCTGCAGACCCGTTTGCGATTCCGGATACCTCTACTGCAGTCACGGCTGCACTGAGACCATGGAGACCAGGGTGACCAGGCACCATTGATGGTATGAGCAGAGTATCGTCCAGAACGCAAGAAATCCCCTGACAATCCTAATAAAATAAGGATCAAAAAAGTAATACTGAATTAAAATTGTATCTCACCTCAAACCAACCTTTTCCCCTTCAGATTTACTCCTGGACTTCTAATACACAGTAATATGAACAGGAAGGTTTTGTCCCTTAGTCTCACAATCAAGACCCAAGTTTCATCTCAAAAATCTCTTCCATAATAAAAATTTCATTATCACTTGCATGAACTACAGAGTTGGATCCAACACCTCACTTAAAACTTTATAGCCACATAGACTGAACTAGACAATTTACTCCACCTAAGAATGATAAAAATGGACTTACCATCAGAGAATCTCCAAATATATTACATAGCTATTATTGCCTCTGTTTTACAGGAAGAAGGTGACAAAGGAGACAGGACTGAGCTTCCTGTGACCACTCATCGAGCCAGCTCCCCTGGTCCTCCTGCAGGGCTCTGCCCACTCAATCTACCCAGCCTGCTTCCACTGCTGCTGGCTGTGCACAGTGGCTCATGGGTATCCAGTGCCCTGTACTTATCCTAGCCATATTCAGGCTTCAGACAGTGTCCACTAATAATTCCACAAAGTCTAGCAAAACTGCCCTTTTGTGAAGAGCAATGTTTTGCCACTTTAAGAACCAGTTTATTTGCCAGTGAGTTGAAGTGTTCTAAGCCACATATAAGCTATGGAAATCAGCCTTTTGGAGACACAAACACACACACACAGACACCCCACAGAATATTCCTTTTTAAAATAATCATCTGGCAGGTGGAAAACATATTTTCTAAGTAAGTTTAGTGCAGAGAAAAGGCATTAGATTAAACAGCAATGGATGAAGTCTGCTATTTATCGGTGAGAGGGGACACACAGATCTTGTTCACAGCATACAAACAATAGACCTGGATACAGCCCTGGGTAAAGTTCTAATAATCTGCAGTTCATTTGAGTATCTTTGCCACCTTTGGGCTTGGCCCTGCATGGGAAAAGACTCCCTCAACTGTACTAAGCACAACACTGAAATCACTCTTGAGCAGTAGCCGTACCTCTAAGCATCACTACTAAGCACGTCCACCAACACTGCTGGGATTTCCTACTGTTGCCAAAGCCGTTCACCTTTCCCAGGGGAAACTCTATGACTGATGAACCAATAACTGCTGCTTTTATTGCAAGTACTTATTTGAGTAGCTGTGATGAGAGAAGGTCCTGTGAATGGCACTTCAGCCAGCAGAGGATGTGGCTGATTTTTTGTGGCTCTTTATGCTAGAGCTTCAGTACTGCCAACATAAATAGTATCATCAACAGTGGAGAAATGCAGGGGATTGTTTGCAGCTCTAACTGCAGCACAAATGTCTGTTCTCAAGAAATTGTTTTGTGCCCCGCCCACAGGCATAGGCACTGTGGGAGTATGAAGTGGAGATAAAGAAAGAGAAGATGTACTGAATGATGCCGTGAAAACAGACAGAAATAATACCGTGAGGAGTCTGCCCAACAGTAGCCCTGGACTGAACAGGATCAGCATTCTGCATAACCGTGATGGAGGAGCCTCTTATTTGCAGTGTCCACCCTATTTCTACCCATGGTTATGGCATTAGTAACACGGCTTAAGTTCTTCCCTGAGAAATACATTCACAATCATCCCAAAGTAGACGAGGGTTTGCATATTCTTGTTCAACACTTGATAACTTGCAGTATTGGAATGATGATGGATTGACATAGAAATACTGGTAATAAGAAACTGCTGGAATTAATAAGAAAACAGCAGAACTGAAGTATAAGAATGACTAAAAATGGATAAAACCTTTCAGGAATTATAGAGAGTAACTATTTCTCTCCTGCTGAGCCAGATTCTATTACGCAGATATTAAAAGCAGCATTTCAAAAAACATGACATACATTCAAATGCAAAAAAGGGAGCAAGTACAGAGAAACATAATATGAATTATGAATATAGGTCCACTTTCCTGCTCTGTAAGACTCTTTTTTTGCAATTTTGTATCACTCAGGTCTTGGAAATGCTCAGCTTATGTACACAGTGAGCTGCGAGACCAAAATAATAGTATATTTTATACCACCATTCTAAATCAAGGGGGTTTTTAAGTTATTAAATTAAGAGCAATGCAAACAATGAAAAAAGTATTAATCAGACCAGACTGCCAGTCATTCCATTCATAAATCACTGCAGGGTGTATCACTTCATAACAATTACTAGAATATTTTGAGGATATTTTTGCAGGACACATGTAGCTTTTTAAGTCCTAAGGAAAATGTGTGACCTTATCTGACGTTATGGTGTTAGAGACTGGAGAGTGGAATCTTCTAAGTGAAAGCTCTAAGGTAGCTTAGCTCTGAAACAGAAAAATATTCCAAAGAATATTTTCACTGTGGAGTTTGGTCTGCAGCAAATGTTCCCCTGAGCTTTCTTCTTTCCAAAGCATTAAAAAATTTATTATAAGGACCAGTCTTCTCACAGTTTTACAGTAATTAATATGGTGTTCATAAAGCGGCTTTTAGACTTTTCAGACAGAAACTACACAGTAAAAAAATTAACATTATGCCATTAACAGCATGAAAAGTGACAAGATCAGTTTGCATTCTGGAAATACTGCTCTGCATATTCCTTGAACAACATTATAGCCTTCTACAATGAGGGAATGAGGTGCACAGACGATGGGAGAACAGTGGATATTACTTATCTCAACTTCATTATGGGTTTTAACAATGACTCCCATAACTTCCTGCTACACAAGTCAACAAAGTATGAGCTAGATAAGTGGACAGTGCAATGTGTTGAAAAGTGGCTGAGCAACTAGGCCCAGACGACTGATCAGCCATTAAGAGGCCAGCTGCAGAAAAGTCACAAGGTTCAATCCTGCTTAACACCATCATTAATGACCTGGACAAGTTTGCCTTGACAGGGAAGAGTGGCTGATAAACCAAAGGGTCGTGTCACACTGTGACAAGGCAGAGAGAAACCTCATGGAGTTCAACTGGGGAAAATGCGAAGTCTTGAATCTGGACAGGAACAACCCCATGCAACCACATTTTGCAGCCAAACACCTAGAAAGCAGCTCTGCAGAGAAAAATCTTGGGGTTCTGGAGGACAGAAAGCTGAATGTGAGCCAGCAATGCGCCCTTGTGGAAAAGAAGGCACTTGGCTTACATTTTTCAGTAGGTCAAGGAAGGATCCTTCCCCTCCACTCAGCACTGGTAGAGAGCCCATCTGGAGTGCTGGGCCCAGTTCTGGGTTCCTGAGTCCTTCAGCTGAGAAGTCCTGTTTATTAACTGAGGTGGTAGAGGGGATGGGGGGCAATGCAAAACTAATCAGAAGATTACATTGTAGAATTTGTTCAAGCAAAACTTCTTCAGAAAGTAAGTGTATATACAGAACCAAGTCCTAGCCTTGTCACAGTTTACATCAAATTCAAAGGAAAAGGGATGAATAGAAAAGTACTGTAATCTTTCAGAGTAAGTGGCACAAAACTGAAAACTCCAACTTGTCTCTTGCTTGCCACCTCTGTTTGCAGTTTGGGCCACTTTCAGATTGCTCTACATCCACCTCCAGGGACAGAAAGCAGATTGTGACACCCAACAAAACCCGACATTAAGCTGTTTTTCTCAGCTTACTGCTCCCAAGATAAAATATATAGCCAAACCAGGATGCAAGGGCCAATGCCCTCGGCAAGGTAGCAGCCAAAGTCTAGTTGCCAAAACAAAACCTTAGTCCCCCTTATTTAAAGCCCATCTACAGAAATAGTTGTAAAATCTGCAAATAGAATGATCAGTCATAGCATCACCAGTAAACTAATGAATAGTTTTCCAAAGACAGACAAAACATCTGTAAATTAAATTAAACTTTTATGACAGGTTCATCATTCAAATGTTTTAAACAAAATTGTTTTCAGAAAGCCTATGACTGACTTAGAGCCCTCTGAGCAACTAGAAGCATGAATTCTGCTTACAGCTTACCAAGAGGCTCATTTTCAGTTGTTCAGAAGCCATACTCAAGTAATAAACTGCCACACACTGAGGCTAGAAAAGGGGATTTAACTACTTGATCCCAGTACAATTTTAAAAAGACAGCTGTGCTTCTCTAAGGTGAAAAGTTCCACGAGCAACAGCAAGTACTGCAAAAAGTTCAATAAAAGCAATCACAGTGATTTTGTAGACAAAATAACCATCAACTTCTAAGATCATGGAAGACAGAAGATATGAACTGACATCTAAACAAAAGACTCTTCTCTCATTTTAAGCACTTCTGCTTTGTTCAATATCAGTAAAATTACAGAGAAATCAGTACTGCTCTGCTGATGATTTACTTATTCCATAATGCAATGATAACTGAAAACAATTGCCTGATTAATTTACATAATTCTGTTCTAAACCAAGATGATTTGATGATTTCTAAGTAAATTTTTAAAACTTTTTGGTTGAATTGATATAGCTTCATAAATCCACAAGAAATTAATCCTGTTTGGAGACATGTTAACATGAAAGTCACCTGCCCTGACTAGCACAGGAGAAAAAAATCTGCCTTTGCAAAAGCCTGTAATAAAACTTTGGTTGGCCTGATCCTCTTTGAAAACTGCAACACTCTCAGCCAAGTCCAGTTAATTTGCCTTAAAAGTGAGGCTCTATTAAAGCACATAGTTTAATAATAATTCCCTAGTCTAGCCTGTAGCTAAGTAATACAGCTCTAAGTAAGAGAGAAGTAGCTGTGACACCTGATAAATTATATTACTTGACTGATTTATGACTTATGTCCTCCAGTTCCAACCTAACAAAGAAAATTCAATTATCCAAGCAGTCTAGGTTCATGACTTTAGGAAAAGATGATCTGAAGCCAATATTCAAGTATCCTGAATCATTTCTGAATGACAGCATGAAACACTGCTTGAAGTGCAGAGGTAACAAGGATAAGCAAAGATCGTTTCAGTGTTGTCACTTTCTGAAGATAGTCTGCAAGTTATTTGACAATATTATTGAGGCATAAAACTTATATAACTTTAGGCCTAAATACCTATAACTTGTAAAAAACTTTATAAACCTTCAAAGCATAGTAAAATTGAAATGGTAAAATGTAATGGCAAACACTAATGCAATGCAAGACAGCATATTTAAAAAAACCAAACAGTATGCAGATGGAGGATGTCACGTTAACACGAGAATTTTATTTCTTGTACCTAGCTTTTCTGTGTTTAAGTATTTAACCCCAAAGTTCCACTGAGTTGTACTTTGTCAATCAAACTTGAATTTGTCATCAAATTCAGTTCTAACTTCTAGAATTCATTTTGTTCTTACTCAGAATACCACAGCTTAGCTTCAACATGACAGTATAAGAGACAGCATTTCAACATGTACTCCTCCTGACTACAGGACATTCCTGATTATCAGCACATGTTCTATTCTGTAATAAATTCTGAATGCACTCTAGATTCCCTGTGGGTAACACAAGGAAAGATTTAATCAAACTTTTCACAAGAGATCATAGCCACCAGAAGAGTAATTCAGACAAACTAACATCCTGCCTTCAGAAATAACTATTATTTTAAAGTTTGAGATAGAGGAAGCAGCAACAACTAGAAATCTAGGTGCAGATTTCCAGGTGACTGGGAAAAAAAAAAGCAAACAAAAGACTCCTTAAGACTGAAATGACTGAAATTAGGCCTTTGTTTAATTGCCTTCAGAAGGTATTTTGGAAGCCAACCTGGTCTAACTCCGGCCATGTCAAAGTCAAGTGTCTTGTTGAAGCCCACCATTGCTGTTTGTGCTGTACACCATGGAAAGAAGGCAGTATCTCCAGAGGGTGAATTGCACCCATTATATCAGATGCTTATCTTCAATGGATCCCTCATTCCTCAGGATGCTAAAGCTCTCTTTGCAGACTACTATGGCGTCTAGACTTTGGTTAGATAAATTCAACCTACAAAAATCAAGCAAACTCATACCTTGTGAAATATTTACCCCTGGGTTAAAAAATTATGTTTTCAATAAAATTATTACTGTTTATATATCAGATAATCTTACAGAGAGCCAACATGTTTAATGTAGACATTTAATATGTTTCATAAGCAGACATTAAAGCCTAGGGTAATGTAATTTCTATACTCTGAATGCAGGATTGTACAGACAGTGCATTAAGACGTACAACAATGTACACAATCTCTTTCAGTTTATTTGAAATAGCTGTCTCTTTCCTATCTGAGCACTATATGAAAACCCAGAGGCAGGGAACAAGATTTATTTTTCTTTCCTCTTAATCAAACTTCAGATCAGAAAAGCATGAATACAGTCTGTAAATGCTACTGCTTACTTGATTGAGATAGAAATCTTACCACACTCAGGAGGAGTCTAGTGGGTTTCTGGCAAGAAGTTCTATCTCTAAGCTCAGACTGCAGAGAAAGTTTGCTTTGCTAGCATCTGACAGTGAAACATGATTCTGTTTAACACGGTGTGACTATAGTTGCACAGTGGGAGATTATAGGCAATGAGAAAATTTCTAACAAATGGCCCCTATCTGCAAGGAACAGAGAACTGATCTCTGCAGAACACATCTTTCGTAATGAAGTATGCCAAGCATTCTGTACCAGAATTAATCTTCCTGTAAAAGCCAGAAAATTGCTACAATGCAACATGGAGATAATGAAAATAATGTTTCACAGTATCCAGGCTCTGGTCAGGTGGAAGTAAGTTATGATGTTTTCTTGCTATCTAGCCAGAAATGGTGAAGGTGTCTGACACAATTCATGGTTTCCCATTCTCACGACTTCCCTCTGTTCCAAAAGCTACAGCTACTCTACATGATTCTAATTCATGTATTTTCTTCCAATGAAATCAAGGAGCAGTAGAGTGGTGGCGTGTTAGCCCACATCTAAACCTGGGAGCAGGGAAGTGCGCCTGAATCCTGCAGTTTAGAGGCAGTCAGCAAGTTTCATCTCATCAGCAAATCAAAATGGTGCCCCCCTCACACCTCCCTCAACAAATGTTCCACTCCATACTGTTCTGACATCCCTAACCAGAAAATAAGTAAATAAAACTAAACAAACAGTTTGACTAAACAAAATAAAATGTGCTATTTTCACTAGAGGCATATTGGTTAATGCAGCCACTTGGAACATCGATCATGGAGTTTCATCTTTCATTACAGAATAATTAAAGACTCACTGGCCAAAAAGAATCAAAGAATGAGTGCAAATTAATGACAAAGTTATAAGGGTACTCACTAGGAAGAACAGACAGATGTATGATAGTTTCTGCCCCGTCAAGTACTCAATAAAAAGTACTTAAATATTCAGTAGTTTTGGGATTAGTCAGCAAAAATCCTTCACCCAGATGAACATTTCTATTACTATGCAACAGGGTTGGGGTCATGCACATGCATTGCTCCAGTGATGAATTATTTCCAAATGAATCAAAGCAGCAGCTTCAGCAAGATGCAACAAAAAAAGTACAATGCCAGGAAGTTCAGGAGCGTTGTGTTCAGAAACAAAAAAAAAGTCTTCAAGCTAATCAGGCAAAGAATGCACCTGAACCACCATCCTCACCCCCATCACTCGCACACTGAAAAAATGCTTTATTTAACAAATTGTAGGGTCTGTTACTTCTGCCTGTATTCTGAAGGAGTCAGTTTATGCACCCAGCTCCAGGAGACATCTTATGATCATCACTTCAGAGCTGAGCGAGGTGACTCCACGCCAAGCATAATTTCTTGCAGCAATGTGATCTGTAACAAACTGGCTCTTCTCTGGTTTGCCCAGCTGACCTCCTCTCTTACGTCATGTGTTGGCTTTTGTATACCACTTCTTACATTCTGCCATTTCAGCTGTCAGACCAGATTATACCCGGATTCTCCTGTAGTTCTACTTCTACTTGTTGTGATAACTTTCCCAAGTCTGCACTACCTGGGGAGAAAAAGACTCTCTTTCTCATTTAATCTAATGAAATTTTAAAAATGTGTCATCCGTGTCAGTGCTGGAAGACAGCAAAAAGCAGCACCACCACCTTGAAGTCTCATTAAGGACAAGAGAGACAGGTTTTATAGCAATCCTAGCAGAGCAAAATCTTTGCTAAATACAAGTCTGAAATTTGGTATGGATGAAAACAGAACAGAAGAAACACTTGTGTTAAGAGTTGCTCCATGCCAAAATCTGCCTTGCTATCCAGACCTAAAAAATCCCCCAACATTTGACACTGTAGATTATCTGAAGTGGCAATGACATAGAGCACAAAACTAAGTCTTATCTGGAGTACCACAGGTTTTGTTTTATTATTTCACACAGTTCACTACTATATATTTCTTCAAAAAATTACTAACATCCAGCCCCCTCCAAAGCGGCACAGATGCCAAGTGAAACAATAAAAGTTTCATACAAGATGAAGGGCGGGGGGGAGGCAGGATGGACGTCTCTAGCATATTATCACAGAAGCCAACTCTGCAGCCTCCCTCGCTACCAAAACCTTGATATGTAAACCTAGTACAGGCAGGAGCTTAACACTGACTTTCATAATAGTTGGTCTGTCTGAAAAATATTGAGAATTAGGAAGTCCAGGGACTCAGAAACTGTCCTCTCTTTGTGGTCTGAGATAAGCCAAATGCCTTGAGTTATAATTTTTTTTTTTCAGCTAACCTGGGTCTTGTGGAGATACAAAAGACTATGTAAGTGGAAAAAAGGCCTATAAATATTAAAATATAATAATAAAAAATAAGTATTTTTTAGATTATGTGACTAAAGTATAATACTTTAAAAGATACACTGATGTACAATTATAACTGGATAATCAATGAAACGCATTAATAAAATTAGAATTACTGTAACAATTTATCCTAGTTTTAGTTTTGTTCATACATATACAAAACTATGTATTACTGATAAGAAAAGTAGAAAATTCTGAAACAAAATAATTCCAATTTAAAGTCATCTAAAGCTGAAAAGATTTTGAAAGAGTTTGTTTTTTGATCTCAGAAATAAACAGAACTTTAAATTACTAGCAAAAGCAGAACATAAACTTTTATAATAAAAATTATCCAGGTCATAAGCTCCTTATTTATTTAAACACCTGCATAAATCTTATGGTTATTACTTTCAAATTACTGAAAAAAGTTCCTCTTAGAATATTCCATATTCTAGCAAAATATTCCAGAAATATGTTAATGTTGCACAAAGTCACCCCTAGTAAAAGTTTGCGGGAGTATAAGGAGGTAACAGAATCTTCCAAGAACAGGATTATTGTAAAGAGACTTAAAATAACCTGGCAAATCTCATAACTGGCAGTGAAAGACCCTTGCTTAGCCTGAATGATGATGCTACATCCAGAAGAAGTACGGGCTTGGTTCCCTACTGAGATCACTATGCCCTCCTTTTCATTATCAGTTCTGTTACACAAAACACCAGCAAGCAGAAACTTCCGCTCTGTGCCAAAAATGGCACTGCAGACATGTCGCTAGCAGGGGGCACCGTGAGCCCGTCTCGCTTTGCTCACCATCTGTGGAGCATCCGCTGGTGCCGTCGCTGGAGCAGTAGCGCATCTCAATGCGCTGCCGCCCCACCTCCAGCAGGTTTGGGTCAGGCAAGCGCGCCTTGCAGGTGTATCGGAAACGCTGCTCGTAGTGACCGCCGTTGTCTGAAATGTTCACCGGGGTCCAGGGGGTCCAAGGAGTTGTCTTTTTTAGCTCTGGGCAGGCGTTGGTGTTACAAGGCTGATATTCCTGAAAGAAAAAGGTCATCATAAACAGAATCACCAAATATGACCTTAAAAACACCCCAGAAACACTCAAAACAGACAAAAAGACCCTTTTAAAAAATATCCTCTGATATTTTTTCAGCATTTCCAATCGCATTGATCATCAATGAACTTCTAATACCAGTCTCAAGCTGACAGTGTTTTTTCAGCTTCTATGCAAGCACAGTACCACACTGCTAAAAGCAATAATATACCAGTACAAGTTAGATCTATCACATCCATAAAAACAGTAAATCAAACACTCTAAGTACCATAATAAAGCATATCCTTTATAAATTAATAGCCCCAAGTAAGGTGAAGCTAAATATGCTAAAGCTTTTAATTAAGAAAAATTCTGATTAACTGCACGTACATGACACAAACCAGCAACTAATTCCTTGGTAACATCTAGTGGCATATGAATAAGCAAACCACTGTCCATTTTGTATATTGCTTACATACTTCAAAAGGGACAACAGAAAAAATATGTTTTCTATTACAGATTCCGGCTCCCTGAGGTGCATGTTGCTCATAGCTCCAGAATTCCTAAACCTATCTTCAGAAGCAAATTCCCTGTGGCGTGATATGCACTAAAAGGAACAAATGACATTTAAGAAACCAATGCAGAATTTCCAGTATTCTCACAAATGCAAACTTGTCAGTATTCTCAAGCCCCACAATGTATGTCTTCTGATGAGTATCAAGGTCTGCAGGTCCTGACTATTTATTTTCCAGAACAAAATACACTTCATCTGATGCAAATGCTTTGTAAAATACATGGATGAAATTAAACAGCCATTGAATATCAGAATAAATTCACACTGACTGTTTAAATCAGGTATGTTTTAGACTTAGGACAGAACATGTATGACTGTTCTCCTTGCAGCACATGAACTATAAAGAAAGAAATCATAAAATTAACAGATCCCAGGAACAGGCAGAACTACCCTGCTTGCTATCTGATCTGGCTACTCACCTTCAAAGTGCAGTACCTCCAGTGACTGGATTACAGTGAATCTTTTAGCAAGAGCACTCTGCCTTTCCCTCTCCTTTTTTTTTTTTTTTTTTTAAGATGTCTAGCACTGATGAGTCTATCACCTCCCCGGATCAGCTGTTACACTATTTAGTAATCCGCAAAGCTAACAAATTGCAAGTTAAGATGAGGCTGCATTTTCCCCTTAATTTAATTTTCCATTCACTGCATTTTGCTGTGCCTTTATCAATTATGCTGGAAGCGTTTCTTGTCCCAAACTAACAAAAAAATTTTTCATGCCCAAGTATCCATACATAATGATAAACTAAGCTTAACTTGTTAAGCCTACATAGGATTTAAAACATTATCTGCAGGTCCTCTGCACCTCAATGTCTTCCATTTGTGCCATTTCCTTATTTTCCACAAGACCGGACACAAAAAATTTGACTTGGCATTCTAGAAGCAGTCTTATCAATACAGCATGCAAAGGCAATCATCACCCCATTTGCCTGACAGTCTAACTTTAATATGCACATTGCGTTAGTGCTTTTTCCTTCCACAACACTGTACAAAGAGTCTAAGTAGACCCAATTATCTTTGATAACCTGTCCTTTTCTAAATCACAGCTTAACAACTACCTATAGTTTTTTATCCCACACAAGAGGCTGGTAGTATTTGGCAATATTAAAGTATTTTTTATTAGCTGCTGCAATTATCTAACATATTATTTACTACCTCATCAATCTCTGTTATGCTCAAGCTTTACTGAAAATATCTTATATCACTGTCTAGACTGTTGATAAAAATGTTAAGTGCTATTGACCCAAGAACTGATTCCAGGCAGACTCTGCTAGACACATCCCAGTAATTTATATCTGCCCATTGACACCGCATTTTTCAGTTTGTCAATGAACCAGCTTTTAATCCATTTAACATTTGTCACATATTTCAGTTTTCTGAATCAAATTATTTTCTGTTGCAAATGTAAATGTCTTTGAAGAGGAGATGTGCTGTATTACTTTCAAACATCTTGAAACCCGAACTCTTCTCTATTAGCAAGTAAGCAGGAAGAAAACCAACCAGTATAGCAGCTACCACAATGTTCACTTCAATATAGTCACAATGGTTTAAAAGTTTCAGTTCTTCATTTGCAATTGATTTTTGTACTGATATTTTTCAGCCAAAACTAAAAGCTGCTAGAAATGTGAGGGCTTTCTTTATTAGACATGGCATACACAGGTGAGGGTCACGTAGAGCAGAATATGTGAGGTACGTAACAAGCCCTTTGTCGAATAAATATAGCTAGCAGAGGAAGAAGTTAATTTAATGGCAATGTATTGAATGTTGCTTTGCTATTGCACTTCTGAGATGAACACGTCAGCTCCCTCGCTTCTAGAAAGACAGACTACCAGTGTTCAGTGTGCTTCAGGGTGTGTAGTTCCTTCATACACCCTGACAGAGAGCATTCTCCTATGCTGTTACACAAGCCAGAAAGAAAGATGTTCCTGAAGATTGTCTGCGGAGACCATTTGTTAGTTTTTCCTTTCTTCTTGCTTGCTGCATAGCTTATATAAAAGTTTGACTGCTGTCATGCTTGTCTATTCAACAACTGGATAATGACCATGAAAGGCTCAGAAAGTCAGGGAAACAAAAGTACATGTAATTTAACTGGAGAATATTTACAGCGGTAAATAATCTCTTCAAGAGAAAATCCAGAGGACTATCGCCACAATGGATGACTCCTTGGAGTTTGGGCACTAATAATGACCCGGCAGAGCCCCCTGGCTGCTCTCACAAACAGCGAGTGCTGCACTGTTCTACCGACTATCACATCTGCCACGGAGGAGTCAAAAACCACACGGTGCTTGTTGAGAGCATCAATGTGACCTGATGCTGAAAACTCCAGTATAAGCAGAACAATGACCTTCCTCTCAATGGTCTCAGATTTGGAAATAAGGAAAGGGGGAGAGAAAAGACACGGTTCAGATTACATACTGATATATTAAATGCTGCTAGCATGAAGGCATAGTCCGACTGACAACATTCGACAGAGGCTGGGAATATGGAAACTGATACCTCTGCTTGGATTATCCTCCTCTTATCACCTTGTCCAATGCTTGAACAATTTACCCAAGAGGGATTTCAGGAATATGGTCCTCTCCAAAGCAATTCTACCAGCTAGAATCATGGGCACATTAATCAAGTAACCATATGTAAGTCTCAAGTGAATAAAAGTCTCAAATGAAACAGTGGGGTCTCATCTCAGTGGTAAGACAGAGCTAGAAAAGCAGTGAAGCATTCTGTGTAGTGGTTTTGAGTTTGCCAATCCAATTTAAGTGCAATAATTTAAATTTGGGCCTATTATTTAGGACATTTCCCTCTGCGAGATAAGGATTAGGAGAAGCAAAGCAGGCTCAAACTTTAAAGAATATAAAGAAAGTTTTATTAACAGAACTAAAAGAGAAAAAAAGAAGAAAGAAAACAAATAATAAAAATTAGATTAAACCTTCAGAAAACCTCTCCTCCTCCCCCCCAAAAAACTCCTCTTTCAGATATTTCCCCACTGCCAATGCAAAGACACAAAATCTGATGTTTCTCAGTCAGTTTGCCACCTCTAGAATAACCTTTCTTCATTTCACTTAGAGAGCGGAGTCTCTCTTAGCCATACTATGGAGATTCTCCACAAGAAAACAGTTCTCTCGTGGCTTCAGCATCACAGTG
>VZTF01002098.1:2901702-2920922 GCA_013397755.1 Cnemophilus loriae
CGGCCCTAAGGCCTAGCCTGGCAAGAAACCCCCTCTCCGTCCCCTGTTACCTGTTGGAACGCTGGAAGCCAAAGAGGAAGTTCCAAGTGTCCAGCTCCTTAAATACTGTATCTCGCAGAGGGCGTACCTTAAATGTCATTGGCCAACGACACCCTGCCACGTCCAAAGGACCTGGCAGGGTGAAACTCACCTAGAAACCTGTCAACCCACAACAGTTTGTCACAGCAATATGTAGTTAAAAGAAAGGATAGCTCTCAAATGCAAGCAAAAAAGGCCAAACCAAATGTAACAGTGTTCTAAAACTCCAGAGAAAAACAGTTCCCATGTAGAGGGGGCCTTGTTTACATGTCAAAATGTAAGTTTCCTGAAGGACTAGTACACTCTCTCTCTCTCTCCAAGAACCACAAGATAGATAAAATTTATCTTCCTGTGGTTGAAAAACACACAGAAAAATCACTAACTGAATTTTAAAAAATAAATGGTTCATTTATTTTTACTACAGAAATGTAAAGTCTTGTCTATTTAAAGAAGCATTTTCAAACTAAAACAAACAAAAGACAAGTCCCTGATCATATTTCTATTTATTCCACAGTTTAAAAAGCCAGGTTCTTCAACCAAATACCATTAGACATACCTTAGTTGAGTGTAATTTTGCTGCTACAATACTATTTCAAAAGCATGACATAAAAGAACACCCAAACCCCATTAATTTCAATCCATTAAACAAAACATCTTCTACCCTGTAAATTTCACACCTATACTTAGAAAACAAAAGCTAAAAGAATTTCTGAGATCCCCATTGTATTTTAACCACACTAAGACATCCTAGTTTGTAGGCAGTGTTTTAGCTTCAGTTGACATCCACAGGAGGAGTTCTACCGATTCCAGTGGAACCAGGATGCAAGAGACGATTGCTCACTGCAGATGCAATCCTGCAGTGATGTAAAGTAAGGGTAGGAGGTTGCGTCCAGAATGGGTTCTTAAAAATATTTTGATGGATAGAGGGAGGAAAATAAGTTTCTCCTGAACCAAAAAGATGTGGGTTTTGGCTGCAAATATTGACTGCACGCAACTTTTTGTTTCAATTTTGTGTATTTTAAAGAAAAGAATTGGAAAAATCCCCATTGGTGTAAAGGGCAATTTAAAAGGAATTAAAGGCTGGATTTGGATCCCTTTTCCCTGGAGGAGTTCAAGGCCCATGGGCAGGTCAGTGGATTAGGACAGTTCAGGACTCAAATCCTTCCTATATTCAGTATCATTAATTTTACTTTGAATAAGGAAAGTTCCTACTTTCATCACCTCTTCATAAACCCATCAGGTTTTGGAGTGAACAAAGCCACCACTTTCCTTTTTCTACCAGTCATTTGTGTAACTCCCAGCTCGAAAGCTACATTTTATGTCAAACTCATCAAACTTTTCTGAAGGAAATTGCTACTACCGAAAATTACTGTTTTGCAGGTAAATTGCTGCTTAGGAGATTGGTGTCGAGGGGCCACTTTCTCCAGTTCATAGTCATGAATCTTATTGTAAATTCCACCTTGTCTGTGGTTTTGTATGCAGTGTTACAATCTGGCACAAAATAAACATGCCTCTTGCTCTAGCACCTCCACTGTGAGGTGGGAACCGCTAAAAGTGGGGGACATAAAGCTGTGGATGTCACCACTTGAACCCAGTAAAATTTAAGAAAACTAGAAGGGCCTGTCAGAGGACTAAGGATTCAGTTATTTCTGCCCTGAGTGTTGTCGTTTAGACTGCTGCAAAGAAAGGAAGCTTAAGATACTACCGACCTGATGAAAACAGAACACACAGGACCATAAATAATCAAGGCTGTAAGGCTGAAGGGATTGTCCACCTATAGATGATTGCATGGATTTAACAAAATTGACTCAAAAGTGATTTCTATATTGCCACATAGTGAACGCCTCAACTGCGGCAGGAAAACCAGGACCAAAATCTGAGCAACATCATGACAAGTAGATGGTGAAATATAAATATCATTAAAGGTAAATGATGTGTTATTTGTAAATGAATCAAAATTAATCTTTTCAGCATTTAAAATCAGCATGTAAATTGCAGCCTTGAAATACATATTTATAAATTTAATTATAAAGAAAGGGAATTCAATTTTACCTTTAAATGTGCCATTTGAAAAGATCAGGAAAAGAGATGTATCTTTCCTGATCACTCTGCACTTCAGAAGTGGGGAAAAGGAGGTTGTTCAAAATTCCATTTTGGGAGGTGTGATCAGCCAACAGGAAAAAAGTGAGTTCCTGCAGCTCAAGGAGTTACAGCTCAGCTGGGCCATGCTAACGATCTGTGCATGTGGCTTTATTCATTACAAATGCAAATGCAAAGGAAGGAGGATTAAGTCAGATGGAAAACGGGTGATTTATTTTGCTGTAATAACTCAATTGTTTGCAATTAGTTTCAAATACTCTTACTGAGAAGCTTAACATTTTTATGTAGGCCCTATAATTCCTGACAGAAATCTTCTAAATTGCTGAAACAGTTACTATTAACTTAAAATATATTTTTTAAAACTGCTGGAAATCATGGCTATCCAAGTATTTATTAACTGAGAGTAAGAATTTTAGAAGATAATCCAATAGTCAAAAAAGCATAAAAAGGCTATCAACTCATCAATTTTAGAGACTGCTGCTTCATAATCACTGCAAATCTGTTATCACTCATAAATTACTTTCATCTCATGTTTTACCTTCTTGTAGGTTTCTAGAAAGACAAAGAGAGCTATGTTCTTGTTGTAAAAGGAGATCCCTAACAACAAATTTTTAAACACCAAAAGTGGAAGAAAATCCGGAATTTCAGTTTCCACAGGCAACACCAGAGTTACCTGGCTACTTTGTGACCTGGAAAAAGATTGATTCTTAGGTACCCGATGCTTAGATTTACCCATTGCTAGCTACAATATTTGTCAATATGGCAAAATGGCTCCTTTCTTTAACAAGGCCGTTTCAAATTAGGCACAGCAGTAAAGTAGTTCTTGAAATGTACATTCTGAGGACACATTTACTTCCATAATATTTGAACCTGAAAAATCAACTGTGTGAAAAGCCTGCTGCCAAGTAATGCAGAAAATTAAAACAGTCATTATTATTTTATATCCATCCAGAGATCACTCTTTCAGATACTTATTAATTTATCCACAATCATTCATTATATAATCAGTGCAGACTTATATTACAAGTAATGCTTTTACCAGCCTACAGTTCATCATTGATCTTATTTTCTACAATGAGACAATCTTTTAGGTTCAGCTTTTCGGTTAGGATCAAAATCTGAGAGAAAAAAACGCAGCTACTAATCACTGGTATATCAAAACTGACCTCAGAGTGTGAAATTATTAGCTGCTTATGCAATCATATAGACAAAAAGCACTCAATTGCAGCTCATTTAGTTGTTTTGTGGGGGTTTTCCCATATTAATTATAAAGATCCATAAATTGTGTTTTATTAAAAAATGGAAGCAAAATTTGAGAAAACTAATGTTGGGAAAAGCTGAAGCCTGGTTTTGCTCTAAAAAGCTGATTATCCTAATATTCTTACTGTATTTTTCATTTAAAGGATGATTTAAATGATAGATCAATTCCTGGGGGGGAAAAATCCAATAATGTAACCACTCCTGAGGTAACACTTTAAATGTTAGAGCAGTTACTAAATGACAAATGTGTAAGTGATGGAAATGGTAGAAACTGAATAGATGAGGAGCCCTGAACTTTAATTCAGATTTGCCAGTCCAAACCCAAGAGCTGCAGTAAAAAGCAGAACTGCTTGCTGAAATGTGTTAAACTGCGGAAGTATTTAAACCCATTGGAAATTGATTTAGTCACACAAACGAGACAGGTTCAGAGATTTTGATCACTGCACTTTCTGATGAGGTAGCAGAAAGGCTATGATCTGCACTTCTGAAAATGAAGTCACTTAGTAAGGGATCTGAGTATGGATTTGGAAGCCCAGTGAAGACTGCAAAATACAGTTGCCAGATCCAACCAGCACCAGATGGTTTTTATCTCATCTTCTAAAATTCCAAATACCAGAAAGTTCCAATCATCTACTCAGAGGAAATTCAAGGATGGAAAGTTAATGTGCATATGAAAATCCATATCTTCGTAGCTCAAAGGTCACTCCTCTGTACATGAGTGAAAAGAAAGCAACAAACACAACATCCATTCCCCAAACTCCTTTAAAGCAATGTGGAGAGATTGGACATCATCTATGGCAAATAGGTATAGAAGGTAGTTTAAAAAAAACAAACAAACCCATTGTGCTATAAACATCTTTTCCAGGCCTTGACCAAGGCCTGTGGAAGCAAACTGAACCAAAAATGCACTTAAGCACAATTAAATATGTTATCATACCACAAACATCTGCCTTTCTCCAGGGCAGAAGTTACAGCTGAGCTGACAGATGTGACTGTATGCCCACACCTCAATCACTGCTGCTACAGTCAAGTAGGTAAACACAAAATCATCTTCAGTTATAGCTTGTAATCACTTGGACAAGGAAGCACTACAAGCAAAAAGCCAACATATTTGTTTCTGCCAACTCTGCTATGGGGAACCATGACCTTTAGCAAAGGGGGACACCTGAGCTGGTTAAATTGCTGTAGCAAGGAACAGTTTAACTCATGTGTTAGAGCCCCTGGCTATGTGGGAAAAAAATACCACAAGAAGTAAAAGGACCATCAAAATGATAGCATAAAATTGTACAAGTTACTGATTGAAAAGCAGAAACAGAGAAACAGATATTTGTTGTGATAAATAAATGTAAATTCAAATTATCTCCAGGTTTTCATAGGGTTGTGCTTAATATGCTCAGTAAGTGAAACTGCACAGACAATTATATATATACAATTGTCTGTCATTTTCTCATGAGTCAGTATTAATTTCTCAAAACTTGTACTCTTAACACAGGACTCAATTTCCCAAATGCATGGCTGCTGTCATTTTAAATGCTATGGGTTATCTCACCTAGCTTCTAAACTGTTCTAATAGCATGTGGGTCTCTCACATGGCCTCTGACATATCTTCACTATAACTTTCACTCAGAAGTCCACACCCCCTACAGCCTCCCAAAAGCAACACACGTCTCTGTTTAGGCAAATCTGCATCCTGCCCTTGTATCCACCAATGGTGCCTGCCCTTTTTCAGAATCACATCAGAACTGAACCTCCTGTTTCACATTTTGTACTTAATTTGCGTCAATCTAAAAATCTCCCTATAAATCAATGTCTCTCACAAAACACTCTTTATTTTTGGACATTTTAATGCTCTTGGTTTTATATAAAGTTTATTTACAAAGCGTTTAATTTGTCTACATTTTATTTTTGAAACTTTGTGTTTGCAAAGAAAACACTTTTTGATCTTCAGCCAATTCCTGGTAAGGCAGATTTTTCGGGTGGGGAAAAAAAAAAACCACTACTTGTGTGCTGACTTCATATCATGCTCTGTTTCCAGCATGAGGAAGATACAGCAAAAATAACCATGTGCTTCCTTTGCACGTCCTCAAATAGGAGCTGTTCTGTAGGTGGCATAACCGTGGCATAAAACAGATCAGTTTTTAACTGACAATAGCCTGTGTGTTTCAGCTCAGGATTTCTGAACACTATGCTCCACTGCTCTGGGGAAAATTCCTTAGGATTAAAGCTCTTTTCATCTTACACCTTGTTCGACGTCTCAGCAGAAAGGCTAAGCACTATACAGAGGCAAGGTGGCACTGCTAAAGACATTGAAGCCAGAAGGTTAATGAAGAAAACAAAAGGAGAAGGAGATTGTAGACTGTAAAAAAATCATAGGAAAGAAAATACTGTGGTAACGAAAATAAACTGACCAGGAACAGAGTCTGGTTTCCTGCTAAAATTAAATCAAAGCACAGTTCAAATGGAGCATTTTATGAGTTTCAACAAGTTGAACGTACAACAATGTATTTTCTTAACACAATACTCATGAGAGCTCTTAAAGAAGGACTTTACTACTTAATGTACACACAAGATCCTTAGCTCCTCTTTATACACAGCTATGTTCATCTCAGTTTCATTGCAAATCAAATTTCTGCATGCCAGCTCTGCCCCGTTTCTTGACATAACATTCACATAAACTCTTTTATGAAAGGAAGAAAAAAAGGAGATGAGCAAGGATTGATTCACACTGCAGTGATCAAATTGGGCAGGGAAAAAACCCCACTTTGTCAGTGAATATGACATCTACTAAAATGTTTCTCTTCAACACACCAGAGAAGGGACATAAATAGCTACAAGCCACAACAGTTGAGTTACACGCCAGAGATGGGAAAATTTAACTGTGGTACATGCCTCCAGGATGCTGAGGTTGCAGACTGCCGTTGGGTAGTTAGGAATGTTGTGCTTGCTTTTCAAAGCAAGATGTAAACAAACCCACGTTAAGTTTTTGGAAAAGAGGGATGGGTAATGCATGATGTTGTATTTCTGATATTCCTAGCAACGTGGAGAGGACTTACTGACTGTAACTGCATAACCATGGCTGGAATACACAAGTAAAACTCACGTGACAGAATTTTAGCTCAAGGTCAGGATGGGTGCCCTGAACTTACACTGCAGGCTTTATAATACAGGCTTCATTTTGACAGCTCTGTAAACATATCATCAACTCTTTGGCATTTTCAGGACAACGACATTAACAGCTGGAAAATAAAAGTGGTCTTGTTATTATTTTCCTAAAAAGGGCAATAATCTCTACGTAAGTATTTTATATTCACACAGTAATTTTAAATTCGAAATGTCTGACTGTTTATAAAGAATTCTGGCCTATCAAATAAAACTTTGAGGGTAAGTTTGATGAGAACTACACTGCTGGAGCAGTCTATCCCTGAAGGACTGCACTCTGTGGAAGGGACCCATGCTGGACCAGCTTTTGAAGAACTGCAGCTTGTGGGAAGGACCCAAGCTGGACAAGTTAATGAAGAACTGTCTCATGTGGGAGGGACCCCATACAGGAGCAGGGGAGGTCTCTGAGGAGTTCTACCCCTGAGGAGGAAGGAGTAGCAGAGATGATTTGTGATGAACTGACCTCAGCCCTCATTCCCATGAAGTTTAGCCTGAAAAGAAGGGAGAAGTGGGGGAAAAGTGTTTTCAAGATTTGTTTTTAAGTCTCATTACCTTACTCTGATTTGACTGGTAATAAAATAAAATAAACTGGTTTCCCCAGTCAAGTCTGTTTTGCCCATGATAGTACCTAGTGAGAGATTTCTCCTTGTCCTTATCTCAACCCAAGAGCCTCTTATTATATTTTCTCTTGCCTGCCAGGATGAGGAGGGGAGCAACAGAGCAGCCTTGGCATCCAGCAGGCCTCAATGCACAACATGGCAGGGGTGCAAAGGTAGCCTGAAGTTGTACATCTGCAAAGAGAAAATTATAGCTAAAGATTTTTGTGTTGTGGGGTTTTTTTCCTGATTGGACAAGTTGGTAAAGCATCCTTCTGTCTGACAGCCTTCTCTGATACTCAGGAATTTGTCACCGAAATACAGAAGTTCTCAGGAAAAGAAGTCTTTCTTCTAGATGCTCAAAGACAAGGCAACACCGGTAAGACCAGGAAAGGTAGAAAATGGGCCAGAATAGGTAGGACAGGCAGTTTGCTTTGTTTCTTATTTTTCCTTAAGAAGCCTAAGAAAAGATCCTTAAAGGGGAAAAAAAGAAAAAAATAAAAGCAATAAAGATAATAAATAAAAGATAATGACACTGAGCTGTTTGCATACCCATAAGCAATTGTTAATGTCACTACATAAAATACAAGCAGTTACAACTGAAGAAATTCCATTGATAAGAAAATACAGGTATTTGGTAGGAATTTGGGGATGAAAGCATGAGCGTGCAAGCAGTCCACAGGATCCCAAGGGAGAGGGAAGAAAGAAGACGATAGAATGTAATTTTCCGTAACCTTCATGCAGATAAAATTCTTGCAAATCCTTAAAGGGAAGGCTCGAATGTGGCTTCCTAAATGCTAATTCACCTACTTACACTGTTGCAGTTTTAAAAGAGCACAAGAAATGGTATATCTTTTAACTTTTAGTTATGTAATTCATAAATGTGTTTATGTGGGACTTAAGTTTTAGTCACAGCTTCTAGTACATCTTAACAGAGTGGCTTCTTATCAAGGGGTATGTGTTTTAGTAAATATTTTCGTATCACTGATGAGGTACAGAACATTCTGTTCAGTTAAGGCTTGGTTTATAAAAGCAATCAGTCTGCAGACACTGAATGATATATGAACTCTCTGTCTTAATGGATCCCAATACTATATGAAACCCAATCTATTCAACCCAGGTACTCTTGTACCAGAGAGAGGCATGAGAGAGATGCCTAAAAGGATTTCAGGGGGCAGGAAGAGTACATGTAAGTTTACTAAAGATTCGTTTAAGGTGTACAAAATCATGCATCATTATCCAGCTTTCTTACTCTTAACATGAAGTATTGCTTGGACAAATTGTTTCGATAGGTGCTGTTTTGGAACAGAGCTTTTTTACTTTGTCTTTTTCTTTCTTTTACATTTCATACAAGCAAAAGAATATTTTTGTAACTGTTTTGCCACCTAAGATTGCATTTCTGTCTCTCCGTGTTTAGACAAGTCTGTGAGAAGTCACAACTTTGAAGTTGTTTGTTCCTTGAACTCTAGCTGATATAGCCAAACCACTTCTTAAATTATGGAAGTGTTTTTTAAAATCCCATGAAAAAGGAAAAAAAGTTAATGTGATCACTCTGCAGGATGACAAAGAAAGTATCTGATTTTACAAAATGGAAAGTTCACTATCTGTTTCTTTTGAAAGAATCTGTGGAAGATGCAACAAGGTAATTTTTTGTTTTTAAACAGGGATTCTGGCAAGAATCAGTCCAATGTGTCAGGGCTTTATCCTGCTCAGAGGCAAAAAGACATTTCATTTTCTATGTGTGAATGTTCCGCAGAGCATTTAGCTAACACTTGAACACAGGATCTGTAATCATATGGCTGCTCACAAGTCTCAAAGACACAAAACATTACAGAAAATGCAAATTACTTTTTGTAGGATTCAGTGACATTAAACCTCAAGAAAATTTAAATCATTCAGTATTTCAAGTAAAAGGAGAATAATCCTCAAACACTTTACATGCCCATCACTCCTTCCATCAATTTAGCCTCAGAGAACAATTCCTAGCACAGGAGGAAACTGAGTGAGATACAGGAAACATCTTCTGCTATAATAGTACTAAATGTGATTATCACACCCTGAAGTTGTGTTTTATCTGAAGAGATCCTTTCTTCTAGCAGGAATGACAAGTGGGTGCACAGATTGCTTGAATTTCTAACAAAAAAAGCAATTCCTTGCTAGAGGGTCACATGGATTCACATTATGACAAATTCATATTTCCTTGAGACTCTTTTAATGAGGTCCCATGTGCCCCTTTCATACACTGAAGATTATTAATTTTTTAAAAAAATTATCATTTTGGGCACAGAAGAAAAGTGATGAGAAGGAGAGCTGTGTATTTTATATCTACTTTAACTGAATAATAAACAAATGCATCTGGCGCAGGGCAGCTTTTGATCAGAACAGCAACATGTAATGTTAAGATTGTGTAGTTTTATCAGTACAGTGTATCATCTTCTTTTTGGCAAAGTGAAAACAAACGTGGGCCTGCCTGGCATCACAGCCAGTAAGATATGAATATACAACAGCTGCATTTGATCAAGGGAGTCTCCTACCAATCACCTGTTAAATGAAAATGTCCAATATTCCCTAGCAGGACCAAAAAAACCAGATGTATCTTTATTTGCCCATAGGAAAAGACTACTAGCTAGCATTAAGAATCATAAGCTCATGACACAAGTGATTTATTCCAGTGGATGTGAAGTCTACTGCATAAATTCCAGAAAGAAACAGCTACCCCAATCCTTAGCTGAAATGGGATTTCTGAAACATTGATGTACATATTAAGAGATTCAAATTTGAAAATCCAATTCATTTTGTTTTCTTTTCATGGGTATGGCAAGTACCATTAAACCATCTGAGGAGCCACTCTTGCATTCCAGCATGAATGGCCCACCTGAAATCTAAGCATAACTAAACCACTAACATGCTTCCTAGCTTTGTAGTTCAGTAACTAGGGAGTAAGTGCTGTTTGTACCAGGCCACAGGTTTTGCACTAAGCTAACAAGATAGGTTAGGGGACCTGCTGGGCTGTGCCTGTGCTTGTGTTGGTTTGCCTGAAGATTTGTTTTTGCAAGCAATAGCAATTATCTAATTACCAGATCTCTATTACCTGCTTTGTTTTAACTTTTCATCAGCTACGTTATAATTGTGTGATGTAATGTCTACACCAACATATATTTTGTAACCATTGGGCATTTGTAACATGTAGTTACTGAGGGTAGAATGACCTATTAGACCCCCTTAATAAAACACAGCACAGAGGAAGCTTTAAAAGAACTGGCAGAGAGCAATACCCGAAGCCCAAGGGCTATAAACATCTCTGATGGCAAATTACTGGTCATCAAATGAATGCAACCTCAGGAGCAAGGTAAGTCAAGCCATTTTTGTCAAGCCTTAGGGGTAGCAGAGAGAACAAAGAACAAGCACCCAACATATGCAAAACACACGCTACAACACAGTAAATTCAGCTGCGATATGGACTTGCAGATCAACAAATAATAAGCAAGCTGTGAAGACTCTTAACAAACATAAAAAAGATCCCAACTGCATCCTAAATTAAGAAAAAAGAAATCATCAACATCAATGTCATACTTCTGGCCAAGGGCTCAGGATATGGACCAGTTGCTGTAAACCCACCCCGAGACCGAAACCATCAACCCCCATATCAAGGGGCAGTGGGAGGGCCAGCTTAACACCAGAGAAAGGTGGAGACTAAAAAGTTTGTGTATTTATGTTACTGGCATGTAATTTAAACTATTTGATAAGGCTGTTATAAATGTTAGAAACATTCAGACTGTAATCAGACTAAGATTAAATTCTTGGCTGGTCATAAATGGTGTAGTTTTTTCTGCCTGTAAGAGGATTACAAGTGTTAGTAAATAGGTGGGAGTCCAAGCAATCTGTTCTCTAACTTAACTGCAACAGATTTCTCATAAAATACTTCGCAGTTACAAATATTTTCAAATTGCACTGGCAACTTTAATTCTGTTATTGTTATTAGATCCTGTATTGCAACGCTTGAGTTTGCAACTTCATAATTTCTTTAAATCTAAACAAATAAATAAATCATGTTTTTTAGACGTAACTGTGATGAAGAATTTATCAATATCAACAAAAGTATATGAAACTTACTTAACACCTGTATCTTTGAATTCAGAACTATGAGATGAGAAAATGTGAAACAAAAATGCAGATGCTCTATATCTAAGTTGTCTTTTTTATCATGTGATATCAGCAAAGACCTATGAATATCCTGGCCTGATTGTGATTATACAGTAATTATACCCATCTGATAGAGAGGGTGCAAATAGGACTGTAAAATGGAAATCTCTTTAGAATGGAGACCTAGGAAAATAATGAGAACTACTGAAAAGGTTTAAAATTTGTTTCTGAGTATGTGTATACTTCAATAATAGTCTAGGAATTGTTGTAAGGCAGAAACTGACATTCAAATTTTTTGTTTTATTTGTTGATGTAATTTTTTCCACAGAGCTTCAAACTTCCATTTTCATACCCTTTTTAGTAAATAGTCAAACTCAGACTTCTCATTCATAGCACGCTATTTCAACATTGGAGTGGAAAAAAAAAGTGACAGAAAGGAATCCTCATCAGCATCAAGTCATGGAGAATATTGTAAATCAAAAATTAAGTTCTGAGCATGGTGTCTCAATCAGGTAGAGCTACTCGCTTATCTGCAGGCAGCCAGTCATTAGCCCTTAGATTAGCAGAGGTGGGAGGGGAAGTTCTTCAACATTTCAAGTCCCATCAAAGGCTGAGGCAGTGGTGAGTAAAAAATGGCTTCCACTTTCTTTATTTTTTTTTTCTTTTCTGAAAAGAGTGATTTATTTCATTTGCTATGTTGTGAAGATCTAGCATGCCATAATTTTTACCAACCAACCAAAAAAACTCCCCAAGATTTTAAGAATTTTAGGTAGTGAGAAGAGGAGAACAGTAATAAAGGTCCTGGCACAATTTAGCTCTGGTTTCCTTAGTCCAGGACTTTACTGTGACATAAACAAGTGGTGAACTTCAAATCTGTAGGATGTGTTAATATAGGTAAAACTGCAGACATCATACACTATCATCTATTTCATTTGTTTCTTCCTTACCAATACATATTTTACAGATTTATTTGTAATTTGGAAACCATTTAAAAGACGAGCTGAATTTAAAAAAAAAGGCTTGAGAAGTCTTTCCTCAAAATTTGCAATATTTCTGCATTAATTACAGTAGTTAAAATCCTTGAATGGGCAATATCTGTCCTAGACACAGTGTGAGTGTAACAAAATGAAGACATCATAATTCAGAAAGTCAGGAAAATGCTCTTCCATGCAACAGGCATTACAGTTATTGCTCTTTGGTTCCTGATCTGAAACTAACAGCATTGTTATTAAACAAGCTATTTAAGACAAACCTTTATGTTTTCTAATTTTTTTTTTTTTTTGGTGTAATCTGTCTGTGTAACCTGGAATACTGCCAATATGATTCAGAAGTCCTGTTCTGCAATATTTTCAATGATAGTTGGGACTGTGCAGGACTTACAGTGACTGAGATACAAATTTTATTGGTAGTAATTCAGAGAAGCCATTCATGCTTTGCTGCTTCTGATGAATGAAACAAATCCAGGCTCAGGCAATGATTGGTATTATTCAAAGTATGAGAAATGAGAAAAATACTTGAATTAAACCACTAACTGAAACAGGTAAAGTCATTCTTTACCTAAATGACCATTCCACAAAAAATGGCTTTCAGGAAACCTAGACAAGTATGAGTTCTCCAAAGAAGTGCCTGATCTCAGCGGGACTGACAGAGATACAGTCAAGTCAGAGCTCAAAAATCCTTTTAGACATTTTTTAATCAGTTCCCTTTACCTTCAGTATCCTTCACCTCAGGCAGTCATGCAGACAAACCTGGATGAAGCTGCTCCCCAGAACACGGGTGTCTGGTGTCTGGTTTACACTCCCAATACAGCTGTGCTATTGATTCTTACTAAAACTTTACAATATGCTCAACTACCATGGACATCAGCCCCCACACACCTTCAAAACTACCTATTTACAACCCAGAATATGCCACAGATATACCTATATATATATGGATACCTTCTGTAACTTCAGCACTAACTGGAAGTTAGACTCTACTGCAAGATTTTAACTGGCAAGTGTTAGAGGTGGCCTTTAAGTGCTTATTTGATTTTTTGAAGTTGAAAAAAGGTCTTCCGAGATGGTACAAACTCTCTAGCATTAAACCTTCAAGTTTCCTGTCACAGAATAACTGTATCCGTTCCTCATTTACCTTTAAAAACTCACATCCAGAAAAGCACTGAAAACAGCACTGTTTGTACTGTACACTTAAAAACACACAGACATATGGTTTGTTAACTTTAATTAATGGAATTGAACAAGCACGCATCCCTTTATGAAAAACCCTTTCTTTATGAACTTGTATAATCCCTTCACCACTTAAGAACACCAACAAACAAACCACAGAGTACTTAATGTTTTTCCAAGGAAAAGGCAGGGAAGGAATCAATTGGAACAGCTTTGTGTTCAAAATCATCTGTGAAGCATCAAAGTTATGTTTGCTGGCATCTGTGGTCCAGCTGTGGGGTTTAGAGCTTTTTGCTTTCTTAATCACGTTCCTTATTCCAATGAGTAAGTACTTGGTTCTGTGCATTTAAAGAGTTGGAAAGTTAGTTCGTCAGGGACTGCTCATACTCCCACAGCCTTTAAAGTCGTTTCCCCAAGAGAACATGTCAAATTTGAAGCTTCAAAGGACTCCTTTTTTTACTGGATTTGATAAGGAACAATTTTAAAAAATAAGCTAGATTAAAAAAAAAAATTATACTCATTGAACTGTGTAGAGAGAAAAAGATGCCTAAAATTACAATTATCCTGGCAACAAACAAAAGCCCCTTGCATCCAATTCATAACAAATATCTCTGATGGCAACGTTAAACAATTCTTTAATTGTTCGGAATCCATTTATGAGCAAGTACTTATCTGTTTTAAAAAGGAGTCAGAATGACAGGAAGTCTGAGGCTGACTCAGTCATCCCTGAAATCAGAGGAAGACTAAATTGACTTCAATGCTGTTGGGTAAGGCCCTGTTTTAGCAGTGACAGTCAAGCACTAAAACCATCTTGTGTGCCAGTTTGTGACTGCATACAAAGTATAAAATGATTTTGAACAGCTACAGAAACCAAATGCTGTATTTTTTCCATAACTTTCAAAGATCATGAATTCTGAGTCCTCCTGTTCGACCACCCTCAGGGTGCAAGTGTGGGGAAAGGGGTATTTTGGGGGTTTTAAATGTAATATAACTGTTCAGTAGTTGCGAAAAGTCCCCTGCTCACCAAGAGCGGTGTATTAGAGGCAGAGAGCAAATGCTTGCTGCCAATCAAGATATTGAGGAAGGGCAAAAAGAAGTCATCAGAACTAAAGAGCAGGGAGACGACACCACTCTGCAAAAAACTGAAGTTGGGTACAAACAAAAAAAATGAATGGAAATAATAATAATAATCACTTTTAAAAGATACTTCAAGAAGTTCAGGGGAACTAAAAAATGAGCATGCCATCTGAATTGGGCAAATCAGGGAAATCATAATAAAGCATGAAATTAGTGGAACATGAACAAATATGATCTGCTGGAGAACAAAATTATATGCTCTGCTTTTCTTTAAAAGGAAGCTACGAAACTATCGCAACCTCTGAAGGAGTCAACAAACATGGATACAGGTGGTAAGCTGATACAGTTTACTTTGAATTCAGAAAGACATTTCATAATGTATCTCAAAGGAATTATACCCTCTTAGGAGACCTGCAGCCACAAGCTAAATGAAAATCTATTACACTTTCACAGATAATTAACTGCTTAAAAGATGGTAAATGGGAGAGAGGAATAAATGGTCAGTTTTTCACAATGAATGGTGTTCAACACGGTCTGTGCTGTAACTCCGTGTGGCTGAACTGATTCAACAGAAAGGAAAGTACTGTAGCTAAGATGGCACCTACTTTCAAAAAACACTCTGGAGGGCGTGTTGCAGAGGGAAAGAAGGAAAGGGCGAGTATAAAGCTAAAAAAGCACACGCTCTTTATCAGGCTGAGACTGCAGGCAGAATGCAGTTCTAAGAACCAAACTCGTCAATAAATTTCCCCCAAATAATCAAAGGTACCTACCTCACAAAAGGCAAAAGATTAACGGTTCATTTTCATCTTTATTTGTCTGACTATATTAGGCAAACCCCATCTGTAGTTTTAGTAAGGATAAATACTTTTGTAAAATCTTGCACTCTTGTTATTTAGATTTTCCTTTCTTCTCCACATTTCACCCTACCTGCTTCTCACAACACAGGAAATTTTGTTCATATAAATTATTCTTCCTATGACGTTTAAGGCAACATTAGTTAGTTTTCTCGGGATTAGAATGGAAAGCCAGATTTTGCTTTACAGATAGGGCATCTCATTTTAATATACTTCTTCAGTTTTACTTAGAAAACTAACCAGCAAATAAAACGCCAGTCATTCTGAAAACAAAGCAAAGAAGTGAAAACATTTCCCTAGCTAGAGATACCAAACAATACTGCATTTTTTTACTTTTTTTTTTTTTCAAAATTACACTCATATGACTCCCAGCAAGATTTTTGATGGATTAATTCCTATAATCCACCAGCTGCTTTTTTTCTTGCATTCTGTGTAATGGATCATTTTTATACTTCATACCAAATTGCTGATGATAGATTTCACTATATGTCTAATATTCCTTTCAGCCCTACATTTCAGAAGAAGATAATATGCACCGCTATTACTTCTTTTTCTAAGTACTTCAAAACTCGTTTAACAAAATGTTCATTCTGCCAAGCTATCTCACACAAATGCTTCAATATGTGCTTTGGGATTCTGGATCAGCTTCTCAATAAGGGATAGGACTGATAAATTAACTATTTTTAATAGCGAGCTTAGTGCCTTTGCAAAGAGGTTTATGTGCTCCTTTGTGAAAACATACTTTATACTTCTAGTTTTGTGAATAACTGCTTGAAAATTTCAGAAACTTCTGAATGAATCTCTTCTTATGCTTTAAATATAGTGAGCATATTTCTTTTCACCTTAAAGCAGAATTATAGGTCTTCTAGGCAGAGTAACAGCCAGATATACTCTCTGGATTTCTGCTTGCTGATGTCATCCAAGACTGTGAGAAGACTTAGCTAAGTCAGGCAATGCTAAGAGATGCGGGTCTATTGACTAACTCTCATGTTTTTCATAGAGCTTATACTGAGGGGATGAGGGCAGAATAAATTCAACTGTGAAAAATGAAATTTTTGCTAATAAGTGGTACATTCACAGAAGTATGACATTACCAGAACAGTAAATTGAGATAGCCACATACAATGTCCTCACAAGCACCAACGTGTAAATTGCCTTTTATAAAGAATCCTGGAATCTGCCACTACCTTCATAAATAATCTTCATGAACTAAAGATGGGGCTGCTTTTGAGCAACAACACAGAAGAGTCTCATGCTGAGCACTGCAGAGATGTTGGCTGAGTAACAGTCTCATATCTGACCTGGCACCCGGCAATCCACCCTGTGTAACTGGCAAAGTATCTGCAGTACCATAGGTCAACTCTGCTATTGTGGATGAGGATTCTTTTTCCACTTTTCCTTCTGGAGGTTGATTTAAAGTACAAGGAGATCGAAGTGAATCTGTCCTTCCTCTGAATCAGATAGCTGAAAAAATACAGGTATAGTCTACAGCTGCTTTTCTCCATCTAGAGCCTCTCTGACAAGGCAAAGCAAAAACTGCATTTTGAGGCTGACTGATTTCTGGACCACTCCCAGTCTGCATAGGGGAGTCACAAATTTAAAACAAAAGTTAAATGAACACCTATATCTTTACAAGGTAGTAACTTGTTTCACTGATCTCTCATGCTAGAATTTGTTATAAGTAACGAAGTTGGAGATTTTCATAATGTAAACTGAAAAGCCTGGTTTTATGACTTCAGTTTTCTGATGTTTCAGATGAAATAACAAGTGTCATTGAACTAGAAAAACTCTGTTCTGGAAGACACAGGATTAATACTTTTATTTTTGGCTGCATTTCTCTAGCCGAAAAAAATATGCAGCATGATGCTGCTTTCAAATAATAAAAGGGGTCTTGATAGGGTGACTGTGATACTTCATCCTGCCCTTCAAGCTGCAAGGACAAATCACTGTGTATTCTGGTAAATAAGCTCATTGTTTTCATGAGTTTATATTCTCAGACATGAAGAATACAATCCCATCTACTGGAGTATTCAGATCTAAATATTATTATTTCAGAATGCTGCAATAGGCTGAGTCACATCATCCTGAAGATACAAAATAAGTTACAAATAAACACAGTGAAAATGTATGTTTGCCTTTTTTAAGGCTTGTGAACATATTTGTTCAAGATGAATGTCAGAGGCTTGGAGTAACTAAATGCCTTTTATTTGGTGGCTGTAGTATTAGTGCAGAAGTATTCTAAGTCAACAAATTAATGTGAAAGGGAGAAGGGAATGAACCAAGGAGGAAAAAAAAAAGGAAGTTTTGATAACTCCATCAATAAATATTCAGAAGTTTTTAAAATTATTTCTCAACCTCATATAACTTGTGTAAGAACAGGGCCGCCTGACACTATATTCAATGAAAATCAAAATCCTACCACAGCCTAATAAATTAAAAATTCCTGTGATGCCCTGAGACTAAGTAAAAATAAAAGCTGGCACATAAATATAATTAATTTGGATGGAGTTCCATTTAATCGCACTCAGATGGCTGAGGACTGCTGTCAGTCAGCTCAGCTAACAAATCAGTCTCGCACTCTTCAAGAGTTCCTGCATTAGTGAAGCTATAAATGTCAACAGTGCAAATTACTTATTCAGGATTCATCCATCCCTCAGTTTACTGAGGTCAAATTGAAGAATACTGAAACAAAACTCTTCTTTGTGTTAAGGTCTACATGTGAGCAGACTTTTCGGTATAAAACGTGTAAACACAATTACTATGTTTGCACTGTACCATTTTAAGTATAGGTGACTAAACCTAAAAGGAATGAAATAAATCAGAGGGACAATTTGTTGCAAACTGATTCAACACTCACTTACAAAGAGGAACATTGGAAATGCCATCCTAGATCAGACATGCCTTCCCTGGTTATTGTCAAATGGCAGCACAGAAATAAGCAGAATGCAAAAAGCACAGCTCTAAATCTGATTGTTAATATTCAGGAAAAAGATTTAAACTTTAAAATATGATTTACTGTGCTAACAAAAATCTAATCTTTTTTCATCTGTTATAATTCTACTTCATCCTGATATCCTGCATAATTTTGGTTGTGTGGAGTTTTATTGGTTCTTAAGATTTAAGCCTCCACAATTTCTTACAGCAAGTTACATCATTTAACAATGCCCCGGATAGAAATTAATTCCCTTCACTGGCTTCATCTTTCCTTAAAACTCAGTATATTACAGTACAGAGTACACAGAAACCCCAGTGTCCCCTCTCTAAACCTGTCATTAATTTATATATTAGTCCTTCATACACTAGAACTGAGTGTACTCTGACTTATGAGAATCCTAATCTTTTGCCTTTCTTTGGAACACTTTCCTGAGCTCAGCCCACTTCCACCACAGGCCATATCCTTTAAGAACAGTAAGCATGGCTGCAGAACAATTCTACGTAACTGCTCTGTCAGGTTTCTGAGGTAATTTTCAATGTTATGCTTCATGACCCTTCTTCCCATTTTGATTGCAGCTGTACAATGAAGGTTGCTACTGAATTGACTACAGTAAAATTAAGGATTCTGCAAACTCAACAAAGACATACCTTTGTAATGGAAGAGACTTTGAAAATCAGAGATCAGGTGAAACAGTCTGACACTACCTGTATCAATTTTTTATTTTCCCTAAATCTGGATTAGAGCTTTACTATACTTTTTTTTTTAAACAAAAAATAAGAAAAAATACTCCGTATTAAATATTAAATACAGTCCTAGTTGTTCCAACAGCTCTCTCCTTTTTTTTTTTTTT
>VZTF01002098.1:2921008-2936686 GCA_013397755.1 Cnemophilus loriae
TTTAATACAGTCCCTGTTTGTCCAACAACTCCCTCCTTTTTTTTTTTTTTTTGTTTTTTTACAGTTCTCCCTGTTTATGTCAATTCTGATTTCATGGAAATACTACTTATGTATCGAATAAAGCTACACAACCCCTACATAAAAAACTATATCCACGAGCACTGGAATTAATGAAGCCTGATTTCCTATACTTCCAGTCTTTTAAATTTTCCTTTCTTGTTCCCCCTTCCCATATCTCCTGCCTGTAGGATTTAGCAGTCCAACCGCTAAAAATTAAAAGAGATGCAGTATCTAGTCCCAAACAACACGTGCGCTGATATGTACACTCACTGATGGTGTCACCTGACACCACTTGGACCAAAAAATGGACTCAGCTGCAAATCTGTCTCTCAATGTAGAAACTAATTTAGTTTTTTTTCATCGACTGAGCCACTGTTTTTCATGCAACTTGTTGCAATTCCATGTTGTCATCCAAGACCCCCTCCAATCAAACATATTTGTAATGGGGGAGTGGGTGCCTTACTTACGAGCAGAAGAGTAAGAATACCTGACAGACCACAATATGATCCTGTAAGCCCTATTACTTGATAAAACTAAGCTAAAACTATGCCATCTACTTTTTTTGTCCTCGTTTTCAGTTTTCGATGACAGTTACAGATTACTTTCCAGAGATAACTGAATGTTCTAGGTCCACAGCAATGAAAAAAACTCAGGCTCAGGCTCCATGAAGCACAAGTCCTTGGGAAATATCCTCCAGTTTCAGTTTCGCTCATTAATTCAGTTTAAAACTAGTGCAGCACAAAACATCGGCAGCCAAGCTTCTTTCTTCCTTCCTATCTTTCTCCTTTTTCTTTCACATTCAAAATTTGTCCAGTCAAAGGAAAGTAGAAGATCACATCTCTTAATGCTGAGTCCTTGAGCCCAGCACTGTGCCTGCTGGGCACAGAATGAAGAGGTACTTCAGCTTTCTGTGGTTATCAGAGACAGCAGCGACCACAGCTCAAACACAGGGCCTCACAGAGCTGGGGGTACAGTATTACCTCTAAGTATCAACAATGAACACTACATCTACAGCACAGGAACCGCTGAAAAATGCAACAAATAGCAGTACCTGAGACAGGAAACAGTCCAGTGTGCCTGATGTTTTAGGAAACAGAGGGCCAAATTCTGGCTTGAGCAAATTGGGTCTCCTGTCTCTGATCAGTACAAGCCCCCAGCTGGATGAAGGCACTTGGCAGTCACTTGTCCTTGAGGCACACACTGGCTGTTGCCTTCACCCAAAGCCCTGAGAAAGCTTATGCACAGTTACACTAAAATTTGTTTCCTATGGTTTTTTAAATAAGACTCGGACTTCTGAATCAAACATTCATCATCTGTATGACAGATACGCATATGCCCAGTGCAAAGTTCTTGAATGTGAGAACACTTGCTTTGGCAAACCCTTATAATTAGATTTGAAAGAGATTACAAGTCAGATGGCATTGGTCCATGAAAGAAGTTATTTTACATGACCTGGAAGTCCCTGAAAGAGCTTGCTACAGGAATCTCAGAACAGGACTGCAGTCAGTGTCAATTGTCACAGGTTGAACTGAATAGTTTGAAGTAGAGTAGAGACAGTTTCCCAGCAGCCAGAAATGTATTTCACAGCTTTAAATTACTTTAAAAATTACACTTCTCAAAAAAGAGATGCTTCACATGATTCTGTTTTAAGCAAGAAAGCAAACACCTTACAGTTTAGCCTCTTTTTCAAAATTAAATAAATAAAACAGCAAAATAATTGCTGGATGTGTGCCCAAATACCACCTTAAACAGCTCACATTTGGATATATATGCACATCGGTTCAACCAGTTTATATTTCACATTTACCTTGTCCATGAATGCCAAGCTGGTAGCTCACTTTACTGACCAAGGCAAGCAGACATGCACCATTGACCAGTATGTTTTAGCATTTTCTGAAACTATTTCCTATCTTTTTTTTTTTTTTTTGTTTTACCCTCTTTAAGTAACTTGTTATTGCTTACAATTGAAGTAGCATGTGCAGCATCAAAAGAAGAGAGGATCTACTTTGCTAAACTTTTAAAACATAAAAAATCAATTAATAATCAATGGAGTTTGCATTACGGAAGAAAAAAGGATGGAAAAAGGAAATGAGCGTAAAGTAGGCAAATATCATATAAATAGTACAATTCAATTCCTTATACATCATGCTTGTGACATTGTTTTCTGGTTTCACAATAGATTATTTTTCTTAAGTCAAACAGAAACTTAGAAAAGAACTCTTAAAAAAAGCATAATAACAATCTTATTTTCTGGTCACTGGACTAGAAATTTCAAACTTATTTTGTGAGATGGCAAGTTAAAAAAGGCAGACTGTTCTTTCTGATGGACAAACTACTTCTGAAAACATTCCATCTTCAAATTCCCTTTAAAAAACTGATTAAAAAAAATCTGACTTTTTTTCCTTTTTTCATCCAGTTTCATTACAAAAACTCTAGAATACAAATAGATTTTCTTAAAAAAGTTTTGTGTCCAGAACAATTCCAGAACATTGAAACAATAATACTAATAAAAAAAAAAAATTAATACAAAAATAGCTACTATTTTCTAAGAAACAAATAAAATTCTTCCTTTTTTTATTCCATAGCAAAACACAGCATGCTTTGTTCTGGTATGTGGAAAGTATATACCCTTTACCAGTCTCCCAGTACAAAATCTAAGATTAATGTATATGTTAGCATGACTGAAATGAGAACACAGACTAATATACACATAAAGCATGTCACCCAACTTGAGCCTCAAACTAAATTCCTCATTCTATTAATAATTCTTTTAAAAAGTTATTCTTTTATTACTGGCCTGAGGCAAATTCAAGTGAGATTATGCTTCTCAGGGGAAAAGAAGCATTTTCTGAAGGAAACATACAGCTTATCTGAGTATGCTGTAAAATCTGAAGATGTTTGTCCTCTGAGTCACATTAGCACAGTCCAGAGAATTCCACATTTACTTCTCTAGTGCCCGTATCACCTGCATACGTGAGATTAATACCTGTTCTGTGATCCACTTAAGCTTTCTATTACCGGATTTTAGCTGCTCTTAAATTTGGTTGTGATGGTTCTATCTCTTAGGAGACAATTTTAAGCGCTCTTTAGTAGCTTTGATTAACTTAAAGACTTTAACAGGTCCTTATGACTCCAGATTTTGATTTCAAACTTCAACTTTTTGACCTTTATGAGTCTCTTTGGTCTAATTCTCCTGTATCATATTGATTTATGGTTTTCTAAATTCAGTGAAAATGCCTTCAGTCCTAAGTCTCTGGCCATCCATTTTCATGTACTGAGTGCACTTAAGCAAGAGATGCATCTTTAAGACATCATCACAGTTTTCTCTCTGTGGAATATTTATATGTATCAAAAGATTTATCATTATTATTTTATAAAATAAGTTGGAAATAATGGTAGGGAACTCTACTGACTCCTGACAAAAAATATTCAAGTGGCTTGGCTGATATCTGCTATAAGACAGATAAAATCAAGGAACCAACTGATGAGAAACATGCAAAAAGACAAACACAGGCAGTAGCTGCCTGCAGTGATATTGCGGCCTAGGAGCAATACAATCAAACTAAAAGGAAGAAACACTGTTCATTAAAAATTATGTAGTATAAATCATTAGGTGGACACAGACAATAGCTATTCATATTGCAAAAGATGCAAAATAAGGACAGAAAAATGGATTAGGATTGGCTATACTGCAGTCTCACAGCCAGGTTGCAGATTGGAAAACAGAAGAGGCAGGTTCTCCTAGGAAATTAAATCTGGTCCCCTGATACTGCTGGCAAGCACACTGTAAGACTTCCTTTTCTAAGTCTTATAAAAACAGTTGTTGTTGTTGTTTTTCTCCCACGATTCCCTATTGAAAACGGTTCTAAAAACAAAGAATTGGCACAGTTGAAAGGGGTCCCAAGACAGCATTTTATCCATCCTACACCTCTGATGCATCAAAAATTTCTTTTCATTTCAAGATGAAAAGAAGCCTAACATAGTTACTATCTTCTTAAATAATAAGTTCTCCAGTCTTCTACCCTTTTTTCTTCTCCTCTTCCCAGGCCACAGATACTGAACTATTCAGCTGCAACTCATGCTGCTCAAATGTTGTGAAAGTTTCACAGAGTTCATCCTCACTGAAGGAGGCAAACCAGAAACCTGGAGTCTCCTTAGAGTTTAAAGCTGTCATTTAATGGTTGATAGAACCAGGCACTTAAAGTCCCCGGGTCTACTCCCAACTATGCCTTTAATTCACGTGGTAGATGTTTGGCTCATAACACCTCTTACTCCAGACAAAACAAATAGTAGCTAGTATAGATTACTACCACTTTCACTGCAACACTTTCCGAGATTTTTTAACTTTTCAAGTACTCAGAGATATTCAGGATAAAAGTTTTTTGAAATAAACCAAATTCACTAAATATCTTGCACAACCTAAGCTGAATAACACTATAACCAGTAAAGAATGGAAAATAGTAGTAAGAAGACACACTAACTTCTTTATTTACTATGGTAAAAATTGGTAATTCTAACTGTTTGGAAAGATACATACCTACTAAAATAAAACCAAAAATTTGGTTGAAGCAGAAGAACATCTGACAAATAAGTTGCATGTTCGTGCTTCCCATTCATAAGACTTTATTAATATAAATATTGAATCCATTCAACAATTAAAAGAAGGCATAAAAATATTTCTGATTGCACTTTCTTACATTAATGAAACAAACTCTGAGAAGAAATAAAGTACTTTTTTCTCCTTAGTGACAAGGCCCTGCTATGGCTGCAAAACCTCTGAGACAAGACAGGTAATTCAAAGGTTCAAATTCAGTGAAACTTAAACAGAACACAGACTTTACACCACAGTCCTTTGTCTTGCGAGAACATCAGGGTTTATAGAGGATTTCTACACTGGATGGGTTTCCATTGGTGCCTAAGTTTTAACAAGACCACTATGTACTCCAAAGCTTCAAACCATCAAGGCAGTAATTTTCTAACTAATAAAAAATCTCTAGAATATTTCCATAGCTGAACTGGTAATTATTCTGTGAGGCAGCAGAGTATGTGCTAAGACTGTTAATAAATTACAAACCCCAATACCATTAATCTCAAAACAGTTACAATAAGAAATTTTTACACTAAAGGTTTTCCTACTTTCCTCATGGAGCTTTCCAAGAAAATTAGAGCCATATATTTTTAATTTAAGACCATGGGAAGAATCTCTGCAAAATAAAATACTGCTATATTTCACAAACATTATTATAGGATAAAGAGGAACAAATGAGAGAGAAAATCTTCATATTGTGCTCTTTTCAGTGCTAGTCAGGAAGGTTCAACAATAGATCTAGACCATATGTCTGCCTTTTTTGTGTACAATCAGAGAAAAATATTTTGGAAAACTTGATAGAATTCTAAGTTATTAGGTTAATTCCTAAAGTTCAACTGAAATAAAAGAACAAGCCTGTTGGATGTTTTTAATCTACTGAAAATGCAATTCTATCACCAGAATACATTTTAAAAAGAGAACAAATCCTGGGAAAATGCACAAAATCTTTACATTAGAAAAAGGTAATAAATTATCCTTTCTTTAGTACTGAATTACTGCCAATCTAACAAATAGACCACAGATTATGACAAACCTCAGAATTAAGCCTCTCTGAAATTAAGCCATGTAAAAATTGGTTTAATCGTGAAAAGAAAAAAAATTTTCTTCTACCTCTTTACCTACCACCTGTATTTTTTCAGATATAAGAAAAATCTCCAACATGTTTTCCCATATGTTTCTCTTAATAAGCTGGGTATCCATAAAGCACTTCTACTCATTCAAATCATCCCACTGTAGATTCAAAGCCTGACAGCTGCTAGGCTGCTGCTGTGCCAAGATCACTACTGTTATCCAATCTCACCTCACCACTTTCCTGGTCCTTCCATGCATTCACTCTTTGGCTCTTTATGTATTTAGATGTGAAACTTAGCTTTTTCTCTGCTCTACAGAACATGGTACACTGGAGTCCTGGGCTCACAGTTAGGGTTCCTATGCACTCCGGTGATAAAAATTAAAAACCACTTGCAAGGACACATCCACATCTGCACCAACCTTGCCTCAAGAGGCTTATCTTCTAGATGATACTGTGAAAAAGCTGAATTATAGATATTTCTGATTGATAAATTGTGTGGATTTCAGCACACACAAGCAACACAGAGACACAAACAGTCTGTTGACTGCTCATGTTAGGGATAGAGCTTATAGACATACACAGATGCTTTATGGGCAGAGAGCATTAGTGTTAGGACAGGTGGAAATGACTTCAAATTTTGCCAAAGGAGGTTTAGATTGGATGTTAGGAAAAATTTCTGCACTGAAAGGGTTGTCAAGCACTGGAACAGACTGCCCAGAGAGGTGGAAGAGTCACCATCCCTGGAGGTATTTAAAAAGATGAAGTTCCTGCGAATATGGTTCAGTGGAGGAGTTGGCAGAGCTGGGTTGATGGTTGGACTTGATAATCTTAGAGGTCCTTTCAAACTGAAATGATTTTATGATTCTATGACATAGAGACATCCATGGCATATGGCCATAGGTATTTGATGAAGAGGAAGCTGTAAATTGCTTACCACGCTGCAGCCAGGACAGTCAGGACCATTTTCACATGTCCTGCGCCGTGCCTGGATCCCTCCTCCACACTGAGCCGTGCAGCGCTCCCATGGCCCCCAGCCTGTCCAAAACACATGAGGGGGGCACAACAAATGCTCATTGCAGTACCTGTGAGAAGATAAATAAGGAGGGAAAGAATCTATTTATTATCAAGACAAGACCTCCCCCAAAACCTTCCTCATTTGCATAATTCAGATAGATATTTGTACAGGTAAATATTTCATACAAAGGGCCTCTCCCTACTCATTAAGCACTGCACTAACCGTTGTCACACTGCACAGAGTGTCTAAACATTTGAGTGCGTTTTTTTAGGTTGCAGTTGTGTGGGTGGAGCATTTGTTTGCTTTATTCAGTGACTTTATACAATCCATGCAATGCAGCCATGCGATTGTACTGCGGTCACGTAAGCAAGACTGGAAACTACTTTATTAAAAGCAGTTGTGGCTATCCTTTTGGGGCAGTCAACCAAACTGAAGGCAAACATTCATGCAGGCATTCTTTTATCAGTCTCCAGCTAAGAATTGATTAGGATCCATCTCTCTCATCTTCAGATAGCTACACTTGCCTTTTGCTTTTCACAGCATCTCTCCTTCTATGGGCAAAACAAAAGCTAAAACACTGATTCTAGGCATAAAGAACTGTACTTTTTAAATAATGTTATTACTTTATTTTTTAAAGGGTGTGTTTAGCTTCTGTAATCTTTGAAGGATTTCCCAGTAGGCTGCAAACTGATTCAGAGGCCTAGTAGGTTCTTGAGGGAAGCACTATTGAGTTGTCATTATTGTAACAAGACATTCAAACATGTGGGAAGGTCCCAGCTTCAGTTGAGTTTTTCCAATTTTTGTAGAAACCTAGGTCCCTGATTTTTCGAGTGTGCCATCCAATAATTCTAGCCATAGCATATGCTGCTTCTAAAGGAACCTCTACACAGGTCCAAAGGATTTGGGCCATCAGAATTGTGACTAGGGCTCTCTAAGAGATGAAGCTGTTACTTAGATAAAGCAAAGATACGGCATAGTCAAGAAACAGACAACCCTGAAGAAATTCTCTTATATTTTATGGATGCATCTGGGTAGCTCTTTTACAATACTGACTGTCCTGAATGAACCAATCAATCTGTTACAGTATTGCCTCAGTTTTCACACCATTCATCTAAAATCCAATATCTTCCTGCCCTTCTAACAAGTTTTCATCTCTTGGCACTCTTCCACAGTGAAAACTGACTCTAATACTCCAGTTATTCATTTTCTACAAAAAGACAAGTAACAATATGAACAGTTGTCATCTTCAACAAGAACAACCACAACAATTTTTTTGTTTGTTTTCAGAAAGCCCCAATATCTGCCAGCTCTAACTCTTCATTATCAAGGAATTTGAACATTTGGAACTCTTTGGAGGGCAAAAAAATAATGTTGGAGGTGTAAGTAACATACAGAAGTAGATTTATCGTATATGCTGGAGCCTAAAATTCAAACTTTGTCCCTAGGTCTGGGCAACTCCATCAAAATTTAATGATTAGGAGTGGGATTTATAGGGGAGTGACATTTAGTTTTCTGCTTCTGTATAGTTAAGAAAATTATTCACAGCTTGTATTGACCTTTCCTCTAGAAATTGAGGAAAAAATGCCCAAACCCTCAATATTTATAAATCTGATGTCAGAATTGTTCAGTGTGTGATTTGGGTACACGCATTACAGTTCACATTAAGCCATCACTAAAGATACATAGGAACGTTCTGTGCCTGGATATTCTTCCCCTAGAACTCCAACTGCACACTTTGCTTGTCACATGCAGTCATTTATGTGAATGTGTGTGATAGTTTCTCTCCATGATCATTTGTTGAGAACGTGTATTCAACAAAATATAGATGTAACATCAGCATTTATTTAGTCAAATTAGTACATACTTTGCATAATTTCAGTTCTTAATGAAGATGTGTTAAGTTAATTTGGGACACACACAGAAGCTAAAGCAAATCTGCCATGAAGTTGAGAATTACTGATATTCAGCCATGCAGAAGTAAAATTAAGGAACTTGTCTTGCCTTGAAATAAAGGCATGTTGCTATCTAAAAATGAAATAGTCATCTAAACTTGAGCAAGCAACAGCTCATGGAAAGAAATATCCCTGTTAAAAATATGATTTATGTCACCCTAAAGAAAAGGTCATATAAATTACACTCCTTGATGTACAGATTGATTTTCATTGACTATAAATGCTACATGGGAGACAACATCTAAGAAGCCATTACGGCCAATGGAAATCTTGTCAATACAAACTAGGGAGACTAGAATGATTGATTTGAAGAAGTTAAGGAATATACAGCAGAAGGACACAAATTACTGTTCTCCAGAGCCTGTATTGACTAAATTTCTACAGATCACAGTGGAAGTTCAGACACCTGCCTCACACATAAACATTCACACTCGTGAACACCTGAAGCTAGGTACGACAGATCTCACTTCGAGGACAGTCATGCCACTATGCAGGGGCTATTTTAGTGTCTATGTGCCCGACCTTCCACTCTCTCACTTATGCACGAGACAGAAAAGAAACCTAATAACAGTGACCCTTCACAGTAAGCACTTCAAAGGGCTGGCAATTCTGTTATCCAACACTAATTAACGATGCAGCTGAAAAAAAGCCCTAAAATCTCCATGCAAACTACTTCAATTTAGGAAACAGTGGGGTTTTTTTAAAAAAAAAAGTCAACACCAGAACCATCAATTTCTCCTGTTTTTTTTTCAGGAAAACAACAAAAAAAAGAAAACACACCAAAAACCAACACAGCATACAAGCAGAATCTTATTTTCATTTCAGCCAGCCAGCCTCTGAAAACATCAGGTATGTTTTCACAGCTAGAGACGTCCCTGCAATTGATCTTTGAGAACTGTGCTACAGCATGGGGCTTTGAGCCAAGTTTCATTATATCTGTTCTTGGCTGCATTTCAAGTCACTCAGCAACCCTTTTTCCCTTTTGCTCTTTCTTCCCCTCTTAATTTTGTTCTCAGGACCCACAGGGCTAACATTTTACAGTAATTCAACAAAACATGCAATGCAAGAAACTTGAATCTGTGAAACCACTGCCCTCTCCCCTAACCTAACTGCAGTGAGGTCAGAATGGAGAACAGCCCAGAGAAATGTGGGTTTTGTACAGTGACCCTTCACATTTCCCTTGAAGTGAACCCAAGTTCAAATGCCCTAATAAAGAAATTGTCATACTGGGGGAAGGGTGAACATCCTCTGTCCAGTTGTGCCCACAGCTATTAGAGCCTACAGCAAATTTTACAATTACAATTTCAGTACAAGTGGCATTACTATTCTTGTTTCTATAAAGACCTCCACCTTTAGTAAGATATCAGTTTATTCAATTTATTTCAGTGCTTCCATCCAGCACTGAGTACTACAGGCTAACTGCATGCCAGTTACAAATACGCCCTTTTTATTCCACAGAGAGGTGTTATTTAAACAAATACTTCTTATTTTTGAACTGTATTATCCTGCCATGTGTCTAAGAAAAACAAACTAACCTTCATCTCTGTCTGCCCCTTCTTATGCAATGTACTGTTCTGTGGTGGGTAGTGGTGATAACCAGCTGGTGATTTACTGGGATACACAGACTACACCGAGGCTGAAGGGAATGCTAGATTCCTTTAACTGAAGGCAGGCGCACGACATGCACATGCCCTACTGGATTGAGATTGTTACAGTGACAGAAACACCCATCCAAGAGACTGTGGAAGGTGGCATGTGGTCCCAGGGGCTTTCTGTGGAAGAGGAGGGAGTGGAGAAAGCAAGGAGGTTGGGTGGGAACTGACACTTCCCAGCAGACAAGACATCCACGGGAGTGCAAGCAAGCCTAAAGCCTTGTGGTGTTTAAGCTGCTCTGCTTAAACAGTGGACAGGACTTGTTCATGCTGCTCAGAAACAAGCAGTGCTACACACAGCAGGCACTTGACACTCAGCAGTTCCTCTTTCTCATGGAAACAAGCCCAAAAGCTGAATGTCTGCTGAAAACTGTGTACAAAGTAATGTGGCAATATATACTGCTTCTAATCGTTTTATACACCCCAAAATATCCAGGGCTTTCAAACATTTACTCCTTATCTGCAGCCAATTTACTTTTCTAATTGCCATGTTTTTTTTCTTTCTATTCTTTCTTGTGTAATAAAAGATAAGTGCATCCACAGAAAGCAAGAGATTCTTATTTTAATGTCCCTCATTTCTGCACAGATAGGAGGGGGACCAGTGGACTTAATGAGGCCATATCTACAGCATCTTCCACAGAAAGGACAAACATTCTCACTCCATGATAATGTCACGACGGGATAATACAGACTCTATATGCTAAGATCTAGAGAATTTCCAGCAGCTTCAGTGAATATTTCTTAGACAGGAAAAATCAGAAATATTAAGCCCCTAGGGAACTCATCAGGATGTCTTCCATCTGGAGTCTTAACTATAAAATTATTATCTGATTAGCAAATTTTGTTACAATGTTATTTTTACTCCCTCTCCATATTCTGTCTAAATGCACATCAGCTGCACTTTTGTCCTACTTCTACAAGGGGAATTTGCTTTGTAATACGAGTATTTGCTGCTATCTCTCAACTGCTTCCCCCCCCCTTCCCACACACCCCTTTAGCAGCAGAGTGTGAAACAGTTTAACCTATCTTCAACGCTTTAAATTGGCAAATATTGCCATTGATTTCAAGGGAATGGCCAGCAAGCACAGAGCTGCCTGATACATTAGCCATGATAGGATCATGGCTTTCATGAGGTAAAACAAATATATCCTAGACAAACATTTAGCTCTTAACACATGAACAAATACTCTCAAGCTGAATATGCATTCACATCTGGAGGTAAATTTACCTGAGATATAGGCTGCCTTTTTTGTGTTTGCTTTCTATGGAGTTATGTACTGGATTTCTGCTGAAATCTGTTTTTGCCAAAAAGCCATTTCAAAGTTTGGCACGTAGACAGCTGTGGAAACTGAATCCTATATTTATACCCCTGAACATGTGAAGGTGATTAGAGTACGCACATTTACAAAGACAAATGCACTCAATGTGTAAACCAACTAATTCAAATTTTTACTAATACTAAACATATATTCATTTGACATACGAGCTGGGCCATTAAAAAAGTAAACTGCTAGGCTATTTATAAACATCAGTTGATTTAAATGAGAAAATCTGAGAAGTTCCTTCTTGGCACTTTGGATACAAAACCAGTAAATGCTTCTCAGGAGTTACTGCACATGTAATATTTGTTCAGCCTGCCTAAATATAATGGGCTCAAAGGAACTGTTTCCATTTGGTGCTGATGTAACTCAATGAGAGAAACAGTGAAGTACGACTATTGTAAATGCTGGTACTCCACTGCCCTCACAGCTCAAAACTCTCTACAAGACGGCAGAGCCATGAGGACACTCATAAAACTCTAATGGCCCCAACCAGCTTCGCCTGGGTCCTCTACCCACACCAACGGGCCAAGGAGCTCTATTTAACCTGATCCTAACCCTGGCCTGTGGTTTAGCTTCCTACCCGGACTTCAGACTTCTCTCATTGCCATGATGTCACCTAGGATCTAGACTCTTGGTTGGATCTGGTCATAATCTCCAGGCTTGCCCTGCTCCCCTGCTGCGGGTGATGGGACGGGCCCTGGCTGGCAAATATCCCAGGACTTTCTGCTTTTTACAGCTCTGAAAAGATTTATCCAAGTACTTGGCTTAACACTGACAAAAATCCTGGCAAATAACTGATGCCTCATTCCTCTAGCTGCTTTTCGAATTATTTGACAAAATTTCCTAACCTACCACACCCTCTGGAAAAAAAAAATTAAATGCACTTAAAAAAATAATTAAAAGTATCAGGACGTAACATGGATAAAAAACAAAACCAAGGTAGAGGCAGGAAGGCCGGCTGTGAGCAAGCTGTGAGTGAGAAAAGTGCAGGGCTATTGGGAGTGAAGGATCTTTCAAAGAGACAGGAAACAGTGACAGAAGAACTCTGACAGAAAAAGGCATCCTGCAGTAAACTCACAGGCACATTCATCCCAGATTGCTGCTGAACTGGACAAAGACAGAAAGGACAAATAACCTGCAGGCTACAAAAGCAAAGCAACATAAGCTTATCATTCCTTCAGAACTGCTGCATACTAAAATTCAGTCCTTCTGGGCTGCTATTATTTCAACTCATCATAAGTCACTTTCCAGTTTGTAACTCCTTTCATAGTGCACCCATTGCCTTAATGCTCCTATAATTAAGCAAGTTTTTCTCATGGTTTTCTTTATTTCTGTGAAACTTCTTATCAGACTTTTATTCCATGTTAAATGAAAATGAACAATTACTATTACCATCTATAGTCCATCGCCCAAAAGTCTCTCCAAACTAAAATATTTTTTTTCTATATTTAGTCTCGTTGTGTTCTGCCCTGGACTGACCTCTCAGTACAGGAAAATCAATAATTGTTATTCATGATGGGACAGAGCTAAATAACAGCAGTTATGATCTACATTTGGTGGTGATGGCTTTTTGGTTGGGCAACCTATTTTCAGAAAGCAATTTACAAAATAACAAAATCCTCTCCTCTGCAATGAAATGGTAAATATTCATGGCCTTAAAACAGCGAGAAATGTTCACATGTTCTGTGACACTGATCCTTTACATTTAAGAGTTGGAAAGACCAGGTCCCTGGTGATCCGTTAATACATAAATGTGTGATGCAACCTTGCTTCAATGAATCTCTTAATCTGAAGAAATGCCAGAGTTGGTGTTTAATTAAATGCCTCACTGAAACTCTCCATAAAGGTTACTGAATTTAGTTTACATCCAACAGCAATATAGGATACTACATCATCCGTACAGAAACACCGAAGTAAGCTGTAAATGCGTATTGGGAGGAAACATATCTGGCATACATCTCTTGGAATGGATGGCTACAGGATTCCAAATTCTCACACCAATGTTAGTCTTCTGCCATCTAGCTTTCTGGTATGCCTCTGGAAACAACATAATACATACAAGAGTTGGAGTTTATCTGAATATATTCTAGCTTGATTTAAAAAAAAAAAAAATTAATTCCTGTTAAAACTGTGAACACAAAAATTAGAGATGTATGTAGGGTCCATGTAAATTAGAGATGTAATTGGGGTGCATATAAAATGGAATGAAAGGCCTGAACTTGACATTCTGAGCTAGTAACAAAATACTTAGTCTGGTACCAAAACAGTACATGGTGAAATCAGAATCTGAGTTAACTTGATCTACTCAGCGGTTAAAAAATATATACAAACAATTAAAAAAACCCACCAAGCTTGACACCTTACTAAAGATATTTGAGTTCAAGGTGTATTATATTTCCTGAATAGAAAACAAAGCCCTTGAAACTTCCTTCCATGTTATAGAAATGCTTAATTCATTTACAATGGAAAAAATGAACTCACAGCTTCAGTAACATAGTGCTGTGACCTTATTATATTTTGCTCTGAATTCCAGGTCTTGAGGCTTGGTGAGTTACAATTCAAACACAGTGCAATCAATTTTCAAGGAGAATCAATTTTCAGGGTCTCAAGGGACAGCAGCACGTTGCTTCAGCACAATTCTCTGGCACTACAAGGAGCTCTCAGGTGGCTCAGGAGGGATGAAGCTAAGGAAAAGATGAAAGATCTGCTGCAGACCCATAGCCTCGTTAATGGGAATCCTGTACTGTACAGCAGTGAAGATAGAGTGAAAGGAAAGGGAAGGGAAAACCAAGGCAAATAAAGGAGAAAATGTCCTGTGGAATACAACTGCTCCGAAAAAATTAAAACAGACAACAGAAAAAATATAACTCACCTCTCCTCACGATTCTGTCCCACACAGACGCGTCCTCCATGTCGAGGGGTTGGATTGCTGCAGGAACGCTGACGAACTTGAAAGCCTATTCCACAAGTGGTACTACAAGGTGACCAAGAAGTCCATGGTGTCCAGCCTCCATTTCTGGTAGAATAAAAAGCTCAGGCTCTGTCATCTGTTATATATAGCGAATGGCTGATTAGGTGTGACTGACAGCGGAATCTGGCCTATTAATATTTCTGTAGAAGTCATTAATACTGCATCGTGTTCCATTTCTTGAAGAATACTGAAGCAAAATAAAGGTGCTCTGATATTCCATATTCCACGCTTTGTAATCAGCAACTGCTAAAATTACCTCCTTACACAAGAATTATAAATGTATGAAGATACTTAGTTGCTTTTAGTCACTTTGTTCTGGGTAAACTACATATGCAAACTCCTGTATCAGTGTTCTGAAGCTAGCTTTTAATTACATACCATTTTCAGGGAGATTAAAATGTCAAATTTTGCTACCTTGTCTGAAAGAAGAGTGATTAAAACCTGGAGGAAAAGGAGACTCAGAGGACACCATACTACCTGAAAGAAGGCTGTAATGAGGTGAGGTTGATTTCTTCTCCCAGCCCTTGATCTCTCGGTTTTAAAAAGAGACAGAATGAGAGGAAATGGCATTGTGTTGTGTCAGGAGAGATTTAGATTGGATATTAGGAAAAATTCCTTCACCAAAAGGGCTGTCAAGCATTGGAGCAGGCTGTCCAGGGAAGTGGTGGAGTCACCATCCCTGGAGGTATTAAAAGGCATTAAAATAGCAAATGTTGTGCTTGGTGACATGGTTTAGTGGTGGACTAGGCAGTGCTTATTAATGGTTGGACTCGATCTTAAGCGTCTTTTCCAGCCTAAATGAATCTATGACACCAAAGTAAGTGTTAAAATGCATTAATTAACAATTTCAACATGTTACTCTGATAAGATGTCAGTACCTTCCCTATAATGTAACAAAAAAGCTAAGAGAGTTCACACTCTGTACCTTGCATTTGTGAATTTTTAGAAAAGACTCCTGCCTTCCCCAATATACCCTAGAAAAAATATTATAGATCAAACATCTGAAAAGGAATTTCATATCTTATCCCAGGCAAAAAAAAAAAAAA
>VZTF01002098.1:2936728-3177442 GCA_013397755.1 Cnemophilus loriae
AAAAAAAGCACTTCAGCTGTTATCGAAACCTTTAAATGGCTAGCTTGCAGTTTTTGTACTGGTAGAACACAAACAGAAATAAATAAAAATAAAACTAAACTGTAATGAGCTTTTGATGTTTCATCATAAAAGCAAAAGTTAAAATAGTGCCTTACTAATATAGCAGTATCAACAAAAGTAAGATGTTAAAACAGTAGTGTAATAATGCCAAAGGTTGAATGTGAATCCAGCCCTCAATCACGTTCCAAATTCCCTTCTAAACCTGACAGCTGTAGTTTGATTGTTCAGTATCTCACAGAAATGCTTATCTTTTCTATCATTTTCTGGACCTGATGTTATAGAATATATTGTTATATTTTTAACAATTTTCCTAAAATTGACTATTTTCACTTACAGAGCTTGCAGTTACCTTGTGCAGAAACATAATCTGTTCTATTTACTATCATGATGTGATTGTGATGTTAAAAAAAAAGACAAAAAGCAGAAAGAATCACTGAAAATAAGCAGAATGCAGCAGCATATGTTTCATCTTGCAATTAAAGTATGTATAACATACGTGTATAATGTTTTAAACATGAACTTCTGATGCAGTTCCAAATATGTAAAGTTCTGAGTCTCTTTGAAATGATCTGCTCTCACTGATTTTCTCTGGGAGTGGCTAAGTGCCTGAAGAAGACAAAAGAGTGGCTAAAGAGTCCTATATAGACTGGTAATAGAACTTGCTATCGTGATACAACTGAAAGATACAATGAAAACATTTTTCTAGGGCAGAATGGGGGACTACAACAGTAATATGAGACCTCCAAAAAAGGAAGCCATTCTAACTTCCAGAAAAGAAAGTTGTATGAATTACAGAACTGAGAAAAAGTATCATACTTTGGATATTATCTAACATTGATATTTTCTCTTTCAGAGCCTTTGCTAAAATTAGTTGAGGACAATGTTATTTGGTACACAGCATTTGAAATTACTATTTGCTCTCTGACTCATTCTCTCTCCTACAAAGTCTGAGAGAAACTTTCTAATGTCCCATTTGCCCTTTCATGCACAGAAGAGGATCAGTACATTTCAGGGGAGATTTCAAAGGGTAGGTTTTATTCTGATTAAGTTAAAAACTTTTAAACCACAAATGATAGAACCTGAAACTGTCTTGCGTACCTGGAACAGTTGGCAATCTCCATGGTTGGTCCCTCACACAGCCATCCTCCACACTGAGGAGCAGGACTGTCACACACTCGTGTCCTGCACAGGCAGGAGCCAACACTGGCACCATCAGTGTGAGTGCAAGGTTTCCACTGTGACCATGTTCCAAAATGTCCGTCCACTGTCAGATTCCTCATCTAGAAACAAACACAACACAAAAGCTTACCTGAGGCTTGACAGTTCCTTCACACAACCTCTTTATTCTGCTGCACATGAAGGTTTAGCCTTCAGCCACCAACAATAAAAGCCTCCACTGGAGAGATACATCTTCCAGACAGCAATCTCACCTTATAATTCCTGTTGCTGCATAATTTCCACAACTTCTGACCAATTTGAGCCACTGGATGCCACACCATAGCAATAACAGTAATCACAATTAACTGTTACCTTTCACAACCATGCTCGCCTACCTCTCAATTGTCTTCTGATGACAGTATTCCCTACTTCCTCAAATTTTCTGGTGAAAATGGAACCTGGATACTGACTGCAAAACCCAAGATCAAAAGGAAGAGCCAGCAGAGGATAAGAAAGAAATAAAGAAGAAATTCTCTATGAGGATGACGAGACACTGGAACAGTTTTCCCATGAGAAACTGTGGATGCCCAATCCATGGAAATGTTCAAGGCCAGGTTGGATGGGGCTTTGAGCAACATCGTCTAGTGGAAGGTGCCCTTGCCCTTGGCAGGGGGGTTCGAACTAGATGATCTTTCAGTTTCCTTCCAATGAAACAATTCTGTGATTCTATGATGCTGTAATAGTCCAGAGTAACAAAACTGGATCGATCAAACTCAAATCTCCATGATGAGTGTCTTCAAAACAGATTTTGAAGTGTATGCCATATAGTACCATTTCATAAGGACAAAATGCAGTTTTAAATATGACAGTCTCTAAACAATAGATGAAATTACATGTATGAATCCTAGAAACATCTCTGAAAAGCAGCACCTAACCCTACATCATGAAACAGTTTGCTCCCACAGAATTCAATTCTCAACACCTTTGGCTGGAAGGTTCAGACCATTCTCATCTTGACTGGAATGTTTCCATCAAGCAGCTGCAACACATTTACTATGAAATCCTTGTTGTCCAGCTGAAACAAAATGAGCTAGAAAATGAGCTTTTCTAAAGAAAATGGGGCAGGACATGGTGAATTCAGCTCCCAACAAAGAAGACAGACTTTCATATTATTCTTTTAGCAAGGTGTTAATCTTCACAAATCTGTGATCCTAAACGGAAATGACGGCCACTTTTTCACTTAAATATTAAGGGATTTGCCTTTTGTTTGCCACATGTTAACTTCCATTCAAGACAACAGCACCAAAAAGTGCAGGCTAAGTAGCATTTAAATTCTCTCTTAGTAAGAATAAATATGTATCAGTTGTAGTCATGCATTTTTCATCCAATGTGTAAGAACATAACACTTTAATATTTGCTAATATATTGAAACAGGAATTACAGTTGTAGATTGTCATAACCAATCTGAAATAGTATCTTCCTTTACTATTTTTAGTATTTTAGCAGTGGTGAGAGAAGTGTACATTTCACAAATACTTTGAAGATAAAAGAGATTCAATTACAACATAGGGCATTCCACCGACGCTCTGGACGTTGGCTGATTCTTTCCACTGTGGCAAAGATATCATAATTTCACTACTAATTACAATTCCCACAGTTTATTTTTCACAGATATCACTTGTGCAAGAACAGCTATGTATATACTCTGTCAGCTACAAGCAACATAACCATAATCCATCATTTCAAAATCTGCTGACAGCTATTTATTGAAAATAACTCACCAACCTTTGCTCATGTAGAGTTTACATTGTTGGCTTTCGTAAGACAACAAGAAATACTTCCTTTTAAGTGACAAGTAAACTCATTCTCTCTTACACTGCTATAAACTAACAATTCTATGTCCCCAATCTAATAATGTCAGAGATGTGAAAATGCCTTTACTACTTTCTGTTTCTGTGCTGCATTAAAACATCTTTACTGTCGCACCTACAATTATAAACCAAAGCTACAGTTGTTTATGGTTACCATAATATATATTAAGTGGCAGAGAAAGTACATAGCTGAAAGCTTGAACTCAGAAAGATAAATTGATGATATATTCTCTCTCTTCATTATTTTGCCTTGCTCCTGCAAAGATCATCCCACTCTGGTCTCTGCTCTTCCCCATGACTCACCTGCTCTGTCTCTCCATGAATATCTCCCTTTCAGAAGTGATATCAAACAATTTCATCATACAACTGCAGGAAAGCAAAATGTACTGATGAGAGGCCTTTGCAGCCCTCACCAGAATCCATGCCCATTAACCTTTCACAATCTGACACCTCAAGGGCAAAATCACAGTCAATCAGACCATATGGCTGTACTATCCTGGCACAGCTACACTCTGCTTTCTCTCTCTACCACCCTGGTTTTGTCACCCTTTCCCTTCTGCAGACACCTTTAGACCTTTCTTCCTTCCTAATGTCCCCCAAATATCCATCTTTGCCTCGAGTCTCTCCACGCCCACCTCATCTTCCTGCTTTGTGCCTCTGCACTCTGACTAAAGGTCACAGTTTTGAACTCTGTCAAGAGATCTTTAGTTTGAGGTTACTTTTTGTAAAATTTAGGGAGTCTGTAGTATTTCCTGAAACTGCTAATGAATTCAGATCCCATACTACATTTTCTCTGAGAACAACTGTAAAAATAAAGCCATTTCATGTTGCATACTTCTGTTAAAAAACAAACAAACAAAAAAGCCAAAATCACAATCACAACCAAAATCCTTGAAAACATTTTTTGGAATTATTTTTACTTTCCTTGTAAAAGATCCTAGGTAATGTCAGCATATTTTTAAGTGATGGATTGCAAGTCGTCCCACTGGAAAATATTTCAAAAAAACAACGAACTTGCATTACCATAAAAATTATTGGATGAATAATAAGGATAGATGACCAGCTGGAAAAAGATCAAAGTAGATACATGTGCCATAGCATTAATTAGTGTCTATATTTATGCACAATTGCCGTACTCATGCCAACTGAAACAATAACCTAAAAATCTAATTGAGAATTAAATCAAAACAAGATAACCAAAATAACCACATTTTTCAAAACTGATCTTCAAAGTTCAGAGGTGGTAATACAGATGCTCATCTATCTCTCCTATTCACCTTTCTCCTCTACCATGACAAGCCTGTAAGTATTCAGCCGTATTAATAATTCTGTAGGAAATAATTTCTCAAAAGAAACTGGTCACATTTTTTATTCTGGACTAAACTATTGTATAAACAGACCTCTCTCTGATCCAATTTTGGAAGAAATTGGTCATTCATTAATCTAAAAAAATTTCTACAATGTTATAAAGATCAGAGTAATTTCACTAACAATTAAGATGTTGGAAGCAATTGGGACCAAAAGAGAGAGAGTACGTTTCGAATATTCTGTTATGTTCTGCCTGCAACAGTGTCTTGCATAAATCTTGCACATGTTAAGGATGCATATAGCTCAGTTGCCTACAAAATTAAATTAATTACATCTTGGCTTATATATCCTGTGAGCACAGCAAATAAAAATGTTATAAAAACAAATATTTGAAAGCCTCGCTAAGCAAAATTGTAATCGATTGCAGTTTGCCAGAATACAGTGTTACCTTAAAGGAAAGTTTCTATGAAGTTTTTAAATCTGTTCAGTAACGTGTTATTTGGTGTATAAGGCTTTAAAACAGTAAAGGGGTAAACCCACACTTTTCAATTTAGATAGATAATTCTAAAAGCCTCCCTATATTATGCAATCTCAATCTGCTCAAGGACAAATTTCTTTGGAGGTTCAGTAAGTCTTTGAATCTCGGACCAGCAGTATAAGTCTCACAGCTATGGATGAATTTCTAAGCAAGCCTTGGGTGCTCCCCTGCTTTGGCTAGACTGCCATATCCTATGCACATGTCACGTAATAGATACTAAATAATTGTTTCTCCAGTTGAATGGAACAGAATGGAATTATGCTTTCTAAATTATTCCTCCCTCCGCCCCATCTTGGCCTTGTGTTCTATTTCTACAACAGAAAATAAGGCCTAGTGCTGCATTTCAAAGACTGAGCACAGCAGGCTGACTGTCCATGCAAATACCAACAAAATAAGGCATTTCAGTAATCATAGTATTTTCCCCAAAATTGCTCCTGATTTCAGCTCAAATGCTAATGCAGATGAATCCAACACAAGCTTATTTTATTAGTCCTGTATGGGAGAAGATGGATGCAAAGGAGAGGACAAGACATAAACATTTTTAAAAGTTTTAAAAATTCGACAAAATGTTAAAAAAATTGCTATTTAATGTCAAACACAGAACACAGGAGCACGTTCTCAAGGCCCTCAGAATCAGTGTAGTGTTTGTACCTATGAGGCTGCTGCAACACGTGTAGAGAGCACAAGTCAAAGCTGGAAGAACTTTATACTGATTTTGCAGATCTCTAGTTCACTAAACAAAGCCCAGCTTAGGAGAGAGAAGTGTCATCAAGATGTTAAAGGGAACTTGTAAACACATGGAAATTAAAACATGAATGCCATGTGAGTGTAAGTTTATAGATGCATGCACCCCACTGGTGAGTGGGGACAAGATCAAGAAGTGCTTACTAGGAATGAAAGCAGAATTGAGTTGGAAAGGCTCCCTCTTCATGGGCAGAAGGACAAAGCAGCAAGAATCTCAAAAAAAAAAAAAAAAAGCTCAATAGCACAAGAAAGATCCTTCTTAACCCTCTTTCTGCGTGCTTTGGAGTGAGGGAAAAGAATGAATATTAAAACAACACTATTAAAATAACACTAAAAATGAGAGATACAAATGAATTTTGTTGGTGCTTTTTTATATTATATTGAATTTATTCAAAATAATTTTTTTACAGAGAAGTGTTGGCCACTGTAAATATTAACCCTAAGTTTATTGCAATTATCACCTCTGTCATTTATGTGGGTGAGACTTTACTCATGGAATTCAGCCTTCCAATTCATGGACTTTTAAAGATATTATTTGGCTTTTTATATTAGCAATAATCCTAAAAGAAAACATTATACTATTAGTGATCAAACTTTTTCAAAGCACATAATGGAGAAAAGTTCTGCAGAGAAAAATATGTCAATATCACTAATCTTAGAAAACATTTGTTTTCAAGGTGGGAAAACAGACACTACAGGTAAAAAACAACCACCCTTTGAAATTAACTCTAAATAATTTTATCATATAAGTAGCTTGATAAGAAATAGAAAAAAACCCCTAGGTATTCTGCTAAAATCTGATGGCAAAACCTAAGGAAAATGGCATTAAATGCAGTTTTCTGAGCTTGAAAAATCTATGCCAGCTCATTTTCATGAAATTCACATGGAATCAAAGGTTTTAAGAGACAAATGAATGCATTTGGACTTACTGGACACACGGTAATGCTTTGCTCCCATTGACTCATGCTCAGACTTTCTTCCAGCGTCGTGCATTTCTTCATCACCATGTCCCAGCCACAATAAGGGTCTTGGGATCCAATGCATGCACTGTGGATGAAAACCAATCAGATAACCGGGACATTTATCTTCATTTGTACTGACCAAAGATTTCTAAATAACTATGTAGCATCTCTTAGTATTTCATAGGCAGAGAGTGAAATTGATCCCTGTTGTGGTATGGCACAGACAAAACCACCAAAAACAGAGGAAAATGGAATTTGATTGCCTACACAAAGCTAGGATTTCACAGCTGAATTTCTGTCTGCATGCATGGTATGTTATCTAGATTGATTGTTGTACTTAATTACTAGAGAATTACAGAAATTCATAAAATGGGTATATTTTCTGCTCCAAGTAAAAGTTTCAGGAGTTACAGTTCTTAGTCTTCTCTGTCAGTTTTGGAATTATAGATATCATCTTTGTCAGAAATCAAAGGACAACATCTGCTCTTTGAAAATTAATTAGGAAACCTTCTGATCTATTTTCTGCACTTGTATAAAATCTCTGGAAGTAAGTTTAAAGGGGCACTGTTGACTGCCATCACACTTCTTACATATCACATGCTGCCCTCAACACTCTCCCTTAGTGGCACATGAGGAGGGAAAGAAAAGGATTAGAGAGAAGGATGGTAGTCCAGTTTCACACAGACTCTGAAAGATCCACTGTGCAAAACTAGAAGTTCATTTCTCTAATAAATAGCAGGTTTCTCTTGCTAAGGTCAAGCATTAACAGTCTGCAGCTTCATAGCTAAAGATCCATAAGAAAGGAGGTGGAACTCCCATTATAGTGAAGCACGATACAATTGGTTTAACACTTGTAAGAATATCTGTAAATTACACATAAAAATAATGTATTCAAACATTTTGTCTAGATGGTAAAAAATGTTAGACTCATCATTTTTGTTCAACTCAAATCCATGGGCATTATCCTTCTCTCTTTAATTATCTGTTCCCATCACATCTGTTGACTGAAGGGCCACAGAGATGATTAAGCAACTGGGGCATCTCTCCAGTGGGGAGAGGCTGAGAGCTGGGAGAGCTGTTTAGCCCAGGGAAGAGAAGGTTCAGAGAGGACCTCATCAGTATGTACAAAACCCTGAAGGAAGCATGCAAAGAAGAGGATCCAGGGTCTTCAGTGGTGCCCAGTGACAGGACCAGAGACAATGGGCACAAACGGAAACACAGGTTTCAACATCAGAAGACACTTACAGAAAGGGTGCCTGAGCAGCTGCACAGATATCCCAGAGAGCTTCTGGAGTCTCCTTCTTTGGAGATATTAAAAAGCCACCCAGACATGGGCCTGGACAACTGGTTCTTGGAGGCCCAGCAAGCATTGGACCAGATGACCATCAGAGATCCCTGCCAACCTCAAATGTTCTGTGATTCTGTCCTAACTAATTTATGTGTTCTATTGATACTTCTGTTTATCTCTGGCATTCCTCATGTACTTCCATGTTCACACCTGACCAAACACAGACTTACCAATTCCCTGGAATGTTATTCCTTAACACCATAAATTATAAATTTCAAAGAATTCACTTCCACATTACACTTGGCAATGTGGATTGCCAGTACGATGTGGGAGCATAGTTCTCATCTGCAAAATGGGCACAATGTAAGAGGCGTAACAGTCAAAACTCCATGGGTACCCCTAATCAGGATTCCAGCTCCAAGGTAAAGCTTTTGTAACTGGGAATTCACTGTTCAGAAGAGAGTTCCCACTGATGGCTCTTGCAGCTGTGAGCACTTAGCATTTTTGTAATTCAGGCTACACATTTCCATTTAATTATCTAGAAAGTAAGAAGGAACATTAATGCAAATTATGGAAAGTTTTAAGTGTCTTGGTCTTCCAGTGTTTGCAAGACATGATGTCCAGTGTTCTCCTTCCAAGTATCTCTGATAAGGCATGTGTTTTACGAGAAAATACAAAAACAAATTAAAGGCTGACATAATGCACGACTGGCAATGCTAGCAATGATAACACTGAAATGAGACCTTGTGCCTCAAAGCTGAAGTGCTCAATTTTCTAACTTCAAAGTGTTCATATTTATTCAGATCACCAATATGCTTTAGAAACTTTGTATTAAAAAAAAATATTTTGAAGTCAGTATCCTTTCACTTAGAACCATACTCCCTCTTTCATGGGAGTAAGCTGATTCTTCTCCCACTCTGCTCTTAGACCTCATTTCCGCTTTTGCTTTTGTTTTCACCTTACCTTCCATACAAACAAATGAAGGCAACTTGTACCTTTCATTACAAGCCACTCAGAACTTCTAAGTAAGGTGCTAGAAACATATTTTGACTGTTCTTACAATTTTCTGGTATAAGAACAGATCCTAGTTTCATGGAAAAATTTTCTTGTACTGCTAGGACAAAGCACATTTGATCACTCTGTGAACACTAAGCGGGGTTATTTCAGTAGCTGAACAAGTTTGGAGTGCTCTGCAGCAAGGTAAAATGAGGTGAATCTTTTCAGAATTTAGTTAAGATGATCCACTGAGCACATGAAAATTATGATTTCAAGAACTTAATAACTCTGCTAACCTCATGCAGATCACAAAAAGATAACTTCCTCCACAAATTAGAGGCGTTACCATTCTTCAATAACTTTTTTCTTTACACTACAATAGAGAAATTAATCCTCTAAACATATGAACTATTCCAAACAAAGCAACAAGAAATTTTTTCAGAGAAATATTCCTCACATGAGAAATGCTAGTTTTGCTGGGTGTTTTTTACTAATGTGCTCATTCATTGTCCCAGTCATTATCATATCTAAGTCTCATATAGTAAAAAGCTTAATTTTTTAAATCTTATATTCAGACAGAAGAAAAACCTCTACAAAACTGTAGTTCAGTATCATCAACCTCCTTCAGTTCACTGTGTCAGACGTATTCATGAAACATGGCAGGACCTGACTTAAATAGCTGCCCTGTTCTCAGGTATTGGCACAACAATTCTTTTCTTTTCTCCACCCTGCCCCACATCTCAGACAATTTTCTTATTTTTTTTTTCAGATCACCAATATCTCTGAAAATTGGATATTGTTTTTTTAAATTAAAAGGAGGGAGGTAATATGAGGGTAAGTTTTTATCCTTACTGCCTAATTATGTCACCTTTTAAAACCATTTTCTTTCCTTTGAGGAATGATTCCTTTGATTTAATGTGTGAGTAACAGCAGCTAATTATTTTTATCTACTATGCCTAGATAAAATAAAGAAACAGGTAACAAAAGAAGTTAACAGATAAAAAATCAGATAGAATAAAGCTTGTAAGTATAAAAATACCAGAACTTTTATCTGAAATTTGAAATTTAAAGGGACTATTCTTAACTCGCAATTATGTGTCCTTAGGAAAATTTCATACTGTTTTAACTCTTTTTTAATGAATCTCTCTCCCAAGAGACAGCAGTAAGAGGAACAGCTTCAATGTATACACAAAATAACAAAAGAAACTATACAACATGGCTGTCAAATTTATGTCAATTTTATGTAAGCAAGGAAAGTAAAAAATCAGATACCACTACATATCTTTCTCCTTGTCCTCCCAAATCTCTAAATTAAAGCCATTTTAGATGCTGCTGTTGAAAAATTAGATAAATTTTAAAGTAGGTATTAGGTCTTTCTTTTGACAGGGCCCTTTCAGACTGCCACACTGCAAATAGCAGAGCTGGATAATGTATTTTGTCATCTTGTCTCTAGAAGTATACCTTACATCTCAATTTCAGCAGAGAATGAATGTTTTGTCTGTTAATCCCAGTAGGCACCAGCTCACATCTCTAAGACTTCACATGATTTGTCCCAGCACTGCTAAAACTGGCAATTTTGTGCAGGAAGGAAATTCAGGAATAAAATTAAACTGATTCATTCGAAGACTCTTGATGCCACTTACCCTATCGAGTCAGCACTCTCTGCAAAAACATTCAACAGCTTTTGGCTTCTCCTGGCTGATGCTAATTTTGCTCTATGTTGTCACTTCACATTTTTTACCAAATATAAGTGATAGGTAGCAGAGTGTGTCTCCTGAAAGGCACTCATTTGGCAGGGATGGTTCAGTGTGCCTGCTGACTTGTGCAACACTTTAGCAAATGGGTTTTGACTGACTACTAACAGAACCGTAAATCACCTCACTCTAAAGCAAGTCAGTAAAAGCAGGTTATTTCTTCAGCTATTTTATAATTATCATCAAGTAGGCCAGCAAAATTGTCCTACTCCAGTTATATTTGAGATGACTGAGTCAGAAAATAAGGCAGAATTGAATATAATTCAGAGCAAAATATATTAAAAATCCCATACAGTTTTAGACTAAAAAGTATTTATGTGTGTTCCAAAGAACAAAAAACTCCCCCTTAAGTTTAAAAGCCGTATTATAAGACCATTAATTTCAAAGAGATTTTTAAATTTCCATTGAGGGGGAGAATATATTCCCATATGAATATACAAGTGCTTATCAGGTATCCTCTTGAGCTGTAACATTTTATTCACACAATATATATAAATGCAAGAGGTGCATCTTCTAAGACTGTTCAAGAAACATTTTTCTGTCTTTACCTATACACAGTATTTTGAAGAACAGTCTCCTGACCCTTTCAATAGTTTCTGCTGAAATATCCATGCCTACGTAGTCCCAATTACCGTCAAATGTGATCTGACACTTTGTATACCAGGAACTGAACTGGGGTCACCATCTTATTTTGCAGAAGACAGATTCATCACTGCAAATTTGAACAGAAAACTGAAACTATAAGCCTGTCTCATGTCCCAGATGCACAGTTCTATCCATTTCTGAATGAATACATGAATCTGATACCAGACAAAGGTACCTATCAGTGTTTTCATTACTACTGGTTTTGCAGCTATATACACATATACGTTCGTGCAATGAAGAACAGGCATCTAAAGATACACATGAATGATACAGAAGAACAGAAATGGTAGGGACTCAACTTATAAAAGCCCTAGTAGCTCAAACTAAGATGCATGTCAAATATTCAGAATACTGCTTAAACCTTACCTGTACTGGTAAGAAAAATCAAATCCTTTAATCATCTCAGACACTGTGAGTGGACTATCATTGCTTCCTCTTATTTTAATTTTTATAACATAGTCACAATATATTTAGGTACAATTCAATCTTGCAACATCACTGAGAATATCAGCCTTAAACCCACAAGCTTCCTTCCATCAAATCCAGAATCAGAAATTTATGTATAGAAGTTGTTTATAACACAGAATTTGCTGAATGTTGATGCTTCCAAGTGACTTTCTGATATAGATCAAATGTAAAAGACAACTTTCAGAGCATGCACTCCATCCCCTCAACATCCTCTCTTCAGATATTTATAAAAATTGATATATCTCCTCTCAGTGTTCTCCTCTCAAGGCTGAACATGTCCAGCTCCCTCAGTCTCATCTCATAAAAGAAATCCTCCAGTCCCTACTCATCTTTGTTGCCCTCCGTTGGACCAGCTCAAGGAGCTCCAAGTCTGTCTCGTCCTAAGGAGACCAGAACTGCACACAGAACTTCAGATATGGCCTCACCAGAGTAGAGAGGCAGGATCACCTCCCTCATCCTGCTGGCAATGCTCTTCCTGATGCACCCTAGGATTTGATTCGCCTTCCTGCCCCCAGGGCACACAACTAGCTCATGGATAACTTGTTCACCAGGACCCCCAGGTCCTTCTCTGCAGAGCTGCTTTGCAGCAGTTTGTGCTGGTGCCTGGGGTTATTCTTCCCCAGGTGCAGGACCCTGCACTTGCCTTTGTTGAATTTCAGAAGGTTCCTCTCCACCCATCTCTCCAACCTACTGAGGTCCTCTGACAGGCTGCACAGCCCGGTGTGGTATCAGCCTCTCCTCCAGCTTTGTGTCATCAGCGAACTTGCTGAGGAGATATCTGACCCTTCAGCCAAGTCATTGATGAAGAAATTAAACAATACTGGGCCCAGTATTGACCCTTAGGTGACACCAGTAGGCCTCCAACTAGACTGTGACACTGATCATAAACCTCTGAGAGCTGGCATTCAGCCATTTCCCAATCCGCCTCGCTGCCCACTCAATCCAACCCCCGCTTCCTGAACTTGCCTGTAAACATCTAAAGTTACTAAGAGTAAACACACTGAACTTAGAATTCCTGAATCTTTTGATATTTTTTAAAGCAATGAAATTAATTACATCATGACATATGAAAACCACATACCTGTTTTAAATTTTTCTTTCTTAAGTCAAGAAAGTTGACTTAAGAACTTTTTTGTTTAAAACTATATTCTACTAATAAAATCTGAATTGCAAATATGTAGTCGAGTCCATCTGGTTTGCTTACATCCTTGAAAACTAGAAGAAAAAGACATTTTTCTTTCCCTCATAACGCTACTTCAAGAAATAAATTGGGAGCAGGCTGTAAAATTCATGTTCGTCAAAAATATCTGCTTACAATACAATACATACATACATACATAGATCACACTTCGAAGAGTTGTCAGTAAATATTTCAGGAGCAGCAAAATGTAAATGAACAGTTAGTCTCTGATGCATTTTGTGGGACAGATAGACAGACACTTTCTGCAAAAGCTTTCATCTTCACAGAGGCAGAAAGCGTCAAGCTCAGTTCTGTAGAGCTTGAATTGATACCCTCTGCAGTATGGGACTAATATCCTACTTCTTTTGAGGGCAAAATACTTAAAACTGTGCTTATTTCATAATTCTGCTGACTTTAATAGTATTCTCATAAGTTGACACCAACTGAAGATAATTTTTCAGTGTATCTAATACCCAAAAAAAAAATTGCCATTTTTAATACGTGCTTATAACCTAGTCTTGCAGACAGGAGTATGGTTTATCCCAGTCTGGGAAATTTATGAGGACTCTGATTCTGGAATATTGCTCTGGAATCACTAACTCAGAACAGTCCTCCTGTGGTTCTGACACCATAATGCAGCAGCGGATTTCGCATATTTAAACTGGAATAAAGCCTGCATATTTTGAAATCAGGAAATCCACCTGAATATCCAAAAATAACTACTTTGGAATGATTATTTCCAAACAGCAATTTGAATTCCATTTGTTGGCAAGCTCTTCTGGACACATGAGCACCTAGTAATGGTTTAGACCACATACTTGTTATTAACTTGTACAGTATCAGTATATAGGAATAATTATTTTACTACTTAATGTTATAGAGTGTTTATTATCAGGAAAACTGGTTCCTACTGAGTATGAGGGTACTTCTGAGGATGCAAAATCTTCAGCTCGGGCAAAATAAAAGAATGTAAAAGTGGTTGAAATACTTACTCCAGTAATCTTGCTGGAGTTCTAGAAATGAAATAAAGTATATTGTTTTCTTTTGTTAGTTAATTCAGTACCCTTTTTAGCACTGTGCTGATACAGTTTTCTTTTGTGTATGTACAGATTGCTTAACTGATGGCTCACAAAGACACCAAAACAAGAACAAAGAAATTCAAAGAAAAGCTAGTTACAGTAGAATAGCTATCATAACATTACTTAGCAAAACAACCTTGTGGCCCAGCAGTATCTTAGACATTTATTGTAAAAAACAGTGCTCAAAAATTTCAAGAAGTTGGTGGGTTTTTTTACATCAGAGAAGTCACTATTTGTACACCTTTTAGCAGATGGCACTATTTATTTACTCAGACATAACATCATAGCAAGATTAGTTTTCAAGCCTCTCAAGTGTGTGAAACCTATCTTCCATCAGAAATACCAATCCTTGACCCTTGCTTGGTAAGATTTTAAAGAATGTTGGGCTGATATAACCTTTCACTGTCCTTTCAGAACTAATGCACTGAAAACTCCAGCACGAAGTATAACTTTGACAGATTTGCCTCAGAAAAATCACTGCCATCCGGGGTTGCTTTTGAAGGCTACAGCTGCAAATAGAAGAAAACTGACTGTTTCTTTGTTTCAGGGGACAGAGTCTCTACCCCTGTGCTACAGATCTTGTTCCTTATTACAGATGCATAGAGCCTTCAAAGTAAACTGCAGACACTGACATTTTAGAGAGTTTAATAGTCATCTTCTCATGATAATTATTCTATTTATCTCACATTATAGTTAATTAGCAGATATATAAAAGTCAGTTGTGCTTCATACTTGGCCTACTCAACTCTGAAGAAGTACTGAGAGGTGGAAAATTCATCTGTGAAAATAGCTCCAGTGAATAACATTGATGCACTTTGTAGAAGTTTGATAAACGTGTGAATTGCAATACCCAGGTGATAATAACCTGGTCAAACCGTAAGGATTTTCCCTAAGGAGAACTGAATTTAGGTAACTGCTCTGCCGCTTTCTGCAACTTGAAGATGGCAGGGTTTTTTTGAGAATTGATTCTCCAAAGTACTGACACATCCCAAATCACTTTTCTCTAGCTGACTCCTGAAACCAGCACAATTATGGCAGGATGTTCAAAACTATTCAGACATTGGCAGAAGTCTGCTTGAGATACCATCCACCTGACCCCCATGGAAACTGGCAGTCCAAATAGGTGGCATGGGCAACTCATGAATGATGGAAACATCGTGGCATAATGAAAAGTGCTGAGCAACCCAAACTATGGGTGTGACAACAGGTTTTGCCTGTAGTAAGGTCTGCTGTCACATTATTTAAATGCAGCAAACTGCACCTAAAACACCAGAAAAAACAAACAAACAAAAAAAATTAACCCCCAAATATATTTTCAAGAGCCTTTGTTAACAGCATTTATGGGAGTAGAGCCACGAGCAGAGTGTGCTGAAGCAGAGGAAATGTCTGTCAGAGGCAGCATCATGTCACAGGGTTCCTCCAGCACTGGAAAGTGCTGGAGGACCAGACTTAGGATATGCAGAGCATATTACAGTGATTATTAAGGAGACATAATAAACTACAAATAAAAGCAATAACCACATGCTTTAGAGGCTACCATGCGAAGATGAAACAAGGAATAATGAAAAAAAATTAAAATAGACAATCACAAGAAAATTATCTCGACATTGAGATATTAGCTCATGAAAGAGTCTGCTCAACAGAGAGACTGAAGTTGTATTGTCTGAAAACTCAGCAATAAACCTAAACAAAGAGATTAGGCAAGATTAGGCACTGAGCATTCTGCCATTTACACAAAAAGACAGAGCAAGTGAGGCAGCATGTTTTCAACCTTTTGGCCTTTTGGCTTTTTTAAGGCTGTTATTCATACACAAGCATGCCCTATTCCTCAATAATTATATGAAGCAGATAACTGAAGAGTACACATCCTTGATCTGGGGAAGAGACTCTAATTATCATTGATGGAATTTCTGAATACAGCTTTGGCACAGTTATACAGCCATAAGTATGATAAATGTGAATAAATAAAATTAAAATAATCAAAATAAAAATCCCCACCATGCTCCAAGGCATTACCTCAGGTAAGGTTTACTCATTACTCTGTTTACCCATTGCTACAGTTTAGAAGCAATAGTTAGCAACATAATAGAAGAATGTGAGTATTAAAGCACCCAGCAATGCAGGGAGCAAGTTTTAGATGTTTCAATGCCTGGAGAAACGTATAGCTCCAAGAAATGTACTCGTACTCTCTCTACATGCATTAAAAGACATGATTGAAAAACCCCACAAGGAATCATTTTATCTCCTTTTAAATAAGACATTCCACTGGAAGATGAGACTTCATATACCTCTGGGCAGAGGAATAAATTATCATTTGAGCCGTATTTGAGGCATTTAACTACTGTTCTACTCAGTAAAATGGGAAAGGCACAACTTTTTTTGTTTTGTTTTCATTTGTTCTAAAAGAAATTTTAAAAATTAGACAATTAGAGCACACTGCTCAAACAGGGAGAGGAATGAATAGCCTGCAGCCATGCATGGGGGTCTGTGATTTGAAACAGCAGTCCTACCCTGAGAGGGCAGAAGCATGTTTGGGCCCTGCAGCTGGAATATTGCCATTGCCATGACATTGCCATGCCTTGGGAATTGTCCTGACAGAAGCAGAGGTACCAGGGACCTTGGGCATCCACACGTCATTAAAAACAAAGTGAGGCTCCAGCCTTGAAACGTCCAAAGAGGACTGCAGGCTTGGTGTAAATACTCACCACTACACATCCTTTTTCAACTCACTGAACCAAGGAAAGATGAAATTTCCAAGGAAACTGAAATTCGGTCCTATGTAGGCCACTAAACCAACAAAAAGCCTGAAGCAGAGACTTGCCCATATAAAACTTTTCCCTAAAGTAAGCTTTGCAGGACTTCCAATGGGGCTTCAAGTGTTCTTCTATTTCAAAAGAAAATGACAAAAATATGCTACATAAGACAGAATAAACAAAAAAAGGGCTGGTAAACAACCGTAAAAATGTAGAATTCTTCCCTTCCCTGGTCTACCTGTTTTCTAGGCACAACTTTACCTTCAGTCTTGTTCTCAACCCTAGTAGCCTTTCACTGGCTTCCTGCAAGGTACCAACGTGTATGGTGAGGCAGGTCCCTTGGAAATGTCCTTCCACAGCCACCGAGCCACAGCTTTACTACACCTGTGTCCCGTGGTCACTTCCCTGCTGTGACCAACTATGTGGTCCCTCTGACAGCCAGAAATGTCTCTACCTGCAAATGGTCTTGCTGCCTTTTATGGGAGGTATAATATCTCCGCTGCACAAATAATGTCCTTGCGAGCCTCAATGTAGCAGCCAAGAGAGGCAACTGGCAGCCTTTCTCTCTCCTTTAACAGCCCAACTTTTCAAAGGAATGTGTGTTAAACAAGGTGAAGCTAAAACAAGCTGAAAAACCAACCACATGCCTCTGTTACAGTTCTCAAAACCGCATGACTGGTTCAGTATCTATCCGATGTAATACAAAACAACTGTACAGAATTACCAGGACAACACATATCAAAGGGAAGATACAACTAACTAGATGAAATCAACAATCCCTAATAACATGTTTTGCAACTCAGGTGTATTTTCAGACAGCCTATTGAAAAAGTTGTGTGCTGAACTTTAAATTCCTTAATTATCATAATACCGTCTACAACCAAGTGATAATTTGTAAGTTATTCTCTTTCTTTGATTGAACAACTGTTGGCTGCACAGCCCTTTTACCTAGTAGCGTATTTACATTTATTTCAGTTTGCTGATCCAACGCTACCTTTAAATAGCCACTTTTCCAAGTACTCTTAATTCTCAATTCATCCAACCCAACTCTCTTTCTGAATCCACAGAGACATTGTTTATTCAGTTACAATACAGCTCTATAAATAAACCCTAAATAAACCCCTTGGCTGGTACTAAGTCACAAGCTTTAATATATTAAACCAGTAGCTATATTGCACTTTACCAAATAACTGTTTTCTATACAAAACATTTCTCACTGTTTCACTTCACAATTCAGAATCTGCATAATGACACTTCAATATGAATATAATTCCTTGAGAGCCTCATCTAGTCCTAAGTTAGTACAAGTAGTCAGAGACACTTCTGATAAACAGTGTACACAGGAAGTCATTGTTGAGAGAGACAATTAGTTTGGATTCCTACTTGCAGTCATTTATCCTTCCCATTTTTCTGCAACCCCCCGCATGTATTTTTCTCCAGTCAAATAAAGCTAACTGATTCTTCATACCTGTATGTTTTGTAAAAGAGACATCTCTTCAGGGGGACCTTAATCACATGTTCCTGAAGGCCCACAAAAAGGACACTCTGGCTATGCAGGATCTGAAGGCTCCTGATGGGCTCTCGTTGACTTTTCGGCAGGAGTTCAATTTCCTCGAGCAAGCAGCTGCTTGAAGTCTGGTTCACTGGGGCAAGTACTTTCTTAATAGTGCCATAGTCTGAAAAGGCAAAGGAAAATGAGTTACTAAAAATCACACTAGAAATTCTACCTGCTTGGTGTCATTCAGTGAAAAAATCTTTGTCCTGTGCTAGATGTTTTCAATGAAGCCTCGGAACTCAAGATTATTTTGACCGAAGATTCCTAAATTGATTATAGTACAGTGAAAAGAACTTATAAAACTTTAAAGTCTGTTTTCATATGATGCAATACAAAAAAAAAAAGGAAAAAAGTTATAAAGTTATTAGTGCAGAAAGGCCTTCACAGCAGTAGTCACAAGAAAACAAGGTTTCTGGCTTTATAAATGCACATTCATGACAAGGGTTACTGATTTCAGTCTACCGGATTTTACTACACTTTACTATATTTAAAGCAGTTTAAAAAGCATTAAAGTCCATAATTTCCCCAGTTTGTTTTAATATGCTTTATCTTAAAAATTATAGAGGTTAGATATGTATCACATTCATTTAATAAAGCACATGTATATGAATATATGCAAATCTTGAGTCTAGGTGAATATGAATGAACGAGGCTGAATCCCTTCTTACTTATCTGAATTTTGACCTCTGAAAAATCATAGCTTTTAGCATTCACTCTTCATTTCTATTCTTAATGTGATTTCTCAGGAAAGACAGTTACGCATTGAAAACCAGTGTCAGAATATATTATAAGATTTATGATTCACTCCTGAAAAGTTTTTAAATAATTTAAAAATATCAAAGTACATTTGTTCTGAACACAAAGGATCACATTCTCACACTGATACATATTTTAGGGAGCCACAGCATTACGCAATATTTTATGTGCCAGCAATAGTTAATATTAACGATCCAACACCGCAAACACACACAGAGATAAGCCCTTACTCATGAAGTCTTGAAAGACTTCCCTTTTGAGGTGGTAGTAATGACAAGAGGAATGTTTGGGAAGGCCTGTTCTGCAGTCTGGAAAACAGTGGGTTTGCCATCACTAGGCACAAGGCCAGAGGTTTGGCTCAAGTTGGCAGTGCAGGCTTTCAGGACGTGTCTGGCCCTGTCTTGGCAAGTGCTGGTTTTATCCATGGCAGCAAATGCCTGGTGACCACGTGTCTGTGCCCCTCTACACCAGCTCGACCCTGGGAGCACCTGAGGCCAGGCTGGCACCCCTACATGGTCACTGCACCCTCCAAGGTAACTGGGCTGACAGAGGGCGGCATGCCGTTCCCGAACTTTGCTTGGGAAGTGGTGAGGAACAGCAAGTAAGCAACTTTAAGAAAGTACAAAAAAGTAGCCTCAAATAGACTCCGAAACTAAAGAGAAGATGGAGAAACAAGATGACAATCACTGTTAAAATCTCCTCGTTTTCCTAAGAAAGACTGAGTAGTCAATCCTAAGACGTAGAGAAGTACTGGAAGGGAGATGTACACCAAATAGCAGGAGAAATTAATAGGAAGTTTATGTGTATGATATAATATTATATAATTCTATTAAACAGTAAAAATTAATTAGATAAACTGTAAATGATTAGCTCAGTGTATAAAATGGATTCCTCTTAGTCCATAAAAAGATTTTGATCATATCAAATCACGTATGCATGTTAAAATCTTCTGCCTAGCCTCTCAAGTTTTAATATAATCACTTCATATACCTGTTTACATTTTTCTCCTTTCTTGATATAAACATGCTTGACCATTTTTTAGGAAAAGAGCTTTCATTAAATTACAATTTTAATTTTTATTAACCTTTTTGATATTAAAATATCTAATTTGATGATCACTTTTTTCCCCAAAAAACCTGAAACAGATTTGTATTCAAAAACTAATTAAATTGTTGCCAACAGTCAGTTTTGCCCCACAATTAAGCAATAACCAGCTCAGCTGAAAAATGTAACAAACGGTGTTTCCACTGATGACTACTGAATGCAAAATCTTGACTATAATTGCAGTAAGTTTCATGGTCAAAATATGGTCTGAGACGTGTCCCAAAATTTCAGTGCCTGTACGTGCTTGTTTTGGTTAAGGTAGAATTAATTGTCTTCACAGTGGCTGGTATGGGGCTGTGTCTTGGATTTGTGCTGAGCACAGAGCTGATAATACAGAGGTGTTTTGGTTATTGCTGAGCAGGGCTCACACAGAGCCAAGGCCTTTTCTGCTTTTCACACTGCCATGCTGGAGAGGAAGTTGGGGGTGCTTGGGAGGCTGGGAGGAGACACAGCCAGGACAGGTGACCTCAACTGACCAAAGGGATATTCCAGATCATGTGATGTCATGCTCAGGTATAAAATGGGGGAAGAAGGAAGAAGGGGAGGACGCTTGGAGTGATGGTGTTTGTCTTCCCAAGTCACTGTCACACTTAATGGGGCCCTGCTCTCCTGGAGATGGCTGAGCACCTGCCTGTCCATGGGAAGGAATGAAGTAATTTCTTGTTTTGCTTTGCTTGTGTGTGTGGCTTTTGCTTTTCCTATTAAACTGTCTTTATCTCAACTCACATGTTTTCTTCTGGTTCTCTCCCCGATCCCGCTGGTGGGGGAGCAAGCGAGGGGCTGCGTGGTACTCGGAGGCCGGCTGGGGTCAAACCATGACACTGAGTTAATTACTGAGTGAAAGATGAATGATTTTCTTTTAGGCACAGAAGTTTGAAAAATGTACTAAGAAGAAGAAGCAATGAGATCATTTTACAGATGTAAATTAATTGGTATTGCTTTATAGATCAGTCAGTGCAACTCTATATCACTTGCTTAACTGGCAGACAACAGATTCAGTATGATTCATGATGCATTGTATTTGGCTTGTCAGTTTTCCTGCAGGAGACAAAAATCAGGTACGCATGCATTCAGCATGTGCTTCTTCTACAGACTAATATTTCTTCCCACCACTGTGCTGGGTCTGGTATCTACAGACTGAATCACTTGCTGTCACCTTCCCCAGAAGAAGAAAAAAACTTGACTGCGGGCCTCCCTCCCCTGTGCCTACATACACATTCAATTTAGAAATATAGCTTTGGACAGGAGAATATGATCAAACACAAATATTTTGTGTTTCTTGTGGCTCATTTATTATAGATGGAAAACTCACAATTTTTTATATTCAAGTCTATGACCTGGAGATCATGGTTACAGCAGCATACCACCCCAGAAAGAAATAAAATATTCTCACTTTGAGAACTGCAGCACTCTAATGCCTTCTCCAAGACATCTGTCACTGCTCTTGTTCTTCCTTCTTATCTTGGCATACATTCTCCATTCCTCATATTTCCTTTTGCTCTCTTCCAACACCTCCCAAACCATTCCTTTTTCATTTGTTGTTCTAAGAGGATCAGCACTCAGAAATGTTGAAAGTCACAACTGACTGAGCTTCAAGTGAAGAAACAGTGCCTGAGATCCCACAGATTATCAGGAAGAAACACTGCTCTTCTCAGGATTAATGTGGGTCATATGCAAACTCAACAAAAAAGAATGTTACCTGAAATCTACTTCCGCCTCAATAAACTCCCCTACTTCTGACTTCTATAACATATCTTCTCTGCCTTAAATTCCTACTGTGTACGACTCTGATTTTGCAAGGACCACCTGGGAGCCCAAACTTGGGTGAGGACATGGTTTTACTTTACAAGGCAGGCACAGATTGAATTGGTAGTTATGTTCACCAGCCTGTGGTACGTAGCAAGGCTGTGTAGATATCAACGTCCTTAAGCTATGCTAGTGTGCAACGTGGCTATATCGGGGTTCCTTACAGCAGAAAATCATAGCCAGTGATTACAGTGCTTTCAAAAGACAGGTGTTTTGCTCTAGTGTTTCCAATTCTACTACAATGTGTGCAACATTATGCACAGCCTCCAGCAAAGACTGCAGATTTCCTAAAGAACTTGTAGAAGTCCTATCCTCAAAAGTGTTGTCTATCCGGCCATTTTCACACCACAGTTGCAAAGCAAACTAGGGAGAAGAGTAAGGAAAGAACTAAGTCTGGAACATGGTTCTAGAGCATGGAGGTTTTCAGATCTGTCATAATCTTTCAAGTGAATATTTAATCATATAATCAAACTAAGTGTCCACTTCTGCCAAGAAACAGCTAAGAAGGATAGTAACCACAGAGCATCTTAATGGATGTAACTTTATTGCCACGGACACAGGGAAGGCTCCAGTTTCATCACAAATGTCAAGCCTGAGCCTAACAGCCATTTAAGAATTCAAATGAATGGAATCTTTGCATGCTGACTGTAAGCAAGACATACTGGGATAGATCCGACACCCGCCAGCCTTTTTTTTAAGGATGGCCAACTATATACAGGAGTAGTAAAAGATGATGATATTGGCCAGAATGAGTAAATAATGTACTTTTTTAGCTTGTACTGCAATACTTTTAAAGAGACTTGCAAAACCAGCAACTGAACATTAGAAGTCTAATCACTGCGAATGAAGAGAAAAATTCTTGTTGAAATATTGCTATGTAATGTGTAGGAGACTATAAAGAACTGCATGGAGAACCTGAGATGGAGTTTTAGAGAACATACTTGGAGTCAACGAAGTCTGTAATGAACAAAATTATAATTGGACAAAATGAAAGAATGATTTCTAGAACTGAAAAATAAAGTTTAAGATGTAAGTGGTATAAATCATAGCCAGCAATGGAAAACACTGCAAGAGTGCAGTTGAAATCATTATAACATCTTTGGTGACACCTGCAAAGCAAAACAGAAAATGAACATACGAAACAAACAGCAGATGCAACAAACTAATAAACCTATAATTTCCTTAGTTTCCTAACAGAAATAAAACCACTCAAGGAAGATTTAGCAAATTCTTGCTATAGAGAAGAATAAATATTTACATGAGCTGTTATGTTTACAAAATATTGCTTTCTTCAAGCAAACACATCTTTAACAAATCATCACGAGGCTGTATAGAAGTAAATTCATTTCACTTCTTTGAAAGAAGGGAAAAAATCTCCACCCATTCCTTTCTGAGAGGGAAACACTTTCAATCTTAACTCTTGCCAGAGTACCTTGGAGAGTGCATTGGTCTCCAGAAAGCAACTGAACCAGCACCAGGGGACAGAATCCAAACCACTGGTTTTCAGAAGAGAAGCCTACAGTATCATCTTTCATTAATGTGCCTAAAAATCATTGCTGTCTTCTAAACTATATGAGTTGCAAGCAAAAGAAACTTATAATAGCCTCAAATACCTCTTCAGATCAGCTGCATGCCTATATTTAAGACTTTACAAACATTCCTGCACTTTCTGAGCACAACAAGGTGGCTTTACAGAAAATCTCGTCACATATACCAAGAAAAACCTCAAGAAAAAGCAAAATCTATGGTAAATTATAATCTCTCAATGTAAATATGGGCCTGTTTTTCAAAATTCCCGCAAAACATTCCTCAGAATAGTAAGACATCTTAAGCAGACGGAAGGATATGCTCAGTGTGGAGGAAAGGGGCAGTCAACACAACACACAGATGCTAAAGAACCATTCAGAACTTCAGGAGGTGTTTGTAACTAAGCTTGAATAAGATACAACCTATGCAAGAAATACTCTACTCTCTATGTCATAACATGTGAAAACAGACTCATTGATAAACTTCACAATCTGGCAGCACAATAATCAGGGGGTTTAAAAGATGGAGACTCCAGAGAATACATTTTAAAATGTAGCTGAAACAAATGTGAATTATGTATATTTTCAAGTCTAATTTGAAATAGACTTTGGAAAATTATATTCAATAACTACTTTAGTTTTATCCATTATACACTAGTTTTGCATAGTATTTGTTGCACACAAATTATTTTTCCCATTGGAAAATAAAAGCATTCAGACAGTATTAAGACTGTTGAAATTAAAGGAAAAAAATCTGTTGATGTTAAATATCTTGTGAATAATACCCATGTGTGCATATAAACAGTGCTTATATTAATCATATAACATTTGTATTAAACACCATTGGAAAAAAAAAATAGGGCATTAGGGTCATCTTCAAGGCAGAGGTCTTTTAGAATAATAAACTGAAATACCAAATATAAAATTGATTAACAGAATACGTAATAGTAAAAAATCAAAGAACGTGCAAGGTGATTGATAACCATTCAGCCACCCTGAAAAAATGTATCATCAGTATTTGCTTTCCTCCACCACAGGAACTGGAAAAAGCTCTACCGCAAAGCAGAATGTGCATTTGGCTAACAGCAGAAAATTATTCCAGTGAACAGAAAGTATTAGGTTGCATAACGGCTTTAGTGCGCTCGACACAGAAAAAAAGATGCAGTAACAGCTAATGCAGCAGCTGGTTCAGCCTACAGAGGGGAAGCCCAGGACTTATGATTTAGCAATCTGTGTAACATCAAAAAAGATACATATGGTACACAGAATGCGATGGGATTTTAATCCTACTCTTCTCCGCCCTTTCTAAAAATAACTTTAAAATTACTTAAATCATCAGTGGAATATGGATAATTAATGCTTTGGCTATTATCTCTTTTCCCACATGGGGGTGGGGTACAATTTGGTTTAAAGCAAGGGCATATTTAGAAGATAAGATCATATAACCATGCTCTATAACTTAATTTATCTTTTACCTTCGGGTTTCTGAGATATGTACTTATCCTTGAAATACAAGAATACATTTTTAATCATTCTCCAGCCTAAAGGACAAGTGAAAGATTGAGCTTCAATCCTTCTTTCCTAAAAATGAAAAATACACTATGGGTAAGCATAGTACTTCTACAATTATCCAGAAAATGAAAATAATATAGTTTGGTTTTTAAATTCCCACCTTAATTTACAACTTTAATTTAAATATTTTTACCTTTTTAGATGTATATACATTAATTCTTTAGGGAAAAGAGTGAACCTCAAAGTGAATATGGAATTGTGATGCTTCACCAAGACAGATTTTAATTTTTTGTTTTTAATTTCTTTTTTTTTATTTTCAGAGCTGTTTTACTTGTTTTTCTCTCCATTTGAAAGTAAACCACTCTTTGAACAACCTGATCAGTGTGAAAATTAATTTGCTCTTTTTCTCTACTTTTAATATATTTTCATGCTGTAATAAAATATAGAGATGTGATTTTTCTACAAGTATCAGACAAAAACGGAGGTTAAAAATCTGAATGTTCTGTTTTGTGGGCTTAATAGAGAATGAAATGTGATAAGCTTATGAAGGATTTAAACAATAAACCATTGTTATTGCCTTATTATTGCAGGTCATTATCATCGTGATGATAACAAGGCAAGGGTGCATATTAAGAGAAACAGAGATATAAAGTGCATTTATTAGATCAAAAAGGCAATTATGTAACTGTATAACAAAACCTTCTGTGAAATAGTGTAGCTGGAAATAGAAAAAAGAATTTTGTTGCATTTCTCTGAGAAATGTTGCAAATTGTTCCACCCTGTTGATATGTAGATTTACTTTTAAACACCAAAACAGCTAAAAGAAATGTTGGTTACCCTCTGTGCCACCACTCGCAGGAAACAGAAAAGCTCAAGCTTTCCCTCATTCAGGTCTCTTAGTTTTCCTCACTCCATTGTAGGATACTTGGAGAAAAAAAAAGTATGCAAGTGACCTGGAAAACTCATAAATCATTGCTCATTGACATCTAATTAAATTTCAGTAAATTAAATTAACTGAAGCAATAAAAAAGAAAAATTGCTACATTCTGGGGCTAGAAAAATCTTGCAGCTTGTTAATGTGATATCTTAGCACAAAATCGTGAATATGTTTGGTATTGGAATTTTTGTCCCCATGTGAAGAAAAAAAACAGGTATAAAAACACGTCTGTTCTAGGTGTGTTACGGAAAGAAAAACAGGGTGCGCAATTTTTTTATTACTCCAAAAAAAAAGTGTTAAAAAGGTACATGCATAATTTAATATATTAAATAAAAGCTAATTTTAAATTATATACAAACAGTTATACCACACAGTGCTTAGTGTATTAACAGCTTCGAACACAGAACAGTTGCTTAACTTAGGAAGCAGGAAAGGTTTGGCTCTTTCTCGGAAGAGAGCTTTGAAAGCAGTGGAAGAAAAATGCAGGAAAACCCTTTATTAAATTATTTTTATCTGGGTAAGACCCCGAATATTTCTGCAATCTGATGCGGTTTTGTTTTTCAGTTCTTGGACACAATGACAGCAGTTTTGTGTCCAAAAGACACAAGACACAAGTCTATAAAAAGCAAGCATACATAATATTTTGGATTTATGTTCTTTATCTTTGGCTCCAACTCCTTCTTATTCCCTATTTCCTATTATATTTCAATATTGATGTTCTTCCTTATAGTATTGGAAATTATTTTAAATCAACACTGAAATGAGATACATTTTTGATAATACTTGTCAACAAAGGAGGACTGATGGTCTATTACACATCCCCAGACTACCGTGCAGGGGAGAGAATTTAACTCATTCATCTACTATTAAGAATCTGAAAGGAGTAAGTTTAACCACAATCTATTTGCATACCTTCTACAATTATTAGCAAGCTTCTTAATGCTCTAGTGGCTATTCTGAGAGAAATTCAGTTGTACCTCTTCAACTAGAGGATTTTCTCATGATTGTATGTCAAAATTTAATATATATTTATTTTATGAAGGGAATATTTATGGGCTATCCTTTCTACACAGAAATTGGAGCTATTGACTTAAAGAATCTTTTGAATAAAAAAGTGTTGACCTAGATACTAGTTATTAAAAAATAAAGACCTTTCTTCAAAGCCACGTGTCTGGGAAGACAGAAAGAACATATGAATTAATGACATATGCAGCCCTATAAGAATTGCAGAACAAATTCCCTCTCTAAAAAAGAATAAAATAAAATTGAAAAAAAAAAAAGCTTCCATTTTAAAATAGAACCATTTTGGGATGTATCTATCAATGGAAATCAGGCAAATCACCATCTCAATCCTCTCTTTACTGTTTTCCAGAGGAAAAGTTTGTAAACATACAACATTCTTTAGAACACTTCTGTCCACTGTAGATTTATTTCCCATGTGTTATAATGTCACAAAAGTATCAAGGATATAGTCAGTTTCCAGTTGAATTAGCAAAGCTTTCTTCCAGCAGCTACCATGCAAAGAGTTAAATACCTGCCTTCAGCACAGAAAATATCCACTGCTCCATAAAGTACAACAGATTATAAATTGGTACACATAACATTTCCACTAGCAGGATTTCCTATGAATCATGAAAGTATTTTAGTTTAGGAAATAGGGCAATTTGCGTACCATTCCTCAGCAGCCATTTCATGCCTCAAATTGGAATTTAAATCCAGCTCCAGTCAGACTCATTCAAAAATCTTTCAAATAGAGAATTCAGGCTCTAAAGAGAAATTCAGATCTACTTGAGACTAAGATGCAAAGGAACTGGCAGCTAAACCAAAGCAGTATGCCTTTTTTTTTGAAAGACTGTTGCTATGAAGTTGAAGCTTCTAACTACTCAAACTGAAATCTTTTTTCTCTGCTTTTGGTCTTTTCCAGAAGATCAAGCAAAAACCTATACTAAATAACAAGCACATGCTGAATTACATGTCTCAGCCACCACATCAGTTACGTCTGTTTCTTTCACAAAGAAAATCAGCTTATTAGACTGATGCTCAGATACTCTAGCGGCAAATTTTTACCCTTCCTAGATCTAAACCAGATGTTTTTTCTTGCCTGACCCAAAAAAAAGTAATTTAATCAATCTCAAAATATATATATATTTAATGAATCATGCTCACTGGTCCACCTTTATCTACTACTTCTATTTCCAATCTTGTAGAGATTTTTCAGCTTGCCAAAGATGCAAATTAGAGCTAAGATAAAAATTCATAACATTTTGTATAAGCTGAAGATTAATCTATCCATAACAGTTCATGCACTTCACTCAGTCAGAAGTAACATGTCTTTAGAAGATCTATAAGCGAATGCTATAGCAGCTATAGTTTCTTAATAGACTGGAGTTGATAAGAAAACATTTCTTAATGTTTCATTCTGATACATTCCTTTTAGTTGCTGAAGTAAAGCATTATCTATTTGAAGACTTTATGAACGGTTACCTTTTATCTCGCTTTTATTTGCAATCTGATATACTTATTTTTCAATTATAAAAGTTTTAATAAAGAATAATAATTAATAAAGAAACTTTTGTTACAAAACAATTTAGAGGTTTGTGAAATCTGGATTCAATTGCCAACTTTTTTTCTCTAGACTTCATGTGTGAAACTGGTATTCAGAACAGTAATGCCACCTAAAGTGAAAAAAAATTAAAACTTGGAACTTCACTTTTTGTAAAACTGTTACATGTAACTATAACAATATCTAATCATAAATACTTTAGCAGATACATTTTCCTACTGAAGATTTAAAACTTCTTTTGTTATGCTGTTTGCTTGCCCATTGACATTGATCCCACGACAAATTCAAAACTAGTGACAGGAAGTTATTTTATTCTCCCTCAGTATTTAGGAGACAATTGAACCAAAGACAGAAAAGTCTCAGTTGCAGCCAAGAAAAATCATGAATGTTTTTTTTATGCCCTGCAAGGAATAGGTGTCTTCCACGTCCTTAGGGATTTTTTGGGAAGTTACTGCTTAATTAAAAAGTCATTGGAAAAATATTTTAATAGTCCTTGGAGCAGGGAACAAGGTGTCATCTCTCTAGCTGAATGCTCTACCTCTTTGGTCTGATAGCTGTATGGCCACATGAACTGTGTGCTCTGCATGCACATTAAAACAGTGCCAGCGAGTGGATCTGGGAGGTCTCCTCCCCAGAGCCCTTCTCAGATCCCTTCTCTCCTGGATCAACCACTCAATAAGGAGGTGCAAGAAACGGCTTTGAACTCTGGACATTATGAGGAATTAAACCTCAGCTCTACATACCCCCCGACGAATGTTGCTGTCATCCAGATGATGTCATCAGAAGACTGATCCTTCTCTCTTGTGTTGCTGTGTATATTATAGAGAATAATCCCCGAGAAATGTATCAGATTTTCTCAGTGCACAGCTACTTGATCGTGTCCCTATACCAAGTATTGCCATTTCTAACCCCTTCAGGAAGTTAAATTAAAGTGTGAATAACAATACTTTAGTTACCACCATTGGTTTAAGAACTGCTATTTAAGCAGAGAAGATATGGTTAAAACTACAGCATAAAATCTTTAGATGAGGCTTTAATGAGTTGGGGAAAAGAAAGCTGTTTCTCAGGACTTGGCAAAGAGATGATGGACAAGAATTTCAAGCTTGGCTCTTGTACCTCACACTCTTTCTCTTTTTCTTCCTTGGGGAGGTATCAGGAAATGTCAAATAGGCCATGTAGATCAAGGCATGATTTGTAACAACATCGAGCAAACATTTCTTGATTTTACCAAATAATATCCTCATTTTTAATTCTTATTTAAATTACCCAAGTTCTGTCTACAAACGTACTCAGTAATAAAAATAAATACAAGGATCATGACAAATTATATCAGCATCTTCAAAGAAGGCCAGTAAAACATTTTTTTTTTTGTCCTGCATCACACTAAAATAACTTGGCGTATAAAAAGACACATTCTTCCAGCTTAGAAAAGGAATGGATTTCAACAATGCCAGATTCAACATTACATAGAATACCAATACCATTTTGGGGCACCAAACCTACAGACAAAACAAATTGTACATATTTATCAGTGTTGATTGTACATTTATTACTACACTTGAATCAAACAGATGCTGCCAATATGCACACTGACGTGTGAGCATGTGCTATGAGTCTATCAAGTACCAAGATTCCCATCAGATGTCTCCCGAAGTGTCGAATATTTTGGTCTATTGGATATGAATCCTCCTTTTAAACCAACACTATCAGAAGAAACAATTATGTAAGGACTGCTTAGTGCTGTACGTAAGGTTGTACTCACTAGACAGTGAGTTACCCAGACATAAAGTAGGACAAGCTAGGCAACAGTTCGGACACAGCTAGCTGACTGTCACTGACAACACACTTTTATTCCCAAAATTTTACTAAGTACAGTTAGATGATAACTAAACAGATCCAATATCAAGAGCTACATGTGAATAACACTTATCCCAGAGAATGCCCATTTGGCAATATATTGAAATCATAGTCCCTTTTTTTTCGGCAAAATCCAGCTTTTACTGCACTAAAAATGACACATACCCACACAAAACCTGAAGCCCTGAGGCAAAGAAGACACAAGAATTCTTATGGTTCTAAATGGGAAACATTACATTTGTCAAGAGACGCACAATTTCAATATCCTGGATTCTAAAAAGAGAAAGAAATGAAAGTATAAGGTTGTTACTGGGGACTGGTTGCTGCAATTGACTATGAAACAAACAAAGAAGTCTGTATTAATTTCCCATAAACTTCTCATGAAGAGAAAACATTCCAGTTTTGAAAAGATCTTCTAAAATGTTTAATCAGTATCTAGGACTGGACTTCTCAGGTAATGGAGATGAGCACCTCTGAAGAGTTGTGTAACCTCTAACTAAAGTAGTAGAGTAGGTAATAAACATAGATATTAATCGCAAGATGAAGTGGTTTGTGTGATTTAAGGCTTCATATCTGACACAGAGCAGCAGTGAAGAATGCCACACTGTGCACAAAGGAAAAAATTACTATCCAATAGAGGCCGTGGATCCCTGCCAGTCTTCTAAAGTTGAGATGTATTAACTCTGATTGGATCTGACTGGACAGGGAGTGCTTACTCCTCCTATTATTTTTTATTGCCTTCCTTCGTACCACCAAAACAATAAATACTTTGTACGACCCAACACATGCTATGAATAAGATAGTGCTTTCCCACTGAATAAATTTTTCAGTGCCCAGATCAAAGAAGCATTTAGATGCACAAGTGGAGAAAACTGTTTCTCAGATAATAACCCACAACAAACCTTGCCTGATTTCTTAATTGAGTCGTACGTGGTTATTTTCATTGGAAGTATCAGAAAGACAACTGATCCAGAAACATCACCAACTTGACTTAAGAGAAAGTTTCAGGAACTGTCCTCTACTCAAACTCATTTGTAGTTTGCATAGCACACACCCCTGTGCCTCAGTCCCTAGATGAGTCAAATCCAGGACATATATCCACAGGGAACCTCAGCAGCAATTTCAGTGTAAAGCACAGATTTGCTGAGAAATACAGAAGGAAAGAATGATGCTGATTTTTTTTTTTTTCTAATCAAAGTAAATAAGAAATTAAATGGACAAGAAACAGAAGCAAAGCTGGGATTAGAGAAAAGAATCTCAAAACCTCTCACCAGAAGTTGTTCATCTCATTACTCTCACTACTACATTAAAGTAGATGTGGCCATAGTACATAGCGATGGTATACAATACCTACAATCATATTACACTACATTCTTTATATCATGGTCTAGGAGCCAGGCTATCTGGCAATAAACAGAAAATCTCACCGACCTCCTAGGTTAAAAATCTTCTCGTACATCCTAGGCAAGTGATCTAACCAGTATTCATGGCTATTTGTCCTAAAGGTGTGTAGCCATAGAACCAAATTTCCAAGATTTATGGGATAAGAAAGAAAAATAAAAAACCCCTAAAAATTAGAAGAATGAATCTGTAAACAATTAACTTTCTGCTCCAAGTATTAGGACTATTACCCAGTGACTTGATTACAGTAAAATGCATGGAATCTAATCCATCTTCTGTGATATAACCTGCAGGTTACAGGACTCTTCGCACAAAGACCACAATATAATATAATAAAGCATCTTCGCATTTTGATGACTTACAAGACACAGAACAAAGTAAATAAGGCATATCTTTACTGAGAAATTTTTTATCCTGCTAATATTTGCCATGTCCTGTGACCAGAGCTAGGTAAGCACAAGGGGAAAAGAATCCCAATGATTATTAGTGCCACTGCTTGTAAGTGCTTAGTTGTAAATGCTTAGTTATAAACGTTTGGATTTATTGAGGTTTACCAGGTAAAATGATGCAGAATGAAGATGCTCAGAAATACTAACAAAACTAAGAATTCGGCAGAATATCCCATTTAATGACTGCTTTCCTGACAGCTCACACTAAATATTGTACATATCATGAAATAATACTTGTGATCCAGCTTTGGGTTTTTTAGGGTGAAAGCTGAGTTTCACATAAGGTTCAAACTTTTCTTTCTCCTCGTGATTTAACTATTCCACTTTCTTCTTTAGTGGGCGTGGTTTTATTGAGTCACTCCTATGCATGTCCACCTTAAAAGAAAGGTGTTTTTAAAAGTGAAAGGCCTTGCACAATATTCTAAAGAAGTTTCAACAACATGTGACAATGTCAAGTCCCTTCAAAGGGAAAGCTTCTCCCCCACATCTCTCAGGAAGAGTCCTGAATACTGTGTACTCCCACAAGGGCTACACAGTTGGTACAAAGATCAAATTTCACCCCAAAATAAGGCTAATTCGAACACTGTTTCCAAAATTAGGACCAAGCCTGTTGACTGGCACTGCATGGTATAGGGGCAAAATGAGCATTTTGAAGGTAGGCTTAGATTATAATAGATCGTAGCTTTGAAGACAGCAGAACAACACCGAGCACCATGTAACATACCTCTTTTGCTCACAGCTTCACATTTTGTGCATTAGAATTACGTAAAAATAAATGAACATAGGGGTTGTCAAGTCTAGTTTCTCTTCCAGGAAGAAGAGGTTATTGTTCCAACAAAAAAAATAGGAAGAAGGAAAGGCTACTTGGCCATTCTAAGTTTATAAAGTAGTCAAACAGGATTTGAAAGCTCAGCATCACTATGATAAAGAGGAGCTGTTCTTTTTTTAATGGAAGGTTGAGACTTTGTCTCCAGCTCTTTACAATCTGTTTCCCTCCCTGGCCCATGCATTAATCTCACTCCCACGCAAGCAGAGCCAGCTGTTCTTCAGCCAGTAGCTTCTTCTTGCAGAAATTCTGATTTCCAGTGGCAGCACAGAAGTACACACACCGTATGTTCTTTGGACATTTATTTATAGTCTTTATCTGACAGAGCTGGGCAATTATAAAGACATAATGATAATTTGTGAACAGAAAAAAAGGGCTTTTCCTACTTAAATTTGTCCCTTGAGAGAACAGAACACCATCTACTTGCAGCAGGCAATTCATGAACATGATAACTAAAATATGAAAAAACTCTATGAGCAAATAGCAGCAACAAACTAATCAAAATCATGACCTATTTATGGGTTGATTATAATAACAAAAAATGACTGGGTAATTTGTGAACCAAATAAAGAGCTACAATTCTCACATATAAATTGCTGTCAATGAATAATTTAACCAGCTCCAGTTAGAGCCATCTATTTATTAAGAAAGTTCACCAGCTGGATCTGGCAAAATGATTTATCTCTATACACAGTGATAAAGCCAAGGGAAATCAGTACTGCTGGACATTTTAAATGCCAGGTTTGATCCTCTGGAGCCCCATAGCTTCATTTATAACTCTGTAGCCTTGACTTCAGATGTAGCCACTCTCATTTAGTACCATTTTAAAACCACTTTGCCTAGTACAAATGATACAATAGACAAGGCAGCGAAAAATCAACATTGCTTTGTTTAAATTACAAAGAAAAACAACAAAGGTTTGCATTATCCTTCTTTGCCTTTAGAGATTCCATTCTACGTGGAAAATAACATAAATATGCTAGCAGAAATATATAGCAAGCTTTCTTAGAAAAGCTAGCATAAATCCCAGAGTGAACATTAGACTCTTCAAGACAAAACCATGCAATCCTTTACATCTTTTTTTGCACTTTGCAGCAAAATGTTTCCTGAAAAGATTAATAATATAAACAAAGTATGAATTCAGCTAGGGTTTTTCTTTATCAGAGATAGGTGTCAGTGCAAAAGCAGAAGAGAGTGAGGTTTTTAATTTTATGGTTTACCGTTTGACTTTTTGAAACAAATGTTCAAAATCATCACGTTGCTGTTAGGACTGGTGTCTTCCAATAGGCACCAGTTTTCCCCATCAAAGTAACTGATGAGTATCCTTGCTTCAAGCTTCTTAAAATGGCATTGCATAAGGCCAGAAAGGTAACAAGTAACAGGGAAATAGTTTTAAAACCACTGCCAAGGTGCTTTACAACTCCGTAAAAGCGCACTATACCTTTGTCAAGCAAAGGCATAAAAAAAACAACAACTGTGTTTTCTGTAACAACAAAAGAGAAATGGTTTTAAAAAGTGACAACTGTGTACCACAGTGTATATGCCCCATTATCCATCTGTACTCTGATTCCCCTGTTTCTGGTTTTGAGCTAGAATTAATACATACAAATAGACTACCTATTACTTTCACAGTTGACTTCTGACTCGAATTACAACTACTTTGGTCCTTATTATTATTGCATTTATATTGTAATTTCTAGATGAAGAAAGTGGTTCTTAACTGAGATAAAGTCTGTATCTCCTTTCGGCAGAAATTATCTACAGATTACTTTCAAGAACCTCAGTGCACTTTAGATAATGCAGTCAGGAATGGCACCAAATTGGAAAAAATGCAGCCAACTTAAGCTTTGTTGCTCTCTTCACCACGTATGAAACATATATAAGCATATATATTTGCTTATAGCGTTCAGATTGGCAACTGCACAGATACTACGTATATTCTGACACCAGGCATATTAAACTGTGAAAGCTGCACACTTTGATCAGAAGCTGTAGTCTGCCAGGAAAATGACAGTATTTCATCAGAGACTTTTAAATAACAACACACAACTCTTTTTCTTGCTAAGACCTTGGGTTGTTTCCTAGAAAAAAATGTAGTGTACTGATTACAAAAAGAAAATGTACAAGATAGACCTGTAACAAAAACCACAGAGGAATCAAATCAGGGAGTACTTTGCATCAGTTTACTCCCATCTAGCAAGAAAAACAGAAGAAATACAAAGTGTTATGATGGCATTCCCAAAGTGAGTTTCATGCAAACTTCCAAATTTCTTCATTAGGTTGGGACTAATTTCTGAGTAATCTACAGTTTCAAGGCTTCATGAGAAAAAATGCTATGTTTGTGGAGATTTACTACCTGTTTTATCCCTTCTAAAGGCAAATGTATGAAAATTCCATCTGCATTTTTCAAAAAATATCTTTTGAAATTTCTTCATGAAACCTCTCTACTTGTTCATTATAATTGCTGTATGTGTTTCATCAGAATTGTTTTTATCATTATTCTCCGCATTGCTACATGCAATTTTTAGAACTTCTTGGAAACCTGTTGTAACATCCTCCAGTGACCTTTAAGCCTCAGATAAAACCTGGATTTATGGCATAAAAATTGTGGTTCACTTCAGTGAACAATCCATGCTTTACAGACATGCAATGTAGCCAACAATAAATCTTTAGGTTTCATACTTTCTTTCTAGGTCAGCCATACCCCAATTTCATCACTGTTGTACTATAAATCCCAATAACTAAGATCTACCACTGGGCATATACCATTTCTACTCAGGATACAGAGGGGACATACTCTGTCCACTGGAATTGAAGAACAGAAAAAACACGGGACTTTTTTTAGCAAGTAGTTTTTAAGGATGACCTTTAAAGTTTTTCCCCAGATAGTGCAAGTATTACCTTTTCTGAACTCCCTAGTTTATTATATGTTCATAACACCCTCAAACTAGACACTATATCTAATAATTTTCTTATTCATTCAAGTAAATAAATACATTTTGAAACAGTCCTCTGAATAAGGGCTACTTGCTCTTGTTGCATCATTCTATTTTGAAAAGACAGATCAGCAAACTTTTTAACCATGGGACACCTAGGCACTTAAAGCGTAGGAAAGAAATAAAATGGAGGAAAAAAATATGAAGAGATGGGAGAAGGGACGAAAGGGAGGGAAACAAACTATGACATACTGATTGGATTTTTATATTTTTTTTACAAAGAAAGAGGCCTTTCAAACTTAAAGAGTTTTAAGAATATTTAGTGTTTCTATAGCTTGCTCTACTTTTCATGTATTGTTATAGATGATTTTTAGTTCAGAACATCTGTGCATTCTTTCCTTGATTTTCCTTTCTAAATCACTGAAAATTGTTCCAGGGATTTCTTCTTGCCTAAAGCCAGCAGCTCAAAATGTGCAGGAATTGATATATCCTTTCATTCTGTGTTAGAAGTCAGTGCAGCGAAAGATTAAGATGTTTCTCCGAAGTACCAAAGTACATTTTTTATATAAGCAGTAGCTGTTAAATCCTAGCACACCAGAATCTCCTAGCAGAATGATGACTTGGCAAAGGTTTAGGAAACGAAGACTGTTGACTCAGCAGATTAATGCATTTGTTTGCTTACTCCCAGTCTCTCCTAAAGTAATACTACATCTATTTAACGTTTAATGAAATTAGATTATACTTTTCTACTCCAGGGTTATTCTCCCCTGTAATATTTGTATTCTAACAACAGGCTGGACAGATGAGGGGGTGAAGAGAGAACTTTCTCTTAACTATTGGCCATCTGTTTCAAAAAATGGGATTTTGCTTTGAATAACAAAGACAGCAGAACATTCATTTGTATTAAATCCAATCTGTATGCCTACTTTTCCACTGAAGCTTTGTGCATTTTGAAAGACAATTTTTGCAGAACATTGGAACGAATTATAACTATGAAAGTTATGTGGTGTACATCTCTCACAGCATGGTTTGGGTCCATCCTGTTTTGCACTGCTAAGTGCAAATTGCTTACTGACAGAACTTACATCAGAGTTGAATGCACTTTCCTTTAAGCAGCAGAAAGTACAATGACATCTGTTATCACAGTGTTGAATAAAAACGCAATTTAGCTCAACCAATTTGACATGATACTGGCATACTGTAAGCACAGGATAATTTAGGTTGGGAAGGAGATCAGAAGGTCTCAAGTCCAACCTTCTGCTCAAAAGACAGCTAGCTGTAACAGACTGTGTTGCTGTCTGGTCTCAAAAACCTCCAAGAATGGAGACTGCACAACCTGTTGCTTGACTGTCCTAGAAGTGAGAAAGTTTTTCTTCATATCCAGTCTGAATTTCTCTGCGTGTTATCTCTTGTCCTCCCACCATGCACCAGTGTGAAGAGCATGTCACCATTTTCCATGTAAACTCCCTGCAGGTATTAGCAGGATGCTACCAGCATTCTGCTCCCCACAAAGCCTTTTCTCCTCAAGGATGAACAAGGCCAGCTGTCTCAGCTTCCCCTCTTGGGCATGGTGCTCCAGCCTCCAACAGAAGGTGGCCCTCCACTGAATTTGCTCCATTTTATCCATGTCCTTCTTGTACTGGGGGAGGCCAAAACTTGGAAACAACCCCCTCCCTCGATCTCCTGGCTGTGTTCCTGATAATACAGCTCAAGATGCTATTGGCTGTCTTTGCAGTGATGGCATCCCTTCAGCATGCCTAGGTCCTTTGGATGGCACATGCTCCAGTGTAACTACTGGTACCCTAGTGGGGTGTCACCTGCACACATGATATAGTGCACTTCTTGTCCTCCTTCAGGTCACTGACTGAAAAATGTCAGATAGGACAGTACTTGGCTCCTTATCACTTCTATACATCCCATTAAAACTACCCTCTGAGCCTGACATCCTAGCAGGTTTTATAGATCCAGCTGCCCACCCATATGGACCCTATATCCTAATTTGGATATATGAATATTGTGGGAGACAGTGTCAAGTCTTGGTAAAGTTGAGGTACTACTCTCTCCTCATGCACAAATCCAGACGTTTTCCCACAGAAGGTAATCAGATTTTCAGATGTGCTTAACCCTTGAGTAATCCATGCTGAATGTTCCAAATCACCTTTTTCTCCATCATGTGCCCAGAGAAGTGTGCTCCAAGCAGATGTGCTCCTTGACTTTGCCAGGGACTGAATGCCCACTAGACTGTTGCTCTCCAGGTCACGGAATCATAGAACTGTTTATCTCAGAAAAGACCTTTAAGATCATCAAGTCCAGCTGTTAACCCATCACTGCCAAGTCTACCACTAAACCGTATTCCTAAGCACCACATCTACATGTCTTTCAAATGCCTGCAAGGACGGTGACTCCACCACTTCCCCGAGCAGCCTGTTCCAATGCCTGAACACCCTTTCAGTGAAGAATTTTTCCTAGTATCCAATCTAAATCTCCTCTGGCAAAAGTGGGGGCCATTTCCTCTTGTCCTACCACTTGTTACTCATGAGAAGAGACTGGCCCCTACCTGGCTATAACCTCTTTTCTGGCAGGTACTCCCTGAGCCTCCTTTCCTTCAAGCTAAACAACCGCAGCTCCCTCAGCTGCTCCTCATGGGACTTGTACTCCAGACCCTTCATCAGCCTCATTGCCCTTCTCTGGACATGCTCCAGCACCTCAGTGTCCTTCTTGTAGTGAAGGGCCTGAATCTGAACACAGGTTTCAAGGCACAGACACACCAATGGTGAGTACAGGGGGAAGATCAAGCCTCGGTCCTGCTGGCCACACTATTGCTGATACAGGCCAGGATGCCATTGGCCTTCTTGGCCACCTGGACACACTCCTGGATCATGTTCAGCCAGGTGTTGACCAGCACCCCCATGTCCTTTTCTGCTTGGTAGCTTTCATTCCTTTGTCTTTTTTTTGAAGGTGGAGCATAGTGGTAAAAATTTAATTCCAAATTTAATTTACCACCACTTTCAATAATGCAAATAAATAAAACCAGGAAAGATATAACGACAGCATTTCTCAGACTGGTAGTAACTGTCAACCCAGCCTTTCATCTCTCCCAAACATACACATGTTTTATGGTATTAGGAGCTTGGGGTAGAGGACATTTTATGTGGGAGTAAAGCTCGACACTGGGGAAATTCAAAAGCCTTAAACTTGGTTTGTTTCCAAAATTATTGTTTATTTTCAAAGTTGAGGCCATTGCCTTTTAGTTTCTGTTTTTTACAGAAGTAGTGGCATTTTTCTCAGTAATCTTTTACCGTATTCAGTTTCTGATGAAAACTCAATGCTAACTACTCCACAGCTTCCACATAAGCAAAGGCACGGCTTGGGAGAAATAAGATGCTGCACAATTGACAATATAATGAAATTAAAATTATGATCTGTACCCCAAAGAAGGCAAAGTACCACTTTTCTCCTAAAATACTAATATATAAATGTAAGACACTGTGTAATTTGGTACATTTTGGGATTTTTAAACTGCACTTATGCACTGTACCTGTGGTATTTGTATATAAACATGTGTAGTAATTTCAAATTCTACCAAAAGTGATTATTAATATTTCTTGGAAACTAAGTATTAATACTTACACTCAATTGGGGTAGAAAGAATGTTAACGAAATCCACTGTGATTCAGTGAAGTACATGTGAAATAGAATTCACTACATCAAGAAACCTTCAAGAATAGAATGGGGTTTTTATCATATGCTTTCTCACACTTATAAAACATATGCTGTCCAGTTACAGGAAAGCATGTGCTGAAGTTAGACTAAAGATCCAGCTAAGATAAGTACCCTGCTTCCATGAATGATCAAAATCAGATGTACAGAGAAGAATGAAAGTGAAAGGCAAGCATACATCACAAGGAGCATAGGAGCAATACCTTTTTTTAGCAGCACAAAAAGAACATAGAATCACTCCTGAACACAATTTATTAATGAACCGTGAAGCGTAAAATTTTAGATCCTCACTTGCTGACTCAAACATAAAAGGTAACACACCAAGGAAAACTGAAACCTGAAGACAATCAGAATGATGACAAAAGTCATTATTCTTGGTGCTTCTACGATGGTAAATACTGTAAATATCCCACAATGCAGCGATAGTCTTCGTATAAAACCAAATCAATGCATGTGTCTGTAATTCAGCTTTGGTCAGGAGGCCTCTACAATACAAACACCACTTACTATTGACAGAGTTTAACTTAAAATGCTCTGATTTACCAACCAGCGGCTGTTTTGACTAGAACTTGTCAAATCCAAGCATATTTTTAACCTATCAAAAGCTTTTCTGTTACTGCCCAGCTTTCAAGGAGCACAATGAGACAAACAACATTAACAAGCCATGGCTTTGATGAACTATTCCCTACTAATGTGCATAGGCTCAAGTATTTAAGAACTATCCTAAGTTTTGTGCCATGAGGCTTTAAACATATCAGTCCAACCTAGTCTCAGCTGGGGACATCCTTGTTCTGCAAAACAGTTCTCCAACATCTTCATTATTTTTAAGAAGATTGAAATTTTGAACCAAGAAGGCAATAGCTCTAACTAAGGCAATATAAGGTGCAGGGTTGTTTTTCTTTCACTGCTAAGCTTACATATAAGTGGGCAAATAATGAGGAAGGGCATAAAACTGCATAATGAATGTTTTAAAAATTAGATGAGAAGGAAAGTTAATAAAATATATTTGAGCAGAAAATTCAGAAATAGAAATAGTAGTTGTATTTGATATTTACAAAGTTCCTTCTTTATCAGAGAGTCCTAAACCATCTTATCTTGGGCCCTTAACTTTGTCCCCTTAACTAAGTAAAAAAGAAAAAAAGACAGTGAAACTTGGGAAGTCCTGTCTGTAGAATTTCCAATGTTTCATTCCCTCAAGAGCATGCAAGCTTCACAACTTCAAAGGAGGATAGGAAACAGACACTGAAATTGAAATTCACAAAATAACAAAGAAGACATTGTAATGGCTAAATTAATCTATTCATAAAACGTAGAAGATAGACACGTGATTGTGTCAAAGAGGAAAAGCTGATGTTCAAGGTGCTGTACATGTATTTCGTAAGTAATTAATATAACATTAAAACCCAAAGACCTCATAAACTTTTGCAGTTATCACACCAGTGAAGATTCATACCTGTGGCAAGATAGATGATATGGAAAAGCATGTCCTTGCCCTGCACAACATCCACAACCACATGGGAGAATCGACTGTTGTCTTCCATGAAGTAAGGAATTGGAATAACTGGTTGAACAACCTCATGCATTAAGAAGAATTTTTGTGCATCTTGAAGATTTCTCTCAGTCAGATTTACATACAAACCCTGGTCCATGGTGCCACACTGTAAACAGAGAAAAGTAACATGACTGTATGTGCCAACAATAACAATAGATTTACTCTCTGATTTACAGCACAAGTAAATTAAAGCAAGACGATATCTTGTAATGACAACATGGAATTTGACTTTCAGGTCCCATTTTGGTGCTAACGAAACTGTCCAAGGACTGAGGAAGCTCAGTTTTCCTGAGGCTCCCTAATTCTAAACAATATGGAAGTGCATGAGATTGACCAGCACAAGTGGATTATAGAAATATTTTGCTATAGCCTACGTTCACAGGGCAGGAAGGAGAAAAACTACCTTTCAAAAAACCAAATTATTTTCTGACTATTTTTCTTTATAATTTTCACAGACCTCAGTGCTAAAAACATAACAAATTTTCAAAGGAAATCCCGTGTCCTACCACAGCCAGGGTCTGACAGGAACCCCAGGTGAAAGTACAACATGCAGTTCTAGAAGCTTCTGTCTTAAGTAACAAAAATGGACAGTGCAGAGCTCTATTAAATATTATCCACATAAAAGACTTTTTTGCTTTGAAACTGACCATATATCAAATCTGAAAACTGCTCTTTTCTTACAAGAGAACATCCACTAGCTGCGTGGACAAGTTTCAAATAGAAATAAACAAAGCAAAATAAGTGGAAGTTAATTTTAACATATTTGTGTTCAACTGAGGATACTAAAGAGAAAGCTTCTTAATGCATGTGAATTTATAAACATTCCCATGTTTACTCATGCATAATTGCATCAGAGAAGTAAAGCACTACTTCACAACATTTATCAAATATTTGGGTGATGTGAAAGGCATCCCTAAGTCATCATTTTCATTCCGTTATCTATGTCATAAATTATGCCATGAATTACAGCATGAACAAAATAATAGTGTGCAAAACTCTACCAGTTATTTTTTCATTATTACCATGTTTTCAAGCCAAAATTGAGTGATCGTTCCAAATCCACAAACGCTAAAAAAAGTCAAACAAATTTTTCCATAATGGGAGATCAGATGATGATGAATGACAAATTAGCAACTGGCAGGAAACAGTTACTCGCTCTGTAAGTCAGACCAGTGAAAAAGATAAACCACGCCAAAGAAGAAGTTCTCCGGATCTATCAAGCAGGAAAAATTTCAGCTGAACACTCAGAGTACACTGAAATGCAAATGGTCCTTGGTCTTATGATAGACATTGCCCTGTCTAAAGAGAAAAGCAATGACCTCTGAAGAAAACAATGTTCCTCAAAACAGGGACTCCAATAGTAGTCTAATTTGGAAAATATTTCATTAATATAATTCAGCCTTGGAAATACAATGTCTGATGTAACTATATCTACATAGCAGTAGTCTTCCTTCAAATCACATATTTCTCTCTGTTGCTACTGAGTAGTTGAATACTCACAGCATGAATCTACTTCTGGGACTACACAAACAGAACTTCTGATCCTTTATCATAAGGACTCTACAAAAGAAAAGTCCTTTCTTGGAAGGAAACCAATGACTCAGCCAATGAATATATCTCATCTATGTGAAGTGTGTACTCTAAAGTCCCATCAAACCACAAAAAATGGTTACGCTTAGCTCTAAGAATTAGACTAGCTTCTAGTATGCATCACTGCTGCAGTTATGGAGCCAGAAATGTAACAGAAAGTTATTCAAGGGAATAAAAAGCAGCATCGACAAAAGAATAGAAGCTGGACATCACTAGAGATATCTAGAGATCAGTTGACATGAATTGCCTTAAATATTGTGTTGTAAAAGGCCACATTACAGATTTTAACACTAGCTCTGGCCTTCAAAGCTGTTTGTGGCTCAGTGAGATATGATACAACTGTTGTCACTGTTCTTGTAAATTGGATAAAGTACCAACTGTATTAAAATCAGCCAGGCCATCTAAGAAATAAATTTCAACACCTGTCTTGACTGGGACTTGGAGACGTGCACTAAGAGTACAGCAGAGACTTAAACTGTTTTTACACAGGCATCAGGCCATCATCTTTCTTTGTAAGTACCACTCAGTACGGGCTGCTCTCACAAAAATTAACACCACATTAATGCAAGGTTTGTAGGGAGAGTTTAGTAAGTTTTATTGGATGTGCTTACCTAGTCAGAAAGGTGATAAGATTTTTACATACAAGCATTTTTTCAGGCTTTCTCCTTCAAAAATTTAGCCTCTCTTAGACCCTCTTCCTATCACTATTTTGGCAATACAACTATTTCTACAACAGCTAAAAAGCTGTATACAAATATAGCCCGCTTCTGCAGGCTTCTGGCATACTTAAATAGAGTCTTGTCACTTGGCTAACAACAAACATACTACTTAGGAAAGGTAATGTGGCTCTAGCCTGCAACCTGTGCCTTATTTTCCTTTATTTGCATAGATCAGGAAGTAATTAAAACTACCTACAGTCCACAATGGGTGATTCTTTTTCATGCTAGCAAAGATCTTATGACTCTTACAAGCTAGGGAAGGCTGTTCCAGGAGCAGAAGTGAACTTGTGAAATTGCATTGAGATTAAGGGAGGGTGAAAGGTGGATAGAGGTGAATACCTTGAAGAAAAGCTATGGTTGTTAATCACTAAATTAATACTGCTTTTCCTTCCATGTCTCTTGCAAGAAGCACACTTATTAAAATTGTCCTAGTAGGAGTGGTGGCTATGCCAAAGGAGAAAACAATGTGTATGTGCTTACTGAAACACCCCTTCTTTTTGTAGAGTTCCTCTGAGTGACCCACTTTGGACTAACTGCTTTTACATTGTCAGCCAGCTGCAGATTATTACACTCTCTGAAGCCAACAAGTTCAAATGAGGGGCACAACATATCACAAATTCTTTTAATCTGACTCTTCAAGGAGTGTGGACCACCTTGTACATGAAAATATATAAAATTCTGACCACTCCTCCTTTACCACCTCCCTCTCACTTCCTTTTTTCTGTCACTGTTCCATTTTTTAGGTCCTAATAGCAATTTGATAATACTTCAGACAGGAGTTAATGTCACCTTGACAGATAACTGTTAGTGTTTTATTTTGACAGAAGACTGAAGTTAAGCCTTTTTTTCTCCTACCCTTCAAAGTACATCTGTTTTTCAATCCAAATTATTTTGTGGAAGGATAAAATTAAAATTAAATATGTTGAAATAAGGGGCTCTCCTAAGCACTTTTTTTAATTTAGCTTTTTTTAAGGTCTTAGGCTACAACATAGTGCAAAACTGGATTTATAGATTATGAACCATACAGTACTTCGAGGAAAGCTCACATAACATATTGTCCTTCTCCCATGTATCCATACCTGAAAATTAGGATTAGGATTGGGATATGGAAGCCAAGCAGAGCGAGAGTTCTCCTGGTATTTGAAGGGTCCATTAAAGGCCTGAGTTATGGCACTCAGATTGAAAACACAAACTGCTGAGGCTGCTATGCTGTTCCTGCAAAAGAAATAAATACATTAACCTACGTAATAACATTAAGAAGTCAACTTGCTGAAAAAAAAATTCAAAAAGGCAATAACTCTTCAATCGTTCAAGTAATTAATGAAGCAGATATGATCAGCCAGGAGATGATATCTCAAGATAATGATATATGATGAGCTGATTTAGCATAGTCATTGCATTTAAAATATTTGTTAGCCTTACCAAGAAGCTGGTGTGGGGAAAAACTCAGCACTTCTTACTTTCTGCTGCTGCTCTAAAACCACAAGGCTATACTTCCACACATAATCACACGCACTAGGGACATGTCTTTTCTAGTTACAAAGTTTAGGATGATATTATTCTCAGGGTTCAATAAAGTTTCTTCCATACAACAAATGACTGCATGACATAAGTAAGGATTTTCAATGTGTGTTATGTCTCTAGACCCTATGGAATCCCTGGACAAGACACATCCACAAAAATCCTGTCTTCCAAGAGATGTTGTACAGCAATAAGAATGCAAGTTCCAGAAACCGATCAAGAGAAAACAACTTGGACTGCATACAAGATACCATGTTAAAAAAATAAACATCAATAAATGGCAGCTGGACAAAACATACAATTTCCTGGGTTTGCCGTGAAAATGTGATATAAAAGGCAATAAAGTAATTCTGCATACTGTAAAGAATATAATCTAATAACAATGAAAGCTCATAATATGAAAAGCTGCATTGTTCTTTTCCTCATTTTGAGATAATGGAATAAATAATGAAGGTGTCAATTGCACAGATTTCCTGCTGCAGCTAAAAATGCTGGCAATTGATCCACATAGCATTCTTCTCTCTTTTGATTTTTTTTCCCTAATTTTTTTTTAAGCTTACCCTGTAATTTACACAAGGCTTAAGAAAACATACTATAGAAACTCCATAATGATGAGAAAAAAAAACAACTGAAAAAATAGTTAGGGTACATGGATTAAATACCAGGACAAAAGAGTAATTTGCTTTCTTATGCTTGTCACTCTTATTTCAAAGGAAGCCTAAAACTTGAAGTTCCATGCTTACAACTTCTGCAAAATCAATCCTCATTGGAGCTGATAAATCCTGGCTTATATCACTAAATGCATCTCACTAATATTAACCGTACCAGTGTTTTCTTGAATTTCATGAAGTCCTAAGAGGACATGAGACTGATGTTTACAGATTTTTTGGATAGTCTGAAAGAAACAAAATCAGCTTTATCATGAAGCCGTGGCTATAGCGGACTTTATAGTCAACTACATATAAAAGGTGCAGGTTTGGCTGTTAAAGAAATGTTTCAATTTTTTTCCCTCCACAAGCATATTAAAGTATACTAAAAAAAGCATTAAGGGCCAATAAAGTCATTGCAGTTCTGAAGATATTGAGATTGAATAATTATGAATGCCATTAAGTTATATCTGATGCTGTTACATGAACAGAAGGGAATATGCTGTTCCCTGTCATAGGAAACCCTTGTGTTTTTCCACCATCACTTGCAGGCCAGAAAGGCGGATCATTTGACTTCCACAAACTATCTGTGAACAGGTAGTCAGCATGTGGAAGTAATCCTAACTCTAAAACATTTCAAAAATGTCCAAAAAATTTAGTTACAACATCTGATGGCAGGAATTTAAATAGAGCCATCGGAAAACCCCACTCTCAAACAGCTATAATTAATTCCTCTTTGAGCAGCCCGTCTCCGGTGGACAGTCAGATTGTTGGGCCACGGGGGAAGAGGAAAGTAGCAGCAAGGTTTAAAATACTGTCTACTTTCATGTGGCAAAGGCAGTCTTAACAATAGCAAGTCCATTTTAAGAAGAGCCAGGAAGCATCAGGAACACCATTCCCCTTCCATGGCCAAAGCCCCGTGGATTTTCTAGAGCAGAATTCCTCTGCTCAGGCTTTTCATGGCAGGAACATGTCTAGGCTGTTTTGACTTCTCAAGAAAGATCGTGTTGAATGGTGTACGTGGATGCCACCTGACAAATACCTGTCTTTTAGTATATGAACTAACTAGGAAAACAGAACAACAAAATTAAAATTACTGATCGAAACAACGGCAAATTTTCTTATTACCAGTGATCTCAAAGTCCCTAGTATTCTTTTTAGAGTGTTTAGATTCCCTACATTACTCCACTGCAGAAACAGGCTGATCTCATCATCCAGTGCTATGGATTAGGAATTGCCACAGCCTGGTGTAAGCATCCCATCACTGGTCTTGTTCACAGCCCGAGCTGCCAGCCCAGGGCTGAGCCTGAGTCTGGAGGATACCTAAATGAGCTCGAATTAATGCTCACTGTCTAGAATGCATAGGGAATATAATTTGTTGGAATTAGGTTGTGAATGTTCCCACCTGGTTAATGGATATTTATAAAAGGTAGGTATCCCTGTGTTCAAGGGTCCCTTATCTATGTTTTAGGTGCCCAAGGACCTTTTAAAATTCTAGACAAAACTGATTTACACAGCAAGACAGTACAAGAAGGTCGGAGAATTGGGACTCGAAATCTGAAATTGTTCCAGTGGTCTGAATATTGGGCTGCACAGCCATATCACAGAGGCTGCTCTCACTGAGCAGTATTTGAACACCAGTCATCATGTTTAAATTAAAAAAGGACATTTCTGAGACAAATGTCTCTTTTTTTCTATGTCCATCCAACTTTTTAATATTTAACAAATTTGAAATTTTAAGACCAAATTGTATTTTACTTTTTTTCTTTAATTTTACCTTATTGATATAACAGGTTCACTTAAAATTGGTTACATTCTTGGTTTGACCCTCAAACTCACATAAGGATATGTTAGGACTAATTTAAAATACATAAGAGCACCTCTTGTGCTGCTTTGTGTAAGGTAAGTTCTTTATGACATAGTCAAATTCCATCATGTGAAATTCACGATCATATCACATTACAATTATAAAACATTTATCTCATAAATATATAATGCATTTATGTATTACAATAGTAAAAATAAAAATTAATTACTTTCTAAGAATAAATGAAGAATATGACAGAATAGTCTTACACACAACTGGCTCCCTGCCATAAGGAAATAATAAGAATTTGTCCTTCTCTTATGTTTTCAACAATTCATATGGGAAACATTTGGAACTGATACCTGTTCACAGAAAACAGCGGATTGGGCAAAACAGCAGTTTGAATTTATGATGTTTACTTGGCATATGCACAAGAGAGTAGCTCAGAAGTTCTAGATTATGCTGTTAAAAACAGCAAGGAAATAAAATATATCATTCAGTTTACTTTTACTTACACATTAGTGGTAAAAATCCCATAGATCAAGTCCAGTTCTGGCAGGAAGAAAGTACTCTGAAGTTCATTATAGTAAAATGGAATTTCTCCAGGGCGAGAGCAGTTCAGACGAGCTTTCATGAAGGTAGTCCAGGTATCCTCCAGCACAAACTTGCCACCAATATCATTTTTGCACACCCGAGCAGCACGAGAGAAAACTGTTTTCCCACAGTCGTGTTCCACTGCATTTTCCCGGAAGAAGAAGTAGGTAAAGTTCCCAATGTCATAAGATGACACAAAATTTGGTTCTGAAAGTAACAGAAGGAAAGATCATTTATTGCCTTCTTGTGATATATGCACTCATACTAACATTGAAGTTGGATTTATCTTCAAGCATTATATTTAGATAAACACAGTTTTTATTATCCTTTAGGGATACGGCACCATGACATCTGAACAGGCCAGCTCATGTCCGGTTGGGATTACAAGATACATGATCGTGATGTGATGGGTTTGGCTGGATAGAGCTAATTTTTTCATAGTAGCTAGCGTGGCACTGTGTTTTGGATTTGTGCTGGAAACAGTGCTGGTAATTCAGGGATGTTTTTGTTATTGTTGAGCAGCACTTACACAGAGCCAAGGTCTTTTCTTTCTCACACCACCCCACCAGCACAAAAAATCCAGCTGAGCTGCCATCTGAGGTCAAATCACGACACGTGGCCTGACAAGTTCTGCTCTAGGTGTTTATAGAACGTGACTGTGCTGGTGAACCTTGGCCCAGCTCACTGTATTTCACCATCAAAATTGTCTCTGAGTTCTCATTCTTCACATAAGGGCACAGTGAATTCTTACAATGTAATCACTTTATCTTTTAGCTCTGTTTCTGCTTTGCCACCATGCCATTACTCCAGATTAGCAGGATAACGGCTGGTAATTGATGGTGAGTGAAAATGTCCTCAGAGGCTGTACTTAAAAGCAAAGAGAACTACACAAGAATATTTGATGGTAAGATAACTGCATTTCAAACCTATCTTGCTTAATGCTTTTGAGAGAATTACAGATTTCTTTCTTTCTTTCTTTAAAAAAAAAAAGATTGAAAACTGATCAAAAAAACTGATGGTGATGAAGGAGAAATTAGAGAATATGTAAAAAATAATCTGGAGAGCAACAGTTGGCAATATTTCTTGAAAGAAAAAAAAAAAAGGAACAGTGGATACCAAAGACAATAAACATGTGGTCCATTTCCTGTAAGGATTACTAGAACTGAGGAAAGTCCACGACCTTAGAAGAGGCTGACAACTTGATAAGTTCTTAAAGAAATGATAGATTTGATACACAGATTTGTGAAGAAGAGCCTCACTTGTGCAAGGAACCATTTTAGAACACTGATATCTCTGAAAAACAAGAAAACTTTTGTTTCTCACTCCCAAATTTTATTCCGAAGTGGGAAAACAAATAAACAAAACTGTTTTAAAAACATCTATTGTGAGGAAACACTTCAAAATAAAATTCATAGGTGAACTTTTTTTGACAGCACTATCGTATAGAAAAAGGCCGCTGTAATTCAATGTAAGCACTCTACAGGAGTATCTCAAACCCATCAGAACTTCTGAGGGGCACTAGAAAGGCAAGCAAGCCAGCATTGCCTCACAGCAGTCCAAATTGTCAGAAAACTCTTTTTCAAAGACAGACCAGATCCCAGCTAATGTAGCCTCTTGTGCTGCTTCCATCTCTATCTGCTGTGCTGAGAGTTCCCAGGGCAGGTTTTTGGCAGCAATAATAATGAGCTGCCTCGGATGTATGAAGCTGAGCAGATCCAATAGTGCTCTCACTTCTCCCTGTAACTTTCACTCACTATTTTATGAAGTGCTTCCTTGAGAGCAGTCTGGAACACACCACATTTTCCCTACACTCGGAGCTGCACAGGTATTTTGCTGGCAGATCACAACCCAACAATTTTAAGAACTTGTTGATGCACCAAGCCCTCGTAAATTACATAGTATCAGTGCATTTGTGTCTTTAAAAAAATGAAAAAGAAAGGCAAAATAGTTTGACAGGACTTATGATATCATTAGAAATAAAATTGCACTTGACAAAAAAACTAAACTATTAGTAATGTTAACCCTAATAGAACCTTAAATCTTCCTTCCACATCTGCGTAAAACTTTCATTTCAATAGGGATTTTGCTTCAAAGGCTTCAAAAACCTACTGTGCAAATACTCAAAATCAATTTGATCCACCCACAAAAAAACATTTTGTACAAACGTTAAACAAGGAGGCCCTGCTTTGAAATCAGGCCTGAAGATACTTCTCACTGGAGGCCCACTGACATAAAAAGGTCTCTGCATTGGCACCATAGGATCTCACTGCAGAGTTAAAAAACCCACTATTGTAAGCACTCAACATAAAGAAAGATGAATTACAAAAATAAAACAAACTTCACCAACTATAGGAGTAGAAATAACATGAAATGCATTCAGAATGTATTCAAGGTTCTTGAAAATCTATATCAACCTTTCAAAAGACAGTATTTTAAAGTTGCACTGATAATCATAATACATGTACAAAAAATACCTAGTACTCATATGTCATGGTTTCAAAACTGAGAAATAATATATACATCTGCAAACACCTATGCTTATACTTCATTGATTATGAACTGATGAAAATGTAACCTGCTGTTGAAACTTGTGAAAACTGCTTTTATTTGCATTAAATGTAATAATCTTAGAGTTACCTTAGGGAATTCAGTGGATATGGAAGGATTATCATGTAAGACTTTATTTATTTCATTCTCTCTTTGGGAAAAATGAACAGGGTCACTTCAAAACTTCAGTGGATAAAATAGCTTCTCAGCTAGGAAAAATCGGTTCTTATGTGTCCAAATATTGTGCTGTGAACTGCTAACTGTTGACATGGAGGCCTTACCATGTAAGTTTTTAATGCAGCAAATGAAGTGAATCTCTCGTTTCATGCTGACTTTGCAAATAGTTCTGGAAGGGCAAACACATCTCATTTCCGATTTATCAGATCACCACAGCAAGTGCAAGGATTCTGGTATGTGACACGATACAGTTAGCATGAGAATGTCAACCTGTAATAATGTCATGAGTATTGTATACAACCTTTATAGGGTTTTTTATATACTCAATTTATGGATATGTCAGCCTGACTAGACTTTCCCAAATTAAATGGAACCAGTGGAATCAGGAAAGCAAGAAAATGACTTTGTCGATGTGACCCAGCAAACATCTCCAGTGTACGGCACAGAGCAGTGCTACACAGAGCACAAGCCCAAGCACTGAAAGCACTGGGGGGCTAGTTAGCACTGCCCCTGGGCAAACACACCACTCTGCTACTTCTGAAGTTTGCTTACTCAGCACAAACCCTGGGAACCTCTACCATTTCCCTCATCAAGCAGCATGACTGCCCAACAAGGATGTTTCACCCCAGACTCTTCCAAGTTATTGCAAAAAAGACGACTCAACCATATGAAGCCAAGATAGTGCTTCAACTGGAAATAATATGATTGTTTTTCTGAAGGTTGGAGACAAACCTACATTTTCTGGGGAGCACAGTCTCTGTTCTTAATGTGAAAGCACTTAACAGGAAGACACAATGATTCCCTTTAGATGATTCTCCCTTTCCACCCACCAAAGCTGTCATGCATAAGCTTATTTCTTGGGCCTATCTTATTTAGTGGTGTGGATGCAGTCTGAGTGGGTAAAGGGATAAGAGGAACTGTACAGGAATTTTTCTGTGCACAGGAATGGGAAACAGGAGCCTAAAAGAGCTCCCTGAGAGCATCTGAGGTAGGTTGGCCTCTTCTTGCTGTCTGAGCTCAGGAGCAAGAAAATTCGCTTGTGCTCTTTAATCCATATAACTTCACACCTTCTGAAGCAATCTAACATGGCTTAATTTACATAGTTAGCAGATGCTACTGGTTCCAAAGAGAACCACATGACAGGAAATAATCTCACTTTTTTTAAGGAAGTAACAGCAATTAACCCTAAGGATTTAAAGGTCCAAAGCCTATTCTAAGCAAGTAAGAGCTGTGATTTCCACTGACTCCCTGTGAGATGTGACCGCTCACATCTGAAGTGCAAGGCATTTGAAGACTCAATCAAAAGTGAAATTAACCCCAGAAATGTTAGAAGAAAGCTAAAATATTAAGTTGTTCTGATTTAGACAGATCAGATTTTATATGTATATATGCACACAAAAGAAGACACACACACAAAGATACATGAATACATAATATATTCAAGATCTTAGGAGTCTAGATACTGCTCTAATGTTGCATGACATCTCTCTGGAACTTGTTCACTTGTTCATTGACCTCACTAGATCAATGAATCACACCATATTGTTGACCTCTAAAGACCCATTTCTTCCAAATATTTGTATTCAGCCGAACGCTTAATACCATTAAATTCTAGAAAGATGCATTTGAGTTTTTTTGAATAAACTTCACATTTCAGCTAGAAATGCTCTTCAAAAGGGACACTTAAAGTAATGGAAAGAATTTAAGCTTCACATGTGCCAGTCTATATTATTTTCTTTCATCTTATTAACATAATCAATTAAGTCCCATTGCAATTGCATTTTGCCATCTCTGTATATTCATTCAGTATATTCATTTATTTGTAGCCCTTTGCAGCTATTGGAAAAAAAGTATAGACCTTGCATTAGGCTCATCAAGGCATCATTGCTCATGAAGGTTTAAGGATAAATTTTAATCACAGAGTAAAATTTTCCTACAGCATTATATGTCTCAAAAGTAATACATAACTTGTGGTCATCACAGCTATATCCATCCTCAGGAGCTGAACCGTAAAATGTTAAGTCCTGTATGAAACTGGGGGAAATGGATTATTAATAGCTGTTTTTCCTCTGTGTTTCACAATTTCCTATAATGCGTGCTAAAAACGCTAACCTGTCACAGAGTAGCTGGCTACCAATCTATTTTGACTATTTTCTTTGCAATGCCTTAGCTCTCCATGACTTCTTTTACATTCTTTTCCTTTTGCTAAATTGAAAATTTTATAGGTATGGAAGAGCAAGGACAGCAAAATACACGAAAACTGTGTATCCCAGACATTTTTTTTTCCAATCTTCTCTTATATTGCTGATAGATTTTATAATACAATTCAGCATAATCATAAAAGTGGATGCACTCATTACTTTTTTACTGATGTACTCTAATAAATTCTGAAATGCAATTATTTCTTTTCTGAAAAATTGTTTTCAAATATGGTATTACAAAATTCTTTGTTTTATTTCCCGTTGTTTATTTCAAATAAATCTCCTTCATTTTCAAGGTAAAGTGTTCTTACACGGCATATTACTTTGCAATTTATTATATCATTTTGCTGATGCAAATTTGCCAGTGACAAACTTAGTCACAGAATCCATTCTCTACTCTGACCTAATATTATTGAAGCCCTTGAAAGTCACACCTGGAGTTCAGTGGATTTTGTGTCACCTGTATTCACTGGATAGACACCTTGCAAAGCCATGTATGCAGGGGCAGGGGGGCAAGGGTGAAAAATACATAGGGATTTCATTAGTTCCCTCAAAACCTCTAGAAATTTGGAGTATGGGGATCTATCAAAAGATCCAGAAGTTTGGATGGTTACTTAAAATTGAATCCAGAATTCCACATACACAGGAATCTAGTGTTCTTTAGGGAGATTTTGCCAACCAGCCACTATGGTATGGAAAGAAAACCCAATTATGATGGCTTACCCATTTCTCGCCAAACATTTGCACTGCCATTTTAATTTTTTGTTTCCTCTGTTCTAGTTTTGCAGGGAGGGAGACAATCAAACGACTTTCCCTGCAGACCTGGACATTTGGTTTGCATGGCCAAGTTTTGGTACCGGGGGGGGCTACAAGAGTGGCTTCTATGAGAAGCTGCCAGAAGCTTCCCCCATGTCTTGGGAAATGACAATCCCCGGCAGCTCCAACAGACAGACATGCCACTGACCAAGGCTGGGCCAATTAGAAATGCTGGTAATGCCTCTGTGGTAACAGATTTAGGAAGGAAGAAAATGTATTGCACAGATGTAACTGTGGCCACAGAAGAGAGGAGTGAAAGAATGTGAGAGAAGCAGCCCTGCAGACACCAAGGTCAGTGAGGAAGGAGGGGCAGGAGATGCTCCAGGTGCCAGAGCTGAGATTCCCCTGCAGTCCGAGGTGAAGACCATGGTGGAGCAGCTGTGCCCCTGCAGCCCATGGAGATCCACAGGGATGCAGAGATCCACCTGCAGCTGGTGGAAGAGCCCCATGATGGAGCAGGTGGATATCTGAGAGGAGTCTGTCACCTCACAGAAGGCTCATGGAAAGAGGAGCCCATGCTGGAGCAGCCTGTCCTTGAAGGACCACACCCTGTGGAAGAGTGACCCACACTACAGCAGTCTGGGGAGGACTGTTGCTTGTGGGGGGGACTCACACTGGAGAAGTTCATGGAGAACTGTCTCCCATGGGAGGGACCTGACAGTGCAGCAGGGGAATGACTCCTGTCCCTGGGCAGAGGGAGAAGCCATGGGTGAAGAACTGACCATAAACCCCCATTCCCTGTTTTCCTGCACCGCTGGGGTGGGAGGTAGAGCTGGGAAAGAGAGAAGCATGGGGCGGAAGGTGGAGGGTTTTAAGGTTTTATTTTACTTCTCATTATCCTGCTCTGATTTTGTTAGCATTAAATTCAATTCATATCTCTAATTTGAGGCTGTTTAGCCCATGATGATATTTGGTGAGTGATCTCTCCTTGTCCTTAACTCATGAACCATTTGTTATATTTTCTCTCCCCATCCAGCTGTGGAGGGGAGTGACAGAGCGGCTTTGTTGCTGAGTGCCTGGAATACAGACACCATCAACCCACTAAAACCTGCTTCTCTTTTCCTTTTTGTTGTTTTTCCTTTTTTTTTGTTTTTCATAACAAAAAGGAAACCAATTGCATAACCATCCTCTTCTCCTTTCACCTTAAGGCTTGGTATGTCTGCTGTTGAAATTCCGTCTCTGCCTCCAATATTTCTGTCACAGGATCACACAGAATCACAGAATGAGTCAGGTTAGAAGGGTCCTCTTATCCAGCCTCCCCGCTCAAGTCAGGTCATCCTAAAGTACATTGGACAGGATTGTGTCCAGACTGTTCTTGAAAATCTCCAGTGAATGAAACTCCACAATCTCGCTGGGTAGTCTGTTCCAGCGCGCAGTTACTCGCACAGTAAAGACATTATTCCTCATATTCAGGTAACCTTTCATTCTCCTCTTTTCTTTGATAACTGCTGGTTTTCATGTGTTCATGTTCCCTGAAATTTGAAATTTTCCACCTTTCCCTGGTTGAGATGCATTTCAGTTGTAAGTTCTTTCATTCTCTCTGGGTCACTGTGTATCATAGTTTTGTGCATTAATGAGGCTCACGCTCCTGTTGTGCCTCTCCGCAGCTGGGAACAGGTGATCTGCTTGCAGAAGTGCCCTCCTTCTTCATTCAGCCTCTCTGACTGGCACCTGACATAAGCAGGCTAGATGAGATATAAAAGAACAGGCTCTGTCCTCAATAGCCTCCCAGGGTTTTTAATAAATGGAAGGTGGACCTTGCTGTTTTACCTAGGGTAGATAAGAAGTAAAAATATCCCAACTCCATGGATAGTGCTTCTTGTCTCAATCATTTCAAACAGGTAAGGAAATGCTATGAAGGTGCTTTGTAATAACTTAGTCTGGCACTGGAAAAACGAAGTCAGAGGAACCACCTTCATCTCACACCAACTCACTGCTCTGCTACTCTGTCACTGCCATTGGGGAGAAGATGTACAAAATTGAAAGGAAAAATACAGCTTAACTGCTCAAATCTTTCCTCTGGTAGCTGCTCCAGTGAAGAAGCCTAAGGACAGGTTTCAAAACCAGCAGGTACTTTCTCTCCTATTTAAGGATACTGGCAAAAATGATGATACACACAAAAGAAAAGAACCAACCTCATGGGTGGCACAACCAAAGAAATGCAATTATTTATCTTCTTGCAAAATAAGCAACAACTGGTAGAATATTCTTTGCATCTTTTCAGTCAGGTGTCTTATCGGAAAGAGTACATTGCACATTCAAGCACACACTGGTTTTGAGTTACATGAAATATTACATATAAAGAAAAGCTTGCACTAGGTTATTACAAGGCTTTTCATTAAAACCCAGAAAAACTAAAGGATAACACTGAATTATTATAGCCATTTCCATTAATCCTTAAAAGCAAAATCGAAAGAACTAATTTTTATTCTTAGATCATAAATTCTCTCTACACGTCCCACTAGCAGCAGAAGTGATAATAAAAGTCTGCTAACGAACAACAATAGGAATTGATTCAGAGCTTTATTAAACCCCACTAACCAAACCACCTTTGTAAGAATTTTACTATTACTTGCGAAGACTAAAAGTATCTAAAGCTAAAAAAACCCTAAAAGCTCTGGATTAATAAGCTTTCTATTAGTGTTTTTAAGAAAGTGATCCCAGAAGAACCACTTTAGTAATAGTATCTAATAACCAAATGCTTACGACAGCAAGAGGAAAAATGGTAATATTATGTCTACCAGCAAAGCAGAACAATCCAAACACCCGTCTCCTCACATGGAAAGGCTTCTAATTTGGAAGAGATTTCATTTTATTTTATTTTATTTTATTTTATTTTATTTTATTTTATTTTATTTTATTTTATTTTATTTTATTTTATTTTATTTTATTTTATTTCATTTCATTTCATTTCATTTCATTTCATTTCAGTTTCTGGCTACATCTGATATAGGATTACATTTTAATGATTTATGGTCTGCCCACTAATGAAATGTTGTGACATTTAGAACACAGTTTTTATTTATTTAGTATATTCCAATAGCATCTATCATTGCATGTCCATGGTAAAGAAAACAGCTACAATCATTTCAAGATAGTTGGAGACCCATGCATTGTAAGCAAAGGCATTTGACAAATTATGAAACCGAATATTGTAGTGTTTCTTTGTGTGATGAAACAGATATGGATTTCCTTTTCTTTTTTTTTGTTAATGTTCTGCCCTTTTATTGGCTGAGGGAAGCAAACAGACATTATAGACTAAGGCAAACTCTCACACTAAGGCATCAGATCAAACATTTAGTAATTTAAAGAGGTGTATTGAAAGGAGAAATACCTTTACTAAATGTAAATGTTGGACTACAGAAAAGGTTTCTAAGTCTAAACAGTGAAGGCTTTCCCTTGCCAGTCTGGACACACTGCAACTGTGGACTACAAATATAACTCCTACATTTACTTCTGTTCTCTAGACCAAACTGTGATGAATTCTGCCCCTGCTGCACTTTGCAGATCAGCTCTACAGCAAAGTCTAATTAGAAGCATACTATATCAACTCCAGATATGATTTAAACATTGTTATACTGAGAGCTTAAAGACACTGAAACAGATAGCATGCCAGCTTAATGAAAGAATAATTTATTTTTTATCACTTAATAATGTCCAAAGCAGACTGCTAAGGCAGACTCTTCTTTTTATGAAACACTACAAGTGAAATTTTAGAACATTCCAGCAACATGCTGCCCTTTACTGACCTGAGCAGCTGGCTGAAGCTCAGGGTATTGCTGACTGCTTTGGTTAGGAGAAGAAATCAGTGGGAGAGATGTCTGCTTTAGACATAATCCTCAGTGTGTGCTCTATCACCTCAAATTGTTTCTCTTAAGCACAGAAGCATGAATTCAGAGAGAAAAAGAGAGTATCTAGAAGAACAGGACACCTTACAGAGTAAATTACTGGTAAGCAGTCTTTCCACCTTCTTCATTTGTTTGTGCATATATATACATATTCATGCGAGTAACATCAGGCATTACATTTTTCTCTACGTGGGAAAAGAGAAGGCCAAAATACGACATCGTGGGAAGGAGAGTTGAGTTCTCTGTTTCACATTTGCAGGCTTCCTATCCTGCAGCCAGCTGGGCTGTTGGATGAGAATAGAGCTGGTTTGCAGCCCTTGATAATTTCTCTGGGTGATCACGTTCCCTTTAAGTACAGTGACATATTTACAAAGTACCGACAGGGTTGGCAAGAGGATAACACAGAGTCTGTCCCTCCCTGTGTTGTCAGTTGATAAATTCTCTATGAGCAGCCCAACCCCTGTTGAACTAAGGTGAGTGCTCAGGTCATACCACTGCAGTATCCTGATGCTTCAATGGCATCTCATCATGGAGATGAGCAGAATTTCTGCATGGTTACAACTGTGGTCAAACAGCCTGCTCATTGCCTTTGGGCCAGCTGCATTTGATGTTGTCTATAAGAGCACAAGGAAGACAGAAACAGCATCAAGAAACAGAACACCGATTTCTTTTTCTAGAAGCAGAGGAAAGTTCTGAAGTTAAAAAAAAGAAAAAAAAGTAACTGGTGATCATAGTCAGAGCTATTCAAGAGCTGAATAGATTACTACTGTAAATGTTAAAAGACACTAAGTTCACTAAGTACCACCAGATGCTTCTTTCCTCCATCAATGAAGAAGATGAGACTGCACACAGTCTAAAATTTTCCAAAATAAGAAAAACTCCAAAAAGTGTGTAGAGATCTGTAACATTTGGTGAACTGTTCTTTCCACCAATAAAAATTTTTAAACCAGACAGAATTCAGGGAAGTCAAACCCTGAAGCATATTGTCTAGTAGGTGAACAAACAGTATGGACATAGAGCCTCAAAGATGGTTCTAAAATAACTACCTCCAGTCAAAAATAGGATTTCTGTGCTGGCAGTGTTGCTGTGCTGTCCATCTACCCTTTTGGATTTGTGCTTCACATTAATTTTCCTTTTCCCTTTCTGTTACATTCTCTCTCATATTTCTGTGGCTTACTTTTACACATACGCTGAGTAATTAATACTTTTAAGTGAACTATCCAACACTTTGTCCCCCCAGATAACTGAGTGTTGAGTGCATCATGAAAATGATAATTCAGAAATGAAAGTTCACTGATTTCTCCATGATCTGCTAATGTTAAGCAACTGATCAGAATGATGTTCAGTAAAAAGCTCCTAACTTATGTACTCGGCTGATGTGGATTGCTTCCAGGCCTATCAAGCCCCCAGCAGAAGGCAGGGTCTGATAATAAATAAGTGACTCTGGCTGAACCAGAACAAATGGGGAACTTGGGTCAACAACATAAATGTATTTTATTTGTGAAATCTGTGATTCCAGGAGCTGAAACCACATCATGGTAATATGGGATCTCACCCCAGCCACCCGACACATCAGCTCCGTTTTCCCCTCCCACACTGTATATCATTGTTCCTGTGGTTACAGACCTTCTGACAAGTAAGATTAGGAACAAGTTTTCTTCTGTGATGCAGATTCAGAGCTTTTCAAGTCAAGATCCTGCTCCAAAAGGTACAGTGAACACCAAGAGCAAACTGCCTAGGCATATAGGCATGTCCTTTTTGCCTGACTGATGGGATTGAAGATCTCTGAATTTGCTGTGCTAGCCACTAAAATCAACGTCTTTATTGCACAGCAATAAAGCATAGAGCAAGATAATCAGCTGTGTTTCAGAGTACAACCATCGCCCCCAGAGATTTTTGATTTGGTCCAACATGATTCACGGAGCAGAAAATCTACGTAAGAAAAAACACGGTGCTTCTGAGGAAAACTTTGAATTGGAAACATTGACAGACACGTGCATGCACATGAACACCTCAAAGGAGGCTGAATTACAGTAACTGTGAGCTACTGCTGCTGAACAGATATTGACTAGGGAGCTTCCATTCTAGTTGATGCCTTACTTTTCTTGCAGGATTATCGATCTGTGTTACTTTCTCAGCGAAAGCAGCAAAATCTTCACTTCAATCCAAGCACTGAAAAACTAATGTAGTTTCTTGGCACTGAATCATAAAAGCATGCAAATTGACACAAAAGCAGATAAATCCCCAACTCAAGCAGATGATTCCCCCACTATTAGCTACCCCAGAAAATATTCCCTCTTCCTTTAATATAGGTAACTGGGCTGCTATCAGCCTCTTATTGAACTTTCTTGAAATGGCTCCAATTACAAAACTCATCTTGCTCTTCCTCCCCAAAGATAAAAGCTACAGTTTCCTGGTAACTTAATTATAAACAGTTTTGAGGCAGAAGAATGAACTCTAATGGAGAATGTATAAGTAGATCTGAAGCTTTTAATAAACAAAATGTGAATACAGTGAATATGATTAATTAGAGAAGCCTAGAGGGAATTTTAGCATGCCTTTGGCATAAAAATATCCAGTTAAGCTGCAAATTCTGTGTGAAGACTTCTTCCCCTTTGACAAAAGCACCCAAGTGTGGCACAGCAATTAGTTCCAATTCCGAGCTGAGTGGACAAAGGGTGCCGGAACAGAAATATATATACAACGAGTTAATTTTTTCCCTCACTTCTTTTGCACTGCTATAATTCTGTTATGTTCTACACAATTTAGGATTCTTTGTTGTTGTTAATTAACATTCTAAAATCATCTGACCTTCAGAGAAGGTCACAAATTTCTGCAAGCTACCTGTGATGGGTTCATTGTTCAAGTAAAATACACCAATCATATAAGCACAATTCAACATTCACATCATATGAGAACTGATGTATTCAAAATAAAGTCTGTTACTTGCAACTGACCAAATGTTATGAAGCTAGAAGGATTTATATTTGTATTTCATTTCAAATATGAGAATAATCCTATCATAACACGAAATGTGCTGTAGGAATAGTGACTGCTGTGTCACATGACATGCATTATGAAATTTTTTTCTTTCTTCTGGAACAGGCATGGGCAAACTATAATATACATAATTTCACACTTTATGTTTAACAATAATTTTCATTTTAGAAGAATCTGCTTCCTTTTTTGTAATAAACAAGATGGCAACTTGGTCTGTCATATCTCAGGAACACCTATCTGTTTACAGCTTCTCCCAACTAGAAATCCTCATCAGGTGATCAACATCCGTGACACAAAATTGACTGCTAAACACAATTTTATGATATGTTTTGTAGACTATTCCCTGTCCTTTGGCTATAATAAGTGTCAAAACTGTCAATCTGCCTGCTAAGCAGCTTGAAAGCCGAACTTTTTCCGCTTGTCAAGGCTGGGACCTGCAGAGAAAGCCAGGAGAATTCAATCCATTCTAAACTGTTTATTTTCTCTCTCAGATTTTTGAAGGACTCAGAAAAGAATGCTCAATGCAAGCTACTGCTCAAAGCTGACTCAGCTTTGCCATGTAAGAGCACTGTACGTGCAGCTCATCCTCGTGCCTGCAAAAATGACATATATTTAAGGGCACATCTACAAACTTCAGCTATATCAACTAAATCCCATAATATTTACACTAGTAAAATAATGCATAAAAAAGCAAAAAATAATTCAACAATTAAATAAACAATATTCCAAAAACATTCACATTCTCGGAATGGAATCATAATACCATGAATATGATGAACATGAGTTGAAAAAAAGATGAGTCTCACAGTCCATCAGCACTCACCATTCAGCCACTTGGAGTTGTACTGGGCAGTTCGGAGAGGAGGAAGGGCCCCCAGACTTCGATAAATAGCAGGATCCCTTCCTGGAAAATCCATGGCCGTAGCAGCATATAATTCTCCACTGGAAGTGAGAAGAGCAGTGGAGTTGTGCTGGGGACTGTAGGGACAACGAGCCATGCCACTGATTTGGTCATGTATCTCTGTCAAGTTGTTTAACTGTAAAATAATTAGAAAAAATTACCATTTCCGCCAAGCTGCATCAATCTGAGCAAAATCCTATAACTATCAGCTGCTATCTGCTTTAGTATTGTACAACAGACATGAGCCAACCTCCATATCAGTCTGAAATTGTCTCATGTAGAAAGTCTTACTGCAATGTTGTCAGATCTCACTTTTGCCACTTTGACATGTAAAGCATGAATGTCAGTCATTATACACCATGCCTAAATGTTTTCTATTAGAAGGGGCTCAAAAATTAGTTATCTCTGAGAAGATTGTTATTATGAAAAATAAAACCAAACCTGATTGCCAGAATCAATAAGGCATTCACCGTAGCAGACAACAACAACAACTAAAAAAATCTATTATTTGTTTTGTTGGTGTGTTTCAGGAAAAAATCTCACATGAAAAATGACAGTAAGAAAAGGAGCTTTCCAACTCAGCAGAACCATCTCTGATTTAGTAGCCCAAATACTTTCAGCCATAAACCACAGCATGATGTTAGTATGCTGTTTGAAAATAAAGGTACAATGGGTTTAAATGTAATAAATCTGCCAAAGAGTTTTTTAGTAATACAGATTTGTGTTTAAGTGTTTCTCCCCTCCTGAAACAAATAGGCAGCCTAGTCCAAACAGTGACATTTTGGTACTTATTACGACTACTACTGATGTGACAATTAGGCTTTTTTTGAACACAGAATGACAGATCTTCTCAGTCAAGATTTCTCATTCTCACCAGTCAGAAATCACTAATACAGGTACTCTCATTTCTCCAGAACTACACATACACAGTATGCAGCTACACAAGCATATTTTATAACTAAACTATTGATGCCAATCAAACCTCATAGTAGCAGAAATCATAAATACCCAAGGTTTATATAAACTGGCATGAGGAGGAACTGAGCAGCTCGTAGCTGTGCGTCTCCCACAGCTGAGGAAAAGACCACAAAAACAGTTCGGTTAGCTCTCCTATTTGGCCTGTCACCAGCTAAATCAACCTTTTACACATCAGCTGGCCCATCAATACACAAATAGCCAGTTCTCAGCCACAACATGCTCTGCCTTTTAATCTGCTGGCTCAGAAAAGAGACTTCAGCTTGTGAGGCAAAACATTTGACTCGTACCGTGCGATTGGTGCAGATTGGAGTGAATGCGTTGGTTCCACAGGTGAAGAGATGGTTGCCTCCAACAAGAAGCACTCGAATATAGTTCTGGCATTCCTCCTGCCACACAGAAAAGAAAGAATCTATTCGGTGATACTACAGAGTACAGAGGAGACTAATAACACTTTGCTTTCCATGGTTATTTATCCACACAGAAAAATTTTAGATAAACAAGGCTTAAGCATACCCAAGTTAGCAATCAAAATATGCATGGATTTCTTATTCACACACATGCATCCATCAACCTTTCTAAAAAGTTCTTAATAGGGTAACAATAAACCTCTCTAGTACTGAAGGTTTCCTCTCAGGATATATTTCAAAGGCTTAGCTAAATTTTGAACTGATAGTTCAGATAGATGATCTGATAGATGCTGACTTAAATAATACACTACTGTCTCAGGAGATCAGATGTTGACTTCAGACAGATTAGGCCAAGGAAGGAAGTTGTGAGGGAAACAGAGGAAAGAACAGGTTGTCAGTAACAAAAATATACTGAGACTAGTAAAAATAAAATTCTTGAGATGTTCCGATGCAGATTTGTTACCATTAATTTCATAATTTAGCCTGTTTTATTAGAAGCATCTACTTTCCTGATAATTCAAAGTTTCTCAAAAATTTCGTTACCACAATACAAAGATGCTCACCCTGAGGAATAATTTAACATGTTAAATTGGATGGGTGAAGGCTTTATGATGTTCATCTCTCATTTCAGGAGCTAGAAATCAACAGCAATTTCTACTGTTTATTCAGACCGAAAGCTTTTCCTGCAATATTAAAAATCTCCCAGAACTGTATAAGGAAAAACTAAAACACTTCTCTTGAAAAAATCAATGTCCATATCCGATAAAATGATCAACAATATGTTTGGAGAAAATAAAGTTTCCTGGAAACTTAAATTTGAATGTTCTCTAGCATTCACCACAAAATAGTCTCATAAAAAGCCTGAAAAAAACCTTGTGAAAATACAGCTATGCAATTCTAGTAGATATTAACTGAAATCATGTAAGTAAATCCATACAATAGTAATAGCACAGAAGTCCCATTATCTGGCCTACAGTTATATTAAATGGATTGCTTGTTTATCTTGAAAATAGACTCTCATCCTGGAAGACAACAAATATAATCCCGAATAAATTGAACAGGCACAAAATAGACTGCAAAAGAAGATGGAGAAAATACTTTAAAGGTCTCTGAGAAAACTCTTAGAATTTATCTTCAATACCTTTCCTCATAAAAGTCAAGTTAAAAATAAACTCAGAAAAATCCCGTAAAATCTCAGGAAAAAAACTACTTCCTGGAGAAAATACCTCTTGAACCCATATTTGCATTAGTTTCTTGTGAAAAAGTAGCTTTTAAATGCTTCTCTTTGAGCCTTTAAGGGCAAGGGACAAACATCTTAGAAGTAAGATTTGATTCCTATTGGGTAAAAAATACGAAGTTTTTATATTGAACATTATAAAACTGTCATCTTAATATTCTTTAAACCACAAAGAAGCTAATACGCAACCATATAACCGAGTTGGGCAATGCAACAAGCCATTAAAAAAGTAATTATTTCACATCTTGGCAGTGTTGGTAGTTTTGGCGGTTTCCTTGTATCAGACTGCTTTAACTCTATCATCAAAAAAAACCCCCGAAAAACTAGAAGGCAAATTCTTGGGGGTTTTTTTGGTTTTTTTCGTGGGAAGGGTGCTCAAGGAGGTTCACAGAATGTAAGACAGTAATTTATTCTTTGGTCTGTTTCCATTCTGCCCTTTGCAGCAAGGCATGGAATGTAAGTGTAGGAAAAATAAGTGGGTTCTGACATTACAACCCATCCAACCTCTCCTCTTCATATTCCAGAGCTCCCTGAAATACTGTCATTTCCAAATTACTTGCACGCTGATCACCCACTCATTTTGTTCAAATATAATGCTAATTTCTTAAACTCTGACATTCTTGGGAATCACAAGATTCTCTCTTTAATGTTCCCAAGTCCTGTGCCAACTTGACAACAATCCATACTACAAAAGGGCAAATAAGACATCTCATATGAAATTTTTGTTAGGCACACAGTGCAAAAAAATGAAAAATGAAAGAATAAGTTTTTAAAAGTGGCTACTTTCTTAATTTGAAAAAATATCCATATTAATGCAGAAGAAAATTTTAAAAAAATTAGTCATGAATAAAACTATCATCACCCAAAAACGTACTGAAAAATGGCTTCGCTATTTAGTCACTTGTATTGTTCAGAAATACTTTTCTAGCTCTGAAGTTAAGATTGGCTGTATTGGTTCACTTCTGACACATGCAAAAATGACCTGTGTGTTGTAGAAGTAGCAAAGGCCTTCAAACCAAAGCATTTTTTAGGTCAGTGGTGGTGTTAGGTTTGGTAGCCATCTTATTCTCCAGTTCATTTTGACCTCTATGGCATATACTTTCCTATTGCCTATAAAAATACATATGAAATGAAGAAATGCATTTAGGCAGAACTTTCTACTTTTGTATCAGCATATCTGAAACCAAATACGGCCATTACAAACAATTCAGCAGCCAAGCAGGCTAGGTTGTTACTTAAGTTTAAGACCACCTTGACAGTCCAAGGTCAATCTGGCCGCAGTATAGTTATCCTCTTGCAGCAATATTTCTTGCATAGGTTAAAGTTTTAAACACACCTGTATTTAATTTCTAAATACTTCTGCTGAAGGTTCAGGTACTAACACAACCAGCCATTAGAATCTTAAATAAGCAAGAGATGGGACTTAATTTCAATTAGCATTATTACTTTTAACCTCTCTTTGCTTTATTGCATTCTCAACAAGTGCGTTTATATTTTTTCTTTCTAACACTCCCTACCACAAGTGTCAGTATGAATAGGCAAATTTATTCTCTTAATCATGTCTGGTGTTTTAGACTTCTACATGCTAATGCATGCTGGCCACAAGGACATAATTTTGTGTGGCTCACTCTTAGAGCCACTAGCTATTTCCGGCAACAGCTTAAATTGGTGGATAAATGTCTGAAGTCTGAGTAACAAACGTCGGCCTTCAAGAGTCAAGTGTGCATTACACTGTCAAATGTGACAGATGTCCCTATATATTTTCGCTTTCAGCTCTTTTACCTCGTTGGCTTCTAAAGCATAAACCTCAGAACAACTGATAACAGCTACAGGCAAAAATTCCATGCAGCTTCTTTCTCAAGAACAAAAAAAAGTTGTGTTTCACTGACCATTATCTCAGTACTACTTGAGTTACTTCAGGGTTCAAAGCCACCTTCTGTTTTCAGGGCGTTCACTCCATCAGTAAAGTGACTTTCAGGCAATGAGTTCAGGTTTTGCCACCTGAACTCATTGCCCTCGTGCTACTCTGTAGTCAGCAGAGGTTCAAGAGAAACCAGGATCGGAATGAATAACCTACCTACAGCCATCCCTGCAATCCTCATCTCTCCTTTGCCACAGTCTGGGCTTGCCTTAACATATTTTGTCTCCAGTCTTTCCTGTCTCTTCCTACAGTTACATGTGCCAGCCCTGAAATTTGAATTCACCTGAGAAATGTTACAGAAATGCAACTCCCAGCAACTCTGCAATTTAGGCTGGATCTATTTATACCACAGGCAAGCAAGCAAGTTTTTCTGATAACAGTAACTGGAATTGTGTTTGCAGAGATTTCCTCTCAAGAGGGACAATTCACTGTAGCACTGGAATGAATTACTCCTGATCTGATAATTCCCAGTTTTTCCAAGGGAAGGCTCTGCATGCATCTCCTTCTCCAGAGAGTATAGTGACCTTGCTTTAGTCTCGGAAATAAGGCAATAAAAACCAAATATCATTTGGCTATCCTTTCTCTGGTCATAAATTTATCCTTTGATTTTAACCTTGACCACGTCAGCAAAAACGAAAGAGGCATGAAAAGTTCAAAAAGACACTTGTCGTTCCAGCTAGGTAGGCTTCCTCAGACAATATCTCTGCATTCTCCAGCAACTCCCACATGAAGCTTTCAGGCCACAAAGCCTGCACACCAAAAAAAAACCCCAAATGGTGGCAAGAAGAAGAGAAGTATTTACTCCCAGGATTACTTTTGAATGTAATGAAGCATCAGGACTATACTCCTCTCCTAGACTATGAATGAGGAACACGGCTATGGGTACAAATGAAATCTTTAGGCAAATAATAACAATACTAAGAAACAATCTCAGAGGTCATTATTTGAATCACATACATATCATTTTACAGCGACATCTTAACTTCCAATCATCATCCTCTTGAACAGGGTTTGATGACCATAAATGAAACTGTGCATAAATAAAAAAACTACACTAAGGCCTATTCTTAAATGTGTGTCACCAGTATTGTGTATTTCTCCTAACAAAATTATTTAATGGCAACAGATGCTTTACACTGTTGAATCAAATGTGTGGTAACAACAAAAGTGTTGTCAACATATTATCCAAAAGTACACTACTATAGCCTCAAATTTACAATTACTTCCATCCATCATATTAGATCACAGTCACTGCACTGTGACTTATTGACAAGTTGAATATTATTCTCACAGCTTTAAACTTGGAAAATGACTGTAAAACAAAGCCATATATGTTTAGTTACACATAGCATTCCTACCAGAATAGTTTCTACTGTATATGTCCCTTGATCAATGCAATCTGTCGTATTCTATCGACCCTTGAGCATACTCCCTAACTTCCAAGTATTGTAATCTGAAAGCTAAGGATAAAGGCTTGAGGGATATATTACACATTGAAGCATACATTTTCTAGGGAGAAATAAAAACTTAGAAAATTAAACATTTGCTTAAAATATGAGGTTCCAAAAGTCCTTTCTTTTCTATACCTCACAGTATAACATGGCCCTGCTTCTGAAATGAGGCAATTCTTCCTCTTTAATCTCAAATGTACAATCATACACTGCAATTTTCTTTTCCAGCACTTGGTAAAAAAAGGAGCTGGAAATTAACTGTTTAATGGGAGAAGTTAAAAAGTCAGTGATTAGGTAGCTATGCAGAAGAGATTCCTCCTCTACTAGATGACAGAGCTTTTGGAATATGTTTTAGAAGCTTGGGATTTTTTGAGTTTTGCACAACAACAATGTATGCTACACATTCTACTGAATAAAAGTGTGCTCTTTTGCACTTATCACTCTTGATGTGTTCTCCCTTTATGTTTTAGCTGAATTAACTTTAATCATTAAACAGCATAATAATTAAAAACATATATTGCATGAAATTCTAATTGCTTTTATAATTAATTTGATAACTGGCTTTGGATTGGGAAAGCTGGAGGTTCCATCTTAGCATTACATTTACCTGTACTGAATAATAGAAATTGCAGTTGGCTAGATAAAGAATTGGTTTTAAATACAAAAAATATATCAAGTTCAATGTCTAAGAAGTTAGTGCATTTAATATTATTTTCTTCATAGCACCAGTAGATAGGAAATAAAAAAGTTAATAAAATTGCATCTTAAACACAGGGATATAAATTGAGAATTTTACAAAGTAATTACAGTTATTCAGGATTTACAGCACAGAAAATGAAGTGAGAATACTGCTCACTACATATGACATGCCATGTTTAACCTTGGTGTCAAAACAGTAAATTGTTGGAAGGTAAGTTCATGGTCATTTCAGACAGGAATCACGTGACTGTATCTCTCACCCCCTGCTCCCTATATTCTTTATTTCTTTGCTTACACATCAGTGTCAGACTCCTTTCCTACATCTCTCTTCAGAAAGGGAGACAGTAAAAATGCAGAGAGGTAGAGATTTAAACACTGAATTACATCTTCTATTAACATAAATTTTTTATTAAAGCAGAACAGCTGTCTCATGCTTACCTTTGATTTGCCTTTACTGTAACAGGCTCTTTTAGTAGCTTCATCACATTGCCACTCCACTGCCTGCAAGCAAAAGGAATTTGTTAGAAATGTAGAGAACACAGAAATATATGCCTTGGAGCTATCTAAGCCCATGTTTGTGTTATGTGTTTCAGAGATACTGATGATTAGCTGTGGATGATCCTATCCATAAATGCCTCTTAAGAGCTTTCTCCTTAGAAATGTAGCTTTGCTGTTGAAGGCTTTTCAGTATTTTAATCCAAAAGGAAGCTGGCCAATGTTGTGACTCACTGTACTGATCACTACAGCAGAGATAACCACAGTTACATTTGAGCCTTTTTTTTTTTTTTTNGGAACACACTGAAAGGCTGAACCTCTTTCTCCAGCAGAGTTGGGCCTCATCACCACAGCATCCGAGGTCAGCTCTGCTGAGAAACCTTGCTGTGTGGGAAAGTGTGCCCTATTGCACTTTTTGAAGTATTTATCTCAAGCATCAAATGGACATTTTTGTCTCTAAAGGTACGACTGCAGCACTAATCAGAAGCACTAAAACATCCATTCAGAGAAAGAAGCAATAGGCAGAGACATACAAGACAACAGTGAAACAGTGCACTGCAAAGCAGAAGCAATTTATCCTCATTTTTTGAGCTGTCTCACTGCTTCAACAGATTTATGCCAGGACTGTAATGCCCAAGTCTGCATTACTACAGTTTCACTGCATGAGTTAATTCCAGTCATTTCCATATTTAACATTCAGCACCTATGACTTACAAACTTTACTGCTCAGTGGAGCAGGTTGCATGCTTGGTGTTAATGTGCCAATACATGTACATATTTGAATGCCTGTATATGCCGTGTAGTCAAAGTGCATTTTAAATCAGGCTTCATTCTTTCACCTCAACAGTGCACATCCATATGTTCTTTAGATAAAAATGCCACAAAACACTTCGTATTTTATCAAGAAGAATTGATATTTCTGAAGTAACCACTGCTGCCTAATTACTGAAACCAGAGCCTTTTCATTTTTATTTACAAGGAAATAATGAAAGACCATTTATCCAGATTTAATATAGGAAATATTTTGTACCTGTCTTTTAATAGAAACTGTATTAATAGCAAGAAGACTCTCTAATTAATAATAGGGTGAAAGCCTATTTAAATTAAGAGGGAAAATGCCTTCAGAGTATTTGTGTTTCAACAAGCCCAAGATTGAGCACTTTTCACCTCAAGAAAAAAAAAACTACTTATGAAAACTAATGTAATTACTTCTCTTCCTCCATCCTAAACCTTCCTATTTACAGCATTTGCTTTTGCAATGCTAAATGCCTATGGTGTACTGGGGAATACATTGAAAACTTCTGGAAGAATCCACTTGAGAATGACCCTAGAATTTATAACAAACTGTTTCTAGCAGCATGAAAGAAATCTCATAGTGAGTTAGATAAAAAAGCAGCAGTGACCTAACTCTTTTGACTCGGCAATGCAAAAAGCAATTCACATCCATAACGGAGATCATGGAACGACCAACTGAATTCCTAATCAATCCATTAGGACGCACTGAACCTCCATGTTATATGGCACTAGATACAAGTGCTGAATACGTTATCTCTGAACAGCACAAAAAATTTGAAATGCCTGGAGAAATGCAAGAGTTAGTTACCAGGAGGAGGTCAGAGTAGGAAGAGAGTGAAATATGGTACTTAAGAGGAAGGTTTGAAGAAAAGTTCTTGCCAAAACTGAACCGAGAAAAATACGTCAAGCACGAACAGAAGGAAAAAGATGGCATTAATTACAAAATGTTTATAAATTAATCAATTTTCAGTGACAAAATACCCAGCTTTCAATTGGCTCTAAGTCCACAGTAAAAGTAATTTGAAGAAGAAGGATGTGAAATAATAAAACATTATGTAATATTTCTGGACATCATAGTTAACAGCACTTACAAGAACTCAAATAGAAGAAACTGCTACTACTAGATAGAAATGTATTTGCTTGCAAGTTAACCAAATGGCAAACTCTCTGGGAAAACCCTATTCATGAAAACATCTGCTGAAAAGGAGAAATTCTATGTGGAAAAGAAATAAATGCAGACACACTGGTGACAAAGCTAAGTCCCATCTTTGAAATCAAGTGTACTCATAGTCCTATAAGCCCTTGGTTCCACTGCTAGAGGAGATAATAGTAGAGGAGGCTGCAAGTGAAATACAGTACAAAGGCATCTGAGGAGAGCTGAGTAGCTCAATCTGTTGTACATTGGTCCCTAAGGCTCCCACACAGTTCAGTAATGCAGGCAAACATTTCCATACAGAGCTTGCTTTCATTTTACCTTCTAATCTTCAGGAAATTCAGGGGAGTTTCCCACAAAATAGGAATTTAGATATTCAACACAGTCTACAGCTTATATACAAGAGGAAGACAGGTAGGAAACTCGTCACGCTAAACATCATTTCAATGTGGGAAAAAAGGAGAAAAATGTGTCCTGAATCTTCAGCACACAAAGACAAAACAAAATGTTTCAACAGAATAATAACAATGTGGGTTTTGCCAGTAGAAGATTACTACTTGAAAATTGTCATACTGAAAGACCAGATGGACACATATGCATTGCATCATTCTAGAAAGCAAGTGCAAAATCATGTTTACAGATGTTACTGTTATCCACTGCTTCCCTTAAATTGACATATTCTCCTGCTTAATACTGATTGATGACATTTTCATGAAGTTCAGAGGAGGAGCACAGATATGACATGCAAACCATGTTGGATTTTTGGTTCACTAAGAAGGTCTATACAGCGAAGGTTTATCCTGTTAGGATATTTTTTTGTCTACTTTTCTTAACAAGAAACACCAATTTTCACATGCAAAATACAACCTGCAGCATTCGGTGTACTGGTTTTAATTAATATTATAATTCTGCTTAAGCTGCCAACGAAGTTCATTGAACCAACTTAGAAACAATCAAGTTTGTTCGCTCTTGGGAAAGAGTAAACAGGGATTTGAAAGTCAGTGCCAGAGAAAATAAGGATAGGTCATACACAGCTTCTACTACACATCTCTACACAGAACGCAGCTGTATAGGTTAAGGAGGAGGGTTTAAGGTGGCACACCAGATTGTTCCTGATAGCAAGCTGACAATATTTATAACGACATGGCTTTTATAAATCCTTTGATCGATATGGTCTTTCAAGCACCTCTATAAATTTAATACCTTGACTTAGTGTGCTCCTAATTTCCCAATCTCCTTCATAAACACATTCTCTTATACATAAATAACCTTAATTATGTAATGTACTGAGATTTTTAATGCTGTGAAAGTCAATGTGAGCAACTCTAAAGACTGCACTTGAAAGATACAACTTGAACTTAACCCAGTGTACTCTAATGAGGCTGTCACAGTTCACTTTTGAACACATATTGTTTTCTTTGGTTAAAAAAAATGCATGAACCACAAAGCTCCATACAGCTTTGACATAAAATCAGACTAAACAAAACCAAGGCTTTGGTGCACACTTAACTCTGAGCTTGAACTCAAGTTTCAAATTGATGGCAGACAGCTTTTTGTAAAGCCTCAATTCTAAATAACCGTATCAGTGTTTTAAACATTGATGTTTGTAAAGAACTTCAAAACTTCAGATGAAACCTCTCTTGGCATTTTCAAGGGGTGGTAGGAGGAGAGAAATTCCAGCCAGCAAAGAAAAAAAATTCCAACCCGAAAATACATAATGAAACTATTATCTTCAAAATGAAGAAAAATGTGCATCCAACACCCATATATATTAAGATAAAATTACATTATTTAAATTAATACTATTCTTTGGAACAACAGATATATTTTAGTAACTTCTCTGGATGAACAGCAAGAGTCTCACTTAGAAGTTAAACTATTGTATCTTCAGCAAGTTAAACTAAATAACTGCAAAGAAATTAACTCCAACGAAAACTGAAAGACAATCTCTAATTTAAATTGATTTATCCAAATAAGTTTGAAGAACACTAGAAGAGAAATATGGAAAGTGAAGAAACAGTAAATAAAGTTCACAGACGTAACTCTCAAGGGATTCTCTTACATGCCCAACATGCAGCAGCAAAGGAAGTCCCTAGGCAAGACATCTGGAGGTCTCTTCTGACCTAAATTATCATATAATTTTCCAGAAAAATTACAAAATATGACAGGAAAAAAAATCAGAGCCCTACATACTTAACTTTAATATACCCCCTTTCTACAATTCTAACTTTAATTAGCAAACATAGACAGGAAATTTGAAATTTGAACACAGTCCACAAAGGACTGGCCAATTAGAATGATTTAAGTGAGAGATGTATTCGTTTTACTGACAGGGCAACAAAAAAAGTGTGGCTTTCAGCTACAATGAAAGCTGCACACGTAAATGAGTATAATCAGACGTCCCGGGAGAACTACACTCCTGTAGCTACACAGATACTCAAAACGCATACAGGTAGACAGGTATGCATTCATATATATATTTATATATGAACTTGGAAATGTAGAAACAGAATGTACTATTACATTTCATAGAGAAAGAAGTTAATTAGTCAAGAACCAAGAAATGAACAGAACAGTATTCCAGACAGATGGTCCAGCACTTCTTAGGCAGATGGCTCTGCTAATTAGATACTGGCAAAAATAACATTAAAGAAGATGGTTTAATTACACAACGCCAAAACCTAACAACTACATGATATTTCCTTTTTTTTCCCCTTCTTTCACTATCTGCGTGCTTTCATCTCTCGTATCGTGTATTTAAACAATCGTCTGGGAACGTGGGGTATAATGGCAATAACCATAATAATATATGTCAACAAACGTGAGTAATATTGCCTTGCTGTTCACATCAAGTCCAGCAATGGAATGGCTTCAAAATGTTTTGACTTGTTTGGCGAGGGCGTCTTACAGCCTGCCTAATTAGCTCTGCATGTTGGGTTCCAAAAGCTGAATTTAAAGAGGCCATAAAGAAAGTGTCAGGATCGTAAACCCAAAGAAAGAATGTAGCCACGGAGCAGTACACCAGCAAGACATTAGCAGCAAATTAGCAGCCGCAGAGTTAGTGGTGGTTTTGATGGTTACCAGAAATTTTAAGGCACGCTTTGGTATAATGACATCCTTGCTTCCAGCAAATATGTAAAGCCACTTAGGGAAGATTTATACCTCTCTCTACTTCACAGGAACCATTTTCCTTATTTTCCACAGAATCATGACCCCTCATCCTTGCAGCCATTACTGCTGGAGCTGCCTATCTTGCCAATAGACTCCTGACAAATATCTTTGGAAACGATCATTCTCAGAGTGAAAAACTAGAGTAAAATACTAAAAAGGGACTTCCTTATAATATAGCTTTCCCTTCTGGCTCGCAAAAAAAAGGGAAAAGCTGGTTTCTGAGGATTTAAGGCATCCTGGTTAGGCTTTCACATGAAGTGATAGGCCAGCAGCTCATACAAGAAGTCCAGCACCATATGGACAGCTTTACTAATTGGCTACAGTCACTGCATTATTTTGCCTCCAAGTTTTTTTGCCACATGTAACAGCCAATTTTCCTGGGAATAACATCATGCGTGTTTTCATTTGTTCAGAATCAGCTTTTACTGTTCATCCACAGTTAAAAAATTACAGTTTCTTATAAAGTAAGCACTGTGAAATGTATGGAAATAAACATAAAATCATGCTTGAATTTTTCAGGCTTTGGAATTCAGTTAGAACTGAGATCCCCTGATAGATATATAATTCTGTACTTAAACCCAGTAATATCTGAAGCTTTATACGGCTTCAAGGAGCTGATGTCAACTTAATTTTACTCCAAATATACCAGCCTGAAGTATATAAAAAAGTGAGAAGTACATACCCTGCCAATTCATGAAGCAGCCAAAGTTTTAATTATCTGATTTACTGATTATGCAAATAAACAGTTGTTGAAAATTGACAGAGCTAATACGATAAAAGAAAAAATTAACCATATTAGAGAGGAATTCAGAGTTACTAAGACTTTCACAAACCCTCAGTGTTGGGCCACTTCACTGACTTGAATGACACAGGACTCTGCCCAAGACTGAACTTTCACAAATGCCAACTACCCATCCACCTGTGCATTCCCCTCTTTGTCTTCTGCAAGGACTTCTAAATGTCACAAAATAGCCACTTGCTTTACACTTAACAGACACAGTTTTATAGAGTAAAACGAAGTTCCAAACCTAGAAGCTAGCATCTCAAAACTTGAGTATGTTTGGAACTAGGATTTTCAATCCTGCTCCCGGAGAGTTATTAAAAAACTCGAAACTGTTGCACTGTGACTTTCAAAGTTTTTATTGTTCCAATCTGGCATTTTGAGGCTTTTACAGTTTTTATGGACATTTAAAAATTGAATGCAGGATTGTGCTGAAGGGGTAAAACAACAAAATGTTCTTGCACTACCAAACTTGGCAGCCATTCAGCAGGTAGGAATGAGATTTCACAACACATCTTTAGTGCACATTCTGAAATTATACTACATATAGTAAATTTAATGTTTTGAATAAATTACATATGAATCCTTTAAAATTTAACATCTGTGTTACCACATTGAGTTTTGAAGTGTTTCCTGGTTTTCTTGCAAATAAGATTGATTTTAGTAGGCTCCAAGATCTTTTGAAAGCAACATTTCGATTTATGTTATTTTTTTTACAAATAGTGTTTTAAACTGATATGTAAGGACTCTCTTTATACCAATGAAGTGAAAGGAATTTCAAAATCATTTCATACTTCTCAAGCCCCCAAGGTTAATAACGAAGTAAGTGGTGAGAAGAGTCCTCTGGTACTGGAGTGCTGCAAAATGTTGGTTTGGACCTTGAGCACAAGCAAGCAGAAGTTTGTTTGTTTTTTTTTCCTGTACATCTGCTCATTGCTAATAATTTCCACGCTTTCATAGTTGCATGGAAATTGAAAGGAAGAGACAGCACTGGAATGTGGGCAATCCTGCCCAATACTAACTTGCTGATCAAGACAGCCACGCTGATGTGGGCTGCCCAGCAATCATCCATCCTCAACTTTCAGCCACAGGCAGCCAAGGAAGCCATGGCACTCCAGAAGACTGTGCAAATCAAAAACCTTCCTGAAATAATTTCTGAGAGACATGGCCAGCATACTATATCTTTCCCCTGGGATGTCAAAGATAGCTGTATTACAGCTTCCAGGTATGAGCTAAAAAAACCTCAGATGAACCTGAAAGATACACTGGCGAATGAAATTTATAACACCTTCTAAGTCATACTGAATAAATGAGACTACAAAACAAATGTATTTCTGTATGTTTGCATATAATTCTATACATAATGTCACATTAAGAAGAGAAGAACAACTTCATTACAATTTCCATTTGTCCTTGTTACTTGTTTTTTTTAAATAGTTTTGTCACTAGGCTTTAGAGGTAGCAGACTTCATTCTGTTAACAGTAATACCTATCTACAGTTCAAGAGAAAATACTATGCTTTGCAATAACTGTTATTTGCAACAATAAAAATATTTTTTAAAGTTAACCTAAAAATGGTATCTCACAAGACAGCAAAGAGACAAAATCTGTTGAAGGAACTTTAAAATATGTATTTTTTCCATTAAATATGCAAACAAATCAGATGAGAAAATTTTAGATAGATGAAAGCACAGAGGAAGTAGAATGCTAATGACAGAAGAAATGTAAGAACCACCAACTCATGCAGCTTGTCCAGTGAAAAGCTCGTGAAAAAATACATGTTTCAACAGCAAGGAGACACATATTCTACATCCTTCTAGTTAAATTAATTGCCCAGAAAGGTGATTGTGAAAATCAAGATTGAGTTTTCTTTTTTCCATTTGAGGATAACACATAAATATGCAAGACATGTAGAAAGTGGACAGGGCAAAATTGAACACAGTAAGAAAAAAACAACAAAGATTTCCAAAGAGCTGGTAACACAGTGGATGACAGCACAATTGACAGTTCACAAAGGGAAAGATGGAATAAGGAAACTTCAATTTATTTTATGTTTACATTCAAATAATTGTTTTTATTTTGACAAATGCTAAAATAACATGAGAAACAAAGTAGCAAGAATATGAAGAATAAAAAGTAGAGAGACACATAAGTGAGTGTCATCAACATATAGATAATATCATGAGGTGTGGAGTTGGACCAAAAAAACCCAGCAGGCTGAGAAAAATTCTCATTAGACACAAAATGCAAAAGATGTTTATTAAAATCAGAAATCTTGAACCTATAGCTAATAGGAAAATCACTAGAGTGTAGCTGCACTGCTAAATTATGCAGAAATCAAGGGTGAGAAAGACAAACAGGAGCCTCAGGACTAAGGAGAGTATCTGCTCAGAAAATGAAAATGTCTTCAAGGGAACATCACGTACTCCAACCGCAATGGAAGGAGCAGTGGGAACCAGGGGGCCCGTAACCCAACTCTAAATCACAACTTCATCATGAAGATGTGAGATAACAGTGAGGCTACAAAAAAGCCTGAACATAAGTTCCTTTCTCTCTTGTTTTGACACAAGTGATCAGTCTGAAGCATTGTCAATGACACATGGAAATTTGCACCTCTAGGTTATATGTTGAACATCATTCAAGTTATTAATTAGTGGAGGTCAGTGACATCTAACAACCTCATTGTTTAATGTTTAATGTTACAACATTAAATGCGTGGGTGATTTCTATCAAATTTCTAAAAGACAAACATTTGGATACAAATTGGCCATTTTTGCAGAGACAATGGAACAGCTGCTTAAAGGGAAAACATACCCCTGTTACATATAAAGGTGTTTACCTCATTCCACATTGACAAGGAATCTTAGGAAAGTGGTCACTGAGAAAATCATCTTATCTTAATAATTCATCTGCAACTTTTCTCTTCCTATTTCCCTCCCTGATGACCTCATAGACTTGTAGGAAACTACTCAACTTTTAGATTCAGAGCCCTTCAAGTGTTGAGAAAAGTATCTCCTAAATTTCAGTGACACACAGAAATTTTAGTAAATATCTCACAAAGGAAGGTGAACCAAAAAATTTATTTCTGAAACAGCTGTGTAATGTTCATCTACTCCTGTAGCCTCTTTTCTATATTTCTTGATTTAGAAGCTCTTTGACTGCTACACTGGAAGAACAATATTGTACTTTGGTATTTTTCTTCCATTGTCGCTGAAAGCTCAGTGGAAGTAACCATAAAAACATGATAAATAAAACTCATTTAACAGAATGCCCAGTGCAACTGGTAATAAGGCACTTCTACGCAGCCTTGGGGCTCTTACGTCCTTTTTCAGATATCATCGGCTTTCCCCTTTCAAATTACACCTTATTAACAATTTGTCCCCTGATGAGTATGTTATAGCTCTTAGCTCTTTAACAGTGGTTTATACTGGAAGCTAGTTTATAATTATAAACAGAAAGTTACAAAACCTATTACTAGGAATTATTTCTTGAAAATTCTCCTGTGCTTTTTCTGCTGAAAGTCTTTTGAAGTCAGTGTTCCAAATCCCAGAGCTTTTACTACAGCAAAGCACTCCAAAATCAAAGAAGATCAGTAGAAAGGCGAGAAATTGTAAACATTCTCAATATCCACTACAGAAAACTGGTAGCTTCTACACAGTAGTTTAGAATAGAAAACCCCCTTAGCATATGTCTGAAATACCGAAGAACTTGAGAATTAGACCAAAGTCCACCCATTTTAGCTTTTACTGTGAATAGTGAAATGGGTTTGAAACTCAAATCAGGCTGTTCTGAGAGCATCTCTACAAAACTGCAAAGTCAAAAAATTCCAAACAATCAAAATTAATTTTCTATTTTAAGTGCAAGCTATCTAAAACTGAAGATATCTCAGTATTCTTGAGGGAAAAAATAAAGGGCAATCTTTATTTCTGCTAAAAAAAAACCTAAGTAAAACCAACTGACCAACGGAAAAACAACAACCAAAATAAAAATTAAAATAAAAATTTAAATAATTCAAATAATTCAAATAATTTAAATAATTTTAAAAACTAAACAAGCGACCCCCCCCCAAAAAAAAACCCAAAACAAAACAAAGATAACCCACAAAAAACCCCTAAAAAACCAAAACAACAACAACAACAACAAAAACACCCCGAAACAACACAGCCCAAAACCAAAACAACAAAAACCTTGTTTGCCCTGTATGACAAAGTAAAGCCTGAGTAGAGACATCCTTTTGGCCTGGATGTTAACTGTGACTGAGAACCTACATCACCCTTTTCTCAAGTGCAACAGAAATTTCACATCAGCAACATAAGACTAAGACTTGGTAAAAACAATGCATTTTTTCCTACCCATGTTCCTAGTAATAGCACAATTTTTGGCTACATTCATCCAAACTACCACTATTCTGTGTTAAATGTGGTGCTTTGAATTTGGACATTTTCAATATGTCAGCTTCTGGAAAAAGTAGAGGGAAGGCAGGACAGAAATTGCACCGTGTGTACATTTAGAAAGCATGCTAGAATGCAGGCATCTTGGCTGCCTGCCACATGCCCACTCAGCTTCTTTCTCATGAACTCAATTTATTGACAATTAAGAATACAGTCTGGTGGTCAAAACCAGACATAGCTAAAACACTTTCCCACCACAACCACGACCACCTTTTCACAGGAACAAATCCATCCCTTTACTCTGGACTCTACCTCCTCCTCACCAGCAGCGCAGGGGTTTAGGGAATGGGGACCTATAACTTGTCCCTGTCCTCCTCACACTTTTCCCTACTCCATACAATATTCATAGCTAGAGACTCTTTTTCTTTGAAGCCAGAATGATTTCAAAAGTTGCTGTTCTGTTAGAAAACAGTCCCCATTAATCCCACAAAATCTATACTACAGTGAGATGTGGCAAATAAACTTCAATGTGAGTTGCGAGCAAGCAAGGACCAGCCACTCCACTGAGAAACAGAAGTAACAAAGAAGCCTAAAAATTTGAATGCCATATCATTCCATATTGAAATTGTTACACGGTTGTGCGTATATTGCAGAAATACATTACATACACGTATATATAAAAATTATATAACTTTTAAATGATATTATTATATGTATGTTTGCCCATTTTCGCTTCCATTCTGCACTTTTTTGGTAATAGTTTGCACGCTGCTGTCTTCAAATCATCTAAAATCCAATGTGAATATCTTCATTCACGATGCTCTCCATTTGTCAGAAATCAGTTTGAGGGGGGAAAAAATGTTCTCACAGACACTTTAGCTCTTAAAAGTATTGATTCTGATGCACACTTTGTTCCTTCTTTTGGTTTTAATCACTCTTCCAAAAATACATGCCTGTTCCTGTTCTAACACAACAGATTGGATCAGAGTGAAAATGAAGAATATCTATTAACACACATCATATTTTTATAACTAATCAATACACCTTTAGTAAAATAATCTGCTTCTTACTCTTCTTGGTACTTCCCAAATTTCTGAAACCTCCACCATTTAGACTGAAATCTTCCTCTGTTAGAGAGGGAAATATGAGCAAAGTAAGTTTTTTGTAAAAATGAGAGTACAGCAAAATAAAATCTTTCAATTGTTTTATTTGCAAAAATTTTCTGTCCCTTTATTCCACACACACAGTCAAAGTGATTGAGGTGAAAATAAGATAACATAGTAGGCAGCTTTTTGAGAAGCTGTATTCTGTGCCCGACTGGGAAAAAAACCCCTGATTTTACAAAGTTATTAGGGTAGCACAACAGAATTAAAATCTGGAATGTATGTGAGCTGGATCTTGTATTTTTTTTCTCATTTTTCTGAGACAATTAAATGACATCTCAATAACTTTGTAGGGATGGCTGATGTCCTCAGGCAAGAAAACTCAATTGTTCAAAATAAATTCTTCTGCACATTGAAAAAAATGCCCTTGGCAAGAATATTATGCATTCCCTAAAAGATAAACTGCTAGAACTAGTAACAACAGTAAAACCAGTAATAGCAATATTGAAGCACATGAGTAAATGATACAAGAAAAAAGGTGTACCACAAAATGAGATGGCTGTATGCCTCATTTCAGAGCACCAACTGCCCCCCTTGCAGTTGGAAATAAGCACAGCTCCATGAACAGAATACAAAAGCAGCTAAACTAAAAGGAATGCAAAATAAAAGCTATCATACCAGTAAAGAAAAATAGGAAGAGCAAGAGGAAGACGTGAGGCTTTCTTTGCTAGTTTTCATCTTCTCTTACTCCACTGTCACAAACCCACTGGCAACAAAGTGCTGCATTGGATTAATGAAAGTTAGAAATTAATTTTTTACTTATACGCTAAATTCCTTCTTTCTGCACATACCCATGAACTCCTATATAGTGAAACTAACTTACCAAATTTGCCAACTAAATTAGCACATTTTAACTAGCCAGTCCATAACCCCCTAAAGGCCTCCTAATGTTCACAGGAGCAACTTCCAGCATACAGTAATCATAGCATCAAAATCCACAAATGTGTCTCAATGAACGTAGTAATGCACTTGCAATAAATGTTTTTAATCTCAATCTAAATTAAATACAAAATCATGTTTGATGTTGTGCTAGCTGAAAGTTATTTTCCAACAGACATTATTTTTCTAGTATAGATGTAGCTTGTCATGTCTTACTGTCAAAAGAATGCTAATTTTCCAAGTGTGATAAGCCAAGCAGGAATCTCAATCATTCGGCTCTTGTTCTTGTTTTAATGAAGACAGATTGGTATCTTAAGAATCTTGAGGGGATTAATGCAGATGTGATGCAAGGCAGAGAACAGATAACAATTCTGACTTGGTAACAGCCTGAACATACTTAAAATGCATGCTTGCAAATCCTTCCCACTGTTGCCACCACAATAACATCTTTTATCAGTTTTGTCTATTTTAGGAGGTCAGTTCTCCACAAATGCTAATCTGTTCTGATTCAATTCCAAACTGCAACATGCACTTGTATAAATCAAAACAACACAGAGCAAACCAAAAATGTCAACAGGTTAGCTTCTTTCTGCACAAAGTGGCAAATGTATTTTTCTGCACAGGGAGTACAAAGGGAATTTCTTTTGTATCTTAGCAAAAGAAGTCAGCTCAACTTTAAATTTCTTTTCTCACATTGCAGGTTTCATGCATGGTCCTCAACCTAAACACTACAAGTGGAAGGAGACTGGGTGGAGAGAGGGCACTAGCTAATATTAGTGGCAGTCGCACAGAGCAAATATGGCATATTTGGGCAGAGTATCTCATTACCACACGTGTATGTGCCCTAGTGAGCAGACAGAACAAGCATCCTTTGGTCTTTTCTGAGAAAATTACAGGCTGCAGATGGGTTCACTCTAAACACCTACAAAGGGATAGGGAGAACACTGAACTGTTGAAGAATTAAATAAAGATATATAGGAATCTGTTGAGATGACCTCCAGGAATTCTCCAGAACAGTACAATGCCCAAGAAAGACCATCCAGTGATACTGTAGCAGGTGAGTGAGCAGAAGGAGAGGAAAATGATCCAGTGTTGGGTTCTCTCTACCTACACTAATGTACGTGAGCAAAGACACCAACAAAATGAAGTTAGATACAGCAGAGATTTGATCATCATGTGTTTCACAAAAGAAGCTGACACACGTTTAGAGGGATCCATAGCCCATGCTATACATCATCTTCAAAGTTAATTATGGAAAGAAAATAAGGCTAGAAGCAGAAACATAAAATGGCAAACCTGTCTCCAGGGCCTGCTAGGAAGAGGCTTGAGTACATAGATGGGCATCCTCTCCAGAGCAAAAGGTAGCTTCCCCAAACACGTAATGTAAGGAGTGCTATGAGGCCAGAGAGTATAGGAGGAATGACAGACTTCAGCTACCCTCATAAAGTCTGGACGGGCATTACACTATAGCCTGGCAGCAAGAGTAAACTTTTAGACTCAAATCAAGGTTTTTATGAAGCAACTTAACATAAGGCTGAAGCGTGAAAAAGCAGCTCTTAACTTCGGTCTGAGCAGCGTGCAGGAATAGCACTGTAACAGCAACCAATATGTACTTGGATACTACAGCATGTTTGCTTCATGAAAGGGAACTTCAGGATGAAGCAGTGTGATAAGAAGGAGCTAGGTCAGGCAGCTGAGAGTTAAATTTTTGCAGGCAGCATTTAAGGATACCTAGCTGGAGACACAAGACGAATAAGCACTACCTTGCAAGAAGGAAAAAAAAAAAACAACCTGAGGCAAAGGGCAACTTGGAACAGATTAACAACAGGACAGAAGTAGTTAACAAAAAGAAGTAAGGATTTTTCAAAAAACAAAAGCAGTGTCAAAATGAAGAAAACTAAGCACTTGAAGCATAATTTACAAAAGTCATAAATATTATGAATAAGTCCTTCTTCAAACACATTAAAAGCAGGAATCTTGACAGTTCAAAGAAGCAATACAAGATCAAAGAAGTGATTAAGATAAAGACACACCAAAAAACCCCCATATTTCTGCCCCTGCCCAAGTTCATCATGGCAGAGCTCAAGGAAGTTCTCATCCCAGAATGGGCAGGGTTGCTCATGAAAAACTCTCATCTCAAACCATAGTGTTGTTACAAGAGGTTATAGAATACAGATAAAATGAAAAGCAACACATTTTCAGCACGGTTAGTTGTCCAAGAATATTAAAAGTAATTTAGCAAGGAAAGTGTTGAACTATTAAACAGTGTATGACCTTCAGCTTACAACTGCTTTGGTACCTGAGGTCTGGAAAACACAAATTTAATATATATTTCTAAAATGGGCTCCAGGAATATCCAAGAAACCATCAGCATTGACGTCTATATCAAGTAAATTATCAAAAATTATATAATAAATAATAAAGAGAGTGAACAAAGATGCTGTATTGGTTTTGCACAGCCTGGTTTTTGGTAGCAGGAGGGCCACAAAGATGGCTCCTGTGAAAAGCTGCTGGAAGGTTCTACCATGTTCAGCAGAGCCAGTCCCTGATGGCTCTGAAGATGGTCATGCTGCTGGCCAAGCCTGGGCCAATTAGAGAGGTTGGTAACGCCTCTGTGATGACATATTTAAGAAGATAATCAAAACAAAATCACATGGTTTTGCTTCTAGTCAGAGAAGAGGAGGAGGTGAGAACATATGAGGGAAAACAGCACGGCGACACCAGGGTCAGTGGAGAAGGAGGCAGAGGAGGTGCTCCAGGCACCAGAGCTGAGATTCCTCTGCAGGCTGTGGTGCAGACCATGGTGAAGCAGCTGTGCCCCTGCAGCCCATGGGGATCCACGGGGGATGCAGAGATCCACCCGCAGCCCAGGGGGGATGTGCCCATGCTGGAGTGGGTGGATGCCTGGAGCAGGCTGTGGTCCAGTGAGAGACCCGGTGGAGAGAGGGGCCCCTGCTTCCAGGCTGGAGCAGCCTGTCCTTGGAGGACTGCACCCCGTGGAAGAGAGACCCACGCAGCAGCAGTTCTGGGAGGACTGTCTGCCCGTGGGAGGGACTCACATTGCAGCAGTTCTGGGAAGGAATGCTGCTCGTGAGAGTGGACCCACGCCGGAGAATTTCAGGGAGAACTGTCTCCCATGGGAGGGACCCCGCAGCCTCACAGGGGAAGGACTCCTCTCCCAGAGCCACAGAAGAAAACCTCGGGTGATGAACTGACCAAAAGCCCCATTCCTTCTCTCCCAGCGCTGTTGGTGGGAAAGAGAGAGGGACTGGGGGAAAAAGGTGTTTTAAGGGCTTATTTTACTTCTCGTTATCCTCCTCTGATTCAGTTAGTAATAAATTCACTTTGCAACTTAAGTTGAGCCTATTTTGCCCTTGAAGTGTTTTTCTCCCGGTCCTTATCTCACCCATGAACCCTTCATTAATATTTTTTTCTTCCCTTTCCGCTGCCCAGCTGTAGCAGGGGAGGGTGAGCGAGCAACTCTCGTGGGTGCCTGGCGTTGGGCCAGTGTCAAACCATGACAGATGCGAAGCCTGGTGTGTGAATTCAAACCACCCTGACTGCTGGGTGTAACCTGTCCAGAGCAATATCTCTGAGCCTACTGGCAAAGCCTGTGGAAGCAAAGGATTACTAAATGCAGAGGAAGATCAGAGTTAGGAGACATCTAAACGGAATATAACTAAACTAACTGTACAAGTCCATGGGACCAGATTAGCATCTAAGCATACTGAAGGAGCGGACTGAAGACACTGCAAAGCCATTCTCTATCAAATTTGCAAGGAAACAACCAGCATGAATCCGACAAGGAAAAATCATCCCTTACCAACATGATTGCCTACTTTGTTGAGAACAGTGCCTGCTGTTTTACCTTACCTTTAGCAATACCTTTGCCAGTGTTTCCTGTAGTATCCTTAGAGACCAGCTATTGAGACACTGACTAGATTAACAGATGATAACAAAAGTGAAAAACAGTCTGAATCACAAGGCTTGAAGGGTTGCATTCAGTAGCACAGAGTCCAACTGGTCACCAGTTATCAGTCAGTTGAAGACTGATATTTGGGCCAATACCATTTAATGGCTTTATTAATAACACAAACAATGAAGCTGCTGAGTACACTCTCAGCAGCCTCTTAAGTTACAGAATAGTCAGAGAATATGGGAGATCAAAATGCTGGAGAGCTCAAAATGCTCTGTTTTTTCAGAGGCACCTCAACAGACCAGGGAAATATGCTGACAAGAGCCACATTAAGCACAATAAAGGCCAAGTCCTGCATCTGGAATGGAATAAAATCCTAAGAAATTTACTAGAAAAATAGATATGTATATGGACAAAGTATGACCAAAGGCTATCCAGAAGATATATTCTGTTTGGATTTGCAATATGTATTGGACAAGTTCTCTTACCAAAGGACCTTTAAGAACCTCTTCAAGAAAATCAAGGCATGAGGGAAGGTTCTTCAAAGGATAAAGTGGTTAAAAAGTAGGTGGGTAGGTATATGGTCGATTTTCAGAGGGGAGGAGGTGAGTAGTTGAGTAATCTACAGCAGAACTCATAAATGCTGAACACATCCTTAGGTGATGCAGAAAAGTGAAGGAACAGTGATGAGACAATACTTGCTAAAGACACCAAGTTACTGAGATTAGCAAAGAACTGACTGCACAGAGTTCTAGGAAACCCTTATAAATCTGAATGGCTAGTTATCTACATTGAATTTAATTTGCAGTATTAATAAATGAAGTGTTGCACACCAGGAAAAAATACCTTAACTAGAGAAATTATTTATTTTCATGTATTCATTGATGAGCTCTGAACTAAATATTGCTACTCAAAAATAAGATCTTGAGTTACAATAATTTAAAAAAAAGAATAAATTATAAGAAGTACAAAACACTAGAGAACATTCTTGTACCATGGAAAAAATCCATTTACCTCCTTCTTTTGAATACTTTTTGCATTTCAGTTCCACCCCATAAATTTCAAATTTGAAAGTAAAACTAGGAAAGATGCATAGAAAGGGGACAAAAGACCTCCAGCTTTTTGTGTTTTCTTTACAGAGTAGGATTAAATAGACTGATTCCTTAGACTAGGAAAAAAGGCATCTGAGGAGAGTGATAATAGACAGTTATACAATCATGAGAAAGGTGCACAGAGACTATTGTTCACTGATTTTAAAAAATGAATTAAAAGTGTATTCACTGTTCTTTGAATTGTAAAGAATATTTAAGGATATAAACTCCAGAAACTCTTCATTCACATGATGAGCTGCAGAACTCTCTTCCATAGGACAACAAAGATACAAAAAAATGAGTTAAATGTCACAGAGTGAAATTGATTAGAAAATACCCCTCAGGGAAGTGATGTCTTGATTAAATCTGCTCTGCTGTTAATACATTATTCTATTTTGTGCTATAAAATAGAATCAAACAGAGAAAATTGCTTAATTATTTTTAAAATTTTTGCCACTGAGTGGTGTGATTTTCTTCCTGTGGTTACCCCACTTTGCAAATCCCCTATGACAGCTTAGGAGGTGACTGGATAAAAACCCATCCAGGACCCTACCTTCACCTCAGGAAGGTCCTGGGTTCCAATGGCTGAGAAAATTTTCGAAGGAACTATCATTACAAGTTTAGGCTTTTCACAGACACCTGCTGCAGGCTGGAAACAAGACAGCACAGCAGGTATGATCTGACCCAGTACAGGCATTGATACATCCTAATTATAACTCCAAATAGAGAGACATCACCCACTATTCATCTCAATTTATTTCAAATTATCAAAAAACTTTCATCAAAATTATATATTTTAATACTCTTTTAAAAAGAATTTCAGAAAAAAATGAAAGAAAATCAAGCATCATTTATAATTAATATCACTAAAGTTATTCTTCATAGCAAGGGAAATTATATGAAATGCTTATCAAATATAGACCAATATGGACCCAGTTTTTTCAAATTAAAATAATAAAATCAAGAATCAAAACCCTATCTTAAGCCTAGACTACACCCGAAATGTGTTCTGTTTTTATTATAGCATCCAGGTTCAAGCAGTGCACACTAACTTTTCTTCACTCATATGTTATTTATTTTACACTGAAAGCACTTTTCCAGTGACTTAAAATCTGTTCTGTTCCAGGCAGGTTGCAAGTCAGCACCAATAATCTTGTTATCCGAATCTGAGTATGTGTTTCTACCTATGTTACCCCCATTTCTGAATATTTCTTGCTAAAGAAATTTCCCTCATGCAAGATTTTGCATGTTCTGCACATATCCTTTTGCAAATTGCTTTCCCTGATTCAAAGCAGAGGGAGGAACGTCTACAGATTGTTCTGTGTCCTGTCTGATAAATGAAAGTCCTGTTTTCTTGTTGCCCGGCTACGCTGTGTCCATGATGGTGCCAGTGCAACAAACACATTCTTGCTATCAACACTGGCCTTTTTTAGTTTGCCACTCCTGCTAGGAGAAGTCAGGGAAATGTAATACACATCCACTGCTGACATTTAGATCTGGTTGGAACAGCCTGTTGTTTGCAACCCAGGGAGGAAGAAAGGCCGAGGGTGAGATATGCTGGATGCTGCCCCATAAGGACGATAAGGAAAAATAGGAGTGAAAGAAGGGATTAGACTTTCCCATGGGTCTCAGGGGCCAGAGATTCATGAAGTTTGGTCTTACTAGCAAAACCTGAGGTAAAGGCAGCATTGAGTGCCTTGGCCTTTTCCATGTCATTTTTCACCAGTTCCCCATGCCCATTCAGCAGTGGGACCACTTTTACCCCAGTCTCAGTTTTGCTGCTGAGGTGCCTGTAGAATCCTTTGTTGCTCTCAACATCTCCTCCCGGATTTAACTCAAGGTCAACCATAGCTGTCCTAAGTCTATTCCCGCAAAATCAGACAACTACTCTACACTTCTCCTGGGTCACCAGCCCCATCTTCCATCCTTTGTAGAATTCATTTTTATGTCTTCTGAGTTCAGTTAGGAGCAGCTTGCTCCTTTCATGCTCTTCCATGCACATCCATTTCTATTTGCCACTTTCAGTGGATTCATAGTAAAAATCCATGTACACTACCTCTGGGGATTAACCCAGGACAGGGTTAATTTTTTGCAGTAGCTGGGAAGGGGCATGACTAGGACATGGAGGTTATTTTATACCATATCAGTCATAATCAGGGACAGGGACTCTCTTCTGGGAAGAAGGGAATCCTCATGGTCAATAAAATGTGGTAGAGGGAACCATCCAGTATTGTCTATTTTTGGGGGGCTTATTTGTGTGAATCAGTTCTTTTCCTGAGATTAGCTCAGTTGGTTGGAGCACGGTGCTAATGATGCCATGGATGTGGGTTCAATCCCTGTGTGGGCCATTGACTTAACAGCTGGACTCGATGATCCTTCTGGGTCCCTTCCAACTCAGATTATTCTGTGATTAGGACTTCTGTGATTTATACCCTCTGTCATTACTGTTGTTGCTGTAACTGTTTGGTTTCTTATCTCATTGCTGTTTCCAGTAAAATGTTATTTCAGCCTGTGATCTTTGCCTTTTGTACCTCTAATTCTCAACTTCATCCTGCCACAGTGGGAAGGAGGAGGAGAAAACCGGGAAGCAAGAGTGGCACATGGTTTGGGGAGTCTCAGTGGGGGCGCTGAATTGCAAAGTATCATTCCTAAACCATGACATCAGAAGAGAAGAAAAAAAGAAGCTATTTCAAATTAGTAATGAAGGCTTTGGGTTTCAGTATTCACTTTCTGGTGCTCAAGTACCTTGGCACTCCAATTATTGTATTGAAGTGCCATCCACCTGCCTCCACTTCCATAGCACCAGTCCAGGAATCATAACGCTCTGTTGTTTCTGTTTAAGCTTTTGCTGTGCCTTGTCCTCATCCCAGGTAATAAACAGGTTCACTGCCTCAAGGAACTAGCTATGGACCTGCCAAGCAGAAGCATCATTCTGCCTGTAGCAGGGACTTTACTTGTGTGAAATTGATGCCAAAGTCAGAGCTTTTAATTTCTTACAAGGAATATTGAAAGTAACATCCTACATTTCAAAGTACCCTTCAAATAAAAAAGGAAAGGATTTGTTTCTGAGGTACATTTTGAAAATCAAAAAATAAGTTATTCTAGAAGGAAAAATCAAAATGCTTTATTCAAGAAATTTTAAAATATGCTGAGATTTTATGAAATAATTCCAGATTCCCTTACTTTGATTACTACAGCTTGCTTAGACACAGAATTCACCTTTTTTTCATCATCAAAATTCTCATCTAACTTAAAAAATTATCAGGCTGTAGTCTTCAGCTAGTTTTGAACCTTCCTATAATTGTCTTTTCATGATTTCTCACAGGCTTCCAGTAGTCTCTTCCCTACCCTGAAGGTCCTGTGACCATCATGTTTGAGTCTAAGATGAACTCCACAGTTTTCAGAAAACTTCTTTTTACCAATACAGAATATATGCAAAGTGAAAAATGAGAGAATGAGCAAGAAACAAAAGCCATAGACCAATTTCAGATTAAAAATAAAGGGGATGATTACCAGAAAGTAGCCCTTATCAATCTCCAGTAAAGCAGGGAATGATTTATCCTTTTCATGGCTAAGCCCTGGATTGGAAACCCTTCTGAAAATATTGAAGATCTGCTAGTCTAAAACCAGACAACTGGGAAACTACAGATGGCTCAGAGTCAACAAGTACTATCAGGCAAGAAAGGAGACATATGGATTAAGAGATCCCACAGGAATCCAGATAATCCACAACTGGAAATTAGCAGAAGAAAAAGAAACAAATAAATAATTACAGAGAAAAACTGAGGTTACAATTAGAATTGATTAATGATTAAATTCCTTTTTACTGTTTTAAGCCTTTACTCTGCCTTGTATGTTTTGGAATAGGGTTAAACAAGGATTTCACTTTGGAGATGCTGTTTCTGAATAGATTCAGCCATCTTGTTTTCATTCACAATAAAGATTACATAATACCAAACAGAGGTAGGATTTCTCATTGGGCCAAAGAGCAAACACCAGTGGTTGGTCACTGGGATTCCAGGAAGAAATGCTGTAACTGTCACCGAGGGAAAGCTGAGGGAGGGAGACTCTGAAGGAGACTACAAGAGATATAAATCACAATATTGTCGTGTGCTTAGACTGGTTGGAACAAGCTTACTGGTTTTATAACATAGGCAGGTCTTTCCCATTTTCTTCCTTTAACATTACCCCAAATCACATTGTGTGGCACTGTTAATAATGTCAGTGTAAAATAGGACAACAAAAATTACCTAAAATTGGACAAATAACTACTTGCTGAAATAAGTATCAAAAAAACCCCCAGCATAGCTAAGTATCTCAGCTGGAAAAACTACACTTGATGAGTTTTTCCCATAAGAAGAAGCATATATGAAAATTAAAAATTCTTTCTTATTCTGCTCACCAGTAGCTCTGCACATCTGATACAGTGATGCATTATTGAAATGCTCTGAGTCTCACATGAGTACTGTTTCATACTGCCATAGTTTCAGGCTTCCAGCTGAGATGCTCAAGAAGCAGTGGCAATTCTGAAATATAGCCAAGTTATTAAAATTTAGTCACAGACTATGTAACATGGAATTTCAGTTTTGAATTTTTTATTTATTTCCTTATTATTTTTTTTTTTAATGCTGGCTTTTGGCAGCAGCCAAGTTACTATTTGCTTTCCATTTGAGATCTTGTAATACTGAAAGCCAGCCTGCAGATTTAAAGAGAGAAACATGCTGCTATGATCAAGCCAATGTTTCTCACAAGATCACACTGAACTGAGTTTATTAGTGGACAGAAGTCTGCCAGGTAGGTCCTTGAAATAAAAGTAGTAGGGCTTAAATGAGGTAGTGGCTCCACTCAAACTTCTAGGTACAGGACAAAGACACACATAGCTTCAAGTTCTGCCAATAAAAATGACAGAAGAGCTTGCCAAGAACCAGCTGCAACTGGTTTTTTTAAGTATAAAACTATTTTCCTAGGTGTCTTTCCAGCCTCTGTGCTAGGTGTTCAACATAAAATATTGAGGCATGGTGTAACTTCAGACATAAAACAGCACCTTATCTGACGGCTAATGTATGAAAATACAATTTGAGCAGCCTGAAAGACACTGTTTAAACATTGCAGCATGGGCAGCAGATGGGAATCAATCCAAAAATGCAGGAGGCTGGGTGGAAATTACAGGCCTATTTTGAAAATAAGTTTGATACAGTGTAAAATAAATGTAAATAAGTGTAAATGAAGTGACTTTCCTAATTTATTTTTCCTTAGCACATTCAGAACCACAATTTGATCTTTCCACAGTTGTGTGTTTATAAAATCCCTCACTATCAATAGCATAATAGTTCATTAGCATAATAGGTGTGTGGTATTTTGAGAATCTCCAACTTCATTTAACCCCATAGAATACAACTCACATGATAAAAAGTGTCATCCATAGAACATTTCTTAATTTAACACTGAGATTTGGGAAAGTTGAATAACAGCCCTGTGTCAATATCAGTACTTCATTGCAAAACTACCCAGCATCCTCAATCTCTTTATTAGGAGAATCTTTTCCTCTATTGTGCCCAGAAGCTTTGTTTGGAGCTGGGTTTACTTTCTGATTATTTGTTTATTTCCTTATCCCTCTTCTACAGTCTTGATGATGTAAACCTCCAAGTTTAAAGGCTGAAACTTCCAAGAGTAGTTTACCAACTTCAGTTTGAACGAAGACATGGAGAGAATAGATTTATAAACTGGCAGAATGGATTTTCAATTGAAGTAACTCTGTTTGAAAAGAAACTAGCTATTTTAATACCATTTTTCACTCCAGCTGCATTCAGTGACATGGATTAGACAAAATGGTAGAGGCAAAAATGCCTTCAAGGAGATAAGATTTAAGAGGAAAAGTGATAGTACGGGTTTGGAATCTTATAAGTAAAGAAAAAAACAATGCTATTTATTCTCTCTCAAGCTCTACACTGTCATACCCTTTGGCCTTTCAGGCTATGCAATGATCTGTAGCAACAGCAGTGTAAAAGAGAAACTGAGAGGCAGGGTAGTTCTGCCATACTACCACTTTCCAAGAAGATGTCCCCATCCCTACCAGCTGCAGCTCAGAAATTCAGATTCTCTTCCTAAATTTTATTTTAAAAGAGTAAGTGTTCTTAAGAGGTTTTAGATTTTTCCGAGGTTTTTGTTTAATTGGTTTTCTTCACCATCATGTGCATTTTACCTAGTACTCATAAATCACAGCTCTTTCCCCTTTCTCTTTTCAATAAATAGAAACAAACAGACTTTTTTTACCTTTTTAAACTTTACTTTCTTTACCTTTTTTACCTTTACATTTTTTACCTTTTAGGAAGATTAGTCAAAACAGGTGGTTTTATTTTTTTGGCTTAAGAGGCTGAGTTCACGTCTAGGAACTAGGCGTAAGTTGAAAAGTGGGTTCCCCTCTCTATTCCGAGTTCTGCCCTTCAGTGCTCCCCTTAAGCCCAAAATGTTCTTGCTTTAGCCACAAATTCCTGGCTCCTCCTCTGTGCCATCACATTTGCACAGTACCACAGTAAACTGGTTACATCACTTTAAATGGCCTAAAAGCATTCTCTTTTTCCTTATAGACCAGAAAGGTAACAGTGATGAGTCGGAGAGGAAGGCAATGTTCAGCCACAAATGGAGCATGAGGATATGTAGAAATGCTAACATGCCCAATTAAACCAGATTATGTTGCCAATATGAGCAGCTCGGCCCCTTGAGGATCTGTCAGAGTAACACTACCATCCCCATGAGGAGTTTTATTTCCTAGTTCTTTTGAAAATATTTGGTGATCTTTTAAAGACAGTTCCTAGACCTGAGGAAAATATGAGGCTCAGGCACTCAAAATTAGGAAAATAATGTTTGGATGGATGCAGCCTCAACAAAACAGAAAAGAATTCAGCATTTGGAGCACTACTTGTTCACTATCTAACAACAGATTTAGGATTTTGTCTATGAACCTGAAAATGCCAAATAATAAGTCAAAGGAATCCAACATAAGGCTGTTCTTATACGCCACTCTGGCAGCAGAATATCCAGACTTCCTGATCCTGCAGCTATAAAGCCTCTTTTGACACAAATGTGAATTTTGCCCAAGTCAGGATTACACGCTCAAACCTTCAGTGTATCATGAAAGACTGAAGTTTGTGAAAAAGATCAGTACATTTTTTTATCCTCAAGTTAACCTTTCATACATTGCAAGTTTTTTGAGTGAACAGTGGAAAGGAGAGAAGGCAGTGGCATGTGGCAGCTCCCGAAAGGCTATCCAGCTGTCGAATAAAAAGTTTGACATTTGAGCACTATCATCAGCATTCCTCTAATCTTTACCATCCACACTGTCAGGGTATTACAGTTTTCAAATAGGAGAACAGAGAAATTGTCTCTGGACTATAATATCTAGGGAGCCATAAATTCCCCATTTATTGAAGTTAAAAAGGTATATGGGACATCACATTTTTTGATTCAAACCTTCAGAATTCAAACTTGAAACCAAGCTGTCTGAACATTGTATCATAAAGACCTTGTTAGAAGAGGTGCAGCTGATAACTCAGCTTGATGTACCTGTATGCCATCATTCCATTAAATAAATGGTCTAGAACCTGAGCAGGAAGATTTCATAAGCAACCTTGAAACAATAATGGGTGCCCCTCTACAGCCTTCTCGCACACAAGGGAGGTTGAGCAAGTGAGAAGGACAGACCTATAGCAAACGCACTAATAAACAAATCTACAGATTTCTATGGAAAGTTTGCTCCTATTAGTATACACTGCAGGACACTCACACTAATTTTACAATTCTTGTTAAGGTTTGGACTTAGTAATCTGTGAAATCTCCTTCTCACTAATGGTTTCAACTTCTCCACACTTTCAAACACTGGAAAGATCTTATTCCAACGTAAGAAGAGAAACATTCAGCCCAGGTATAGGTAGACACTAGATATCATTAAATCAGTGAAAGAGGGTTTCTCTAATGAAATTTTCTTTTCTAATTTTAAACATTAGATATGTTTACTATTTGAACAGAAATAATAAGCCTTGAACCATACAAAGAAGAATGTTACAAAGAGATAAATATCAGTTGCTTCGTTATTAAGTTTACACGTAAATCTGTGTTGAGAAACTCTGCAAGATTACTTTCATCATCTGATGTAGCTTTTTTAAAAAAAAAAAGGTTCCAAATGTCAAGTTTGTGTTTTGAATTAATAAATTTGAATCTAAATCAAAGCATATGTATTGTACAGAAGTTTCGTATTTTCCCCCTCTAATTCTCTGTTTCCCTTAAAAGCAAAAAGTAGCAGAGTCACAGATTTAATGCAGTTTCTGGTACGTGCTGTATGGACTTCTGACATTATCACCTCGTTGGTATGATCATTACTCTAATTAACTCTCTTCTCCATACTCATCGTGCTTGCACTTTCTTCCACACAAATACAAATACCAAGGACACTACGCGGCTTCTCATTAAATAATGCCAATAAGGATTTTTAAATGTGCATGTTGTGAAGCTCTGTACAAAAAGTAACATTTTATTTTCACAACTTGTTTTTAACATAACTAATTTGGTAAAAAACTACAGTCCAGCTCACATTTGACACAGTATTTTCATAGTAGTTTCTGGCCGCCTACTTTTAACGCAAACTGTCTGCTCTCCTCTCCCTTAATGTTTTTTAAAGCTTGTCTCTTTTCTGTTTAAAATATACTTGCTGGTCTGCTCTGCTGCATATTATGACATCTGTTCACAACAACATGGCTCTCAGTTTGTCAAAAAATAAATCTTATGACAGAGTATCATCTAGAACCAGTACAGCAAGTAAGAATATCATCTTCACAGTATTGCATTTTCCTTCGTCTATTTAAGAGTTAAGCTTCTGCGACCTCTGTTTGTTTCCTAAGCTCAGAAGAACTGTCCTCTGTGCTTGACTGAAGTCCTGACTATGGTCTCACAATTCAAAATGGCAAAACTAGACCTAGATGAATAGTTCAGTCTTGTAACACAAGAACACATGGAAGCCAAGAATCATTCTGCAGAGAAATTCAAGAAAAGAGATTGTTACATATTTTTAATTTTTTTTAAGTAATAGTAATTATTATCATCATCACTATTATCTTTATCATTATTGGGTTCGTGAAGTTGAGAAAGCAATACTGTTAAAATTCCTTGTATAAGACTATACTGAAATTGATCGTGATATCAAAAAGGCCTGTACTAGCAAGAGTGATAAGCATTCCAGAAATGGCATTAAAGGACTCATACTTTGCTCCCGGAAAAACTAGACAAAATTTGTAGAGACAGCAAGCATTTAGGCTTGCCACTGACTTATGTGAGGAGGATGCATCCATATGAACGTGCAATGTTATATGCCTTCTTTTCTAAAAGGTAATCGCTATCCATGGGGACAGCTGAAAAGCTTCTGTTCATAGAAGTATTGATCCTCAGGTCCTGCAAAATAATGCTAAGAGCCTGTCAAAAGAAGAAAAGGTGCTGAAAATTTTCTTGTCATTAGGTAGATACTAAAGCATATCAAGACTTGAGTAGCTGTGCCTATTTAAAGCAGCAACCTACTCCCAGCATTAATCAGTTTATAAATCAATTACTCCTGTGTAATCAGACCCCCATCTGTTCCTCAATGAAAGAGCAACCTCAGATCTGCCTTCTCTTTGTCTACCAACAGGATTATTCATCAGATTTCCAATCAGTCAGCTCATTTTTATAAGCTATTTTCAGGATTCTCTGAGTATTACCGAGCATATAATTCAATCTGATAGATTGTTGGTGTAGCAATAAGGCATGAGAAGGGAAGACTATATCCTACACAGAGTCTGAAAGGGTAGCATTTTCGTTTGCTTTTCTTTACAAGAGCTTTCCAGAGAGGTTGCACTGCAGAATGCATACTCAGGTGACAAAAGGGACACACTGCTGCTTTCCGAGTCATTTCTTCAAGAAGAAGCCTACTTTTTCAGTCCAACTGTCCTAGCATTCATGACAGCAACAGCAGCAGAACTTATATCAGAAATCAAACATTCTCCCTGTGAGGACCTTGCTTTCCACTGTCCAGAAGAATTAAACACTCTTCATGGTCTCAAGCATGTTACAGACCTCTCTACTAATCAAGCAGCTGACAAATACAAAAAAAAGTCATTCCACTTCTCTAAAAATTGCTGTAGGTACTTGTTACAGTCTATTTACTTTCAAGACAAGAAAACGTAGATTTAGATAACCCTTTTTTGATGTGACTTATACCAAATATGTTCTGACTTCTCTCAAGACTGTTGCAGAATTTGATCTTGTGCTCCTCTTCCGAAAACAAAATAGGAGGGAAAACAAACTCCAGGAGGAAAAGGGGCTCAACCGATATTCCCACAGCTATTATAACAGTGCATTAACATCAAAATCAGTAACATCAGTATTTATAAACTTCCACACAGCAATTACACTGTCTGTTCAATAGGCATTTTAAAGCGATGTCTATACCACAGACAAGTAAAGGATATCTCAACACGCTTCAATTAACACAAGCATCTGCTACTCCAGTCCCATGATATTAGGAAGTCTGGTGCACAGTCTGCGTAGAAGTCCATGCTCCTACAGCTAATGCTGCCATCAATCCACGTGCTAGCCAGATTAATGCACCTCCAGTACACCGTGCATACGCACAGCCACTACAGCACTTCCAGTAAGGCCTGCATTGGGCTGTAAGGGTAGCAGAGCAGCACTATGCAAATCCACCCACTCATTCGTCTATCAATGATTCAAAACGGGAGACCTGAAGAGTTTCAAAAATTCAGCTACACCACATGAATGTCAGCAAAACCAACACAAGCCAGCTCTAACAGCACATCGCCCTGTGATCCCAGAAGCATGCTGCAGACACATTTGAGAAGTCCTGTGGGCTTTCCCTCTTTCAAAACCATAAGCCTGTATTACACAAATGCATTAAATCTGGCCACGACTTTTCCAACAATAGTAACAATGAGGCCTATGGAAAGTGTTGAACCATTCCCAAAAACTTTTCCAAGTTTCTTTATAAATTTACTAAAAAAGATTCTCAGAGCTTGAATTAAATATCTGCAATATGAGAAAAACCAAAGTGTCTTCTGAGTCCTACTGTTCAGGAAACTCGAGCTGCAGAAGAGAGAGATCCAAATCCATGCTGTGAATCAGATGACAAATAAAGACATGAGTCAATCTCTAACACTCAAAAGCAGTATGACTATTAATGCTAGCTGTTGGACTATTAATTCTATTCCACTTTCCAGCTCTCACTTGCCTCTTTGAGGTTTTCCACTTCACACAGAAAATCCAAAATGCTTATTGGGAATATGAAAAACTTCCTCTGAATGAGACAGAAAAGTAGTCAATCTCTTCTATTATTCCAATCCATTATGTTTTCAGTGGCCATCTCTTAAGAATGGATGATTGGGAGGGTTGGAAGGAATTCGGGAGATCATCTAATCCACCTCCCCTGCCTGAAGCAGGTTCACCTAAAGCAGGGTGTGCAGGATCACATCCAAGCCAGTTTTTATTATCTCCCTAGAAGATCTCCATCCTGTTTTATCTCAGAATCAAGGGAATTCTGGGGAATGAGATCGACTGATAAGTGCAGTCTTCCAATTAAATTATCTTAATTTTACTCTAGTTACATTTTGGGCTGGGGCTGTGGTGGCCCAAATATAGGTTTCAATTCAGACAGATTCAACACTTCTAAAAATGGAGTTTCATATTTGCATGCTACAGCCTGACCTGCATAAGGAGAGCACATCGGCTTATCAGCTGAACTAATTCCATTATACGTAAGAAAATTAAGGTTTTCCTACAGGAGGAATAATTTGAGAACCACTTGATTTAGATGCTCTTTATTTCATTTTTCCCTTTCCTTCTTTTGGCACTCCATTTCACTGTCTGCATCAGTCTTGTATCATCTAAGAGGCCAGATACAGGCAGCAGAGTAGCTGTGTTGGGCTGTGTGATCCCAGATGCACAGTACCAACATGCTGCCCCAACTGATGATTTAGGAGTTTGAATTACTTCAGATAGTCCCTGGGCCTTGTTCAAATCTTAGCAGACTATCTGAGCCAAGAAACTTGAATGACTACACCCAGGATACACAAAGCCATTTGCAGATCTTCGCAGAGATGTGCATCTGGAGAGTCTCAATCACCTGTTCTGTAAAAATGTTGGCTGAAAATTATGCATATCAGCCTGATGAACAGCATTGGCCTTCCTCCTTCAATCTGCTAATCATACATTTGCACTGACTCCAACTTGCTCCAGAACTCTGTGAGTCTTCTCTGCCATGGTGATCAGGTGGGTTTTTTCGCTGAAGATTTTTCTTGTTGGCTGGCTTCCAGAGATACTGTAGATTTGTGACCATTCTGTGGTCATTTTAAAAGGGCTGCTTTTCGTGCAGTGTATTCAGCCAGACCAGATGTTTTTCTTGAAGAAATTACTCGTTTTAATCCTCTTTTCTCCTCAGATTTTATCTTTCAGGACTCCATTTTCTGGACTTCACTGACTAAAGCTCTTTCATCTATTTGGCTCTGATTTGCTACACAAACCAGATTCAATCTGTGTTTTGTTTCATTGGGTTTTTTTTTTGAAGAGGTAACCTCCAGTTTCCTGGCACTTTTTCTTCAACTGGCTGTTCAGAATCAGCAGGGAGTTTATGCACGGCTGGTTCTCCCAGCAAGGACATCACGATCCTTTCTGTTATGTTCTGCACTGCCCATATACCTGCTGTTCTGAAAAAGTCTGGCAAATACTACTTATTCTTCACCGATAAAAACAAATAACACAGTTTTACCTACTTCTTGCAGTAAACATTGAACTTTCCCTTTTGGAAACTCCCTAACTCCATCTGCAAGATGCATTTGTCCTAGCATGACTAGTTTCTCAGGCTACAAGATATGTTTTCTTTCCCAATTCACATGGGTGATTAGCACAGACTAATAGCACTTCTACAGCACTGCATTAACCATAAGCTTTGCACGTTGCACCAACTCTAAAATGCATTTATTGTGCTTCAGTATGATTGGAAGCGTTCTATCCTGTCCAGATATTCTTCTCTGCAACTTGCAAGTCCCAGTGAGAATATAACTACTAGAAACCAGCGTTTCATCATGCTACCTGTTATTTCATCACAGAAGTTTTGGCAAGTTTGGTGAAGGAAATACAAATATTTCTTCGACATCCACCTGGGTAGATTTATCATTCTTTATTCCCTTACTTTAAGGTCAACTAACTAAAGTGCAATTGTACAATGAATAATAACTTCTTACGTTTTATATGTAATTTTATAGAAGTAAGAATGACTGGACTTTTTTCTTCCTCTACAACTGAAAATGAAAGCAATTCTTCCTTTTGTGTGTCACAGCTGGGCATGTAGCAGAAAAATCAATGAAACTACAAATTTTAGTGGAATAACATACTTGGTTTTTGCAGAAAGCCTGCTTTTGTAGATTATTTGCACATGATTTTCCATCCACTAGTTCCCAAGTTTCAAATTTATTTCTCAGCCTCCTTTATGGGATAGCTAGAGCATAATAATCTAAACACAACTTCAAGAGGAAACACAAAAGCAGCTGATTCTTATCTGATTTGTTTCTTTTAAAATAAAGTTCTTGTTGCTCTTCCTATCCCTCATGGGATTAAACTGCATGTGTGCTTTGGATTTCCTCGTCCCACCCGAGGTCAGACAGAGATTTCTGTATTCCTCCCTAGCCACCTTTCCCTGCTCCCACCACTAGAATACTTCTTTATTTTGCTTGAGCTTAGCTGGAAACTCATTGTGTAACCATGCAGGTCTCCTGACGCCCTTGCTGTTTTCAGCATGGACCATTTTACGTCAAAAAAAAAAAAGAAAATCAGTTTACAAAGGATTTTGTCTACATATATATTAGCATGTGAAATTCTCCACTCAGCCTTAATTTGTCAATGCATATGCAGAGTTTTGTCACGCACAACTCATTCAGCTTTATTTTCTCATGCTGAATAGCACAATATTCTATAAGTAACACCACTGACAGATGTGTGAGAAAAGACTGTGGAATCATGCCTAGAGCAGTCTTCATAAATATACGATGGCATATTTTTGATCTTCTATGAACATACAGAATTATTGTTTCTTCAGACCTGTCCTGACATATTGTAAAAGCTTCCTAGCCTAATTAAAGAAAAAATGCCACTGTGAAAGGTTTTGTGTGTATTTGACAGTATAAAACTTAATTCAGATATTTTTATTTCCCAAGTATTCAGAAAAAAAGCATATGCATAATTCTACTGAGTAACAAAAATAACCATGCACCTAGGAGTTAGAAAGAGTTTCACTGAGAAAGGTTTCATCTCATCAATGGGAAGTAAAATGTGTGCAAAAGTCTGAACATTCATGCAAATGAGCTTCCACAGTTCCACTTACCACAAAGTCTCTCCTCTTGCCAGATCTCATACTCATCTCGTAGTAACGAAGTGGGGGGAAAAGTAAGGAACAGTTTGACCTTTCATCATTTCAGGCTCCTGAGATGAGTGGGAGGAGGCACAGAATCACTCCCAAAAGTGCCAAAATATCTAGGCAAAGACTTGGAGCTTACGAGCTATTACCCTTACAAGCAGGATTCCCACAGACAGACACCCTAAAAGCAATGCTGTGTACAAATACTGGGCAGCTACTGCATTTTCCACTCAATGTGGCTTCAGAGTGAATTCATTCTGTCATTCATATCTAAATACAATTAATAGAAACCAATCTCACTTACACATACCAGACATTGTATTTAATTTCAAATGCTCAATTTAAAGGCTTAGAAAGTCAGAAAAATATAACAGCATAAATCTGTATTTTTTTTCCAAAACAGTGCAAAAGATCCAACTTAATCTCCATCCCACCTCTAGAAATACTTATTAATTAATAAAATTACCTCCAAGGTGATTTCAAAATTCTAAAAACTCATGCACATCTTAGTTTTCATTTAGAAACTAAAGTATTAAGAACTGAATCACATAGCACATAAAAAAGGTCAATGCCACAATGAAGTTGTTATTTAACTAATAATTAACAGAAATTTCTTTTGCTTCTGACGCAGTTACTGGTTTCTCCTAGAACTGATTTCCATAAGGTTGCTTTATCCTGGCTACCCACATAAATATGAAATTCTGAGATTTTCCCAGGTCGTTCATTTGATTTTTAATAAACCTAACCGAATTAGACAGTTTAAAACCTAAACCAAAACACAAACAGTTTTGTGGCTGACTGTTTCTGATTACTACAATGGTAGCTATACCCTGGGAAAAAGACCTGTAGGTTTTCATCAAGGAGGTAATTTTCAAAATTGAATATAGGCATAACTGTAGGTATAAACATTAATCTCTAATAAAACTCTTTTTTTATTAATTTGGCTTTTTTGAACTATATGATTGGCATTACTTATATCAATCTAAATTAATATAAATATCTCAATATATATGAACAGGCCCAAGTACAGACCCTGTAATTTCTCATTTCCCATAACTTTGTAATGATCTGTTCTTTTCTTTTTGTATTTTGGTCATTTGTTTGGAAAATCAGTATACCAAGCACCATCACATCCCTGATTCGGAGAAGCAAATAAATTTTTCCCAGGCAGTAGAGCAACCATGTAAAATTCAGAAGTACTGACTGAAGAAGATAGTATTAAAATCAGGGAAAAAAAATAAAAAAGGGGGAAAAAGCATACAGCAAATAAACCTTTAACTAGCCTAACTCTGTAATAGATCAGCCCATATTTAATTCAGCCTTGCTTAAGAATGCACAATAGTGGTCACACAGTCTTCAAATTCTTACTGCTTGTAAAGTTTAGAAACCATGACAGAAAGCACTTGACACACATTTTACATACAATTTACTCACAGTGGAAGCCTTCTGCATATAGGCAATGTAGAAAAAAAAATCTTATTGTCAAATTCAATAGAGATGCTTAACTTAAAAAAAAGTGGCATTTATTCATTTATTCTTCCCTGTGTACTGAACATTTTTCCTCAGGTGGATCAGAAAGTTCAGAACTCAGATGTCAGTGGATCCCATGCTTGGGTGTAGAGAGACAGAGACATCCACCAGAGATCCTAAACACCTAAGCTCAGACTACAAGTTCCATTTTGAGGACAAACACCTAAAAATACTGTGATTTGAAGGCAGGCAAACTTTAAGTAAAATACTGACATCATAAACAGCAACAATGTTTCTCTCAATTGCTTTATGGGTAAGATTATGTCCTTTAGAGGGCAATTTGTTCCACTGAGCATTTGGGAATTGCTTGTGGTCTGTGGGGGTCTAGATTTGCCTGCCTTCAAATAAATCCAAAATAACAGCTGAACAAAAAAATTAATACAAAAATCTCATATCTGTGTCTAAACCCAGATATTTCAAAGGACATTTAGCTTTCAATTTTAATAAATTGATTGATTTCCATAGTTTGACATGATTTATCACTTCCAGACTTGACAGCAGAAGCATCATATTGAGGTACCATCTGGGATGGGTAAAACAATACATGCCAAAACAGAAGAGAACTGAAAACAGGGTTAGGAAAAGGCAGCAGAAAAATAAGGATAAGGCAAAATGAAGGCAAAAGGTATCCCAAAATATTGGATAAGACTATCGGAGTAAAACAACTTTAGTCCTCTGTTCTCTATTCAGAACAGGACCAGCTTCCTATGCTATGACTAAGCAGTATCTTTCTCAAACATTTAGAAGCAACAATCCACCTCATAAATTGGGCTGAATAGTGTTGACCAGGCAAGTAACACACTCAAAGCAACCCTCTCTTTGTTCCCTGAAGCATTTAGGAGAGTAGGCCCCTCCTTCCCACACATTCCTGCACGGAGTCCTCACCAACTAACATTCCTATTGCAAGTTCCTCAAATCATTCCTGCTACACAGGTTATAGCAACAAGTGTCCACATCTCTCAGCCTCACTAAAAGCTTAAAAATCCTGAGTTTTCCTTAATTACCGTAGCAAAAAACTAGTCTCCTAACCCTGAAAATACTTACACCTCTTCCATAGGAATGAAGGGAACAGAACTTTTTGCCTTATGGAAACAGCCAGTTCTTCCCATAGTTCAGCAGCTGGGTGCTTTAAAGTCAATGTCAAAGTCTCCTTAGACCTGAGGGTCAAGATGTGTATCTTAAATTCTTCTGCAGTGTGGTGAGGGAACATGAAGCTGCTCCACCATTTTTCTATTACCCAAGGCTTAAATGTTGGTCTTCTTAATTTTATGGGTTTTTGTAATTTCAACAACCAGTTGCAGGGGATACTACAGACTAAACAATGCCCTTATGCTACGTACTGATGATCACTAGCACACGGGTAAGCTGAACTCATCTCCTCTCTATAGCATTACCTGAAAGCGTCTATGCCCTATCCCACCTAACCCTGCACAACTGTTGAATGGATCTCTGCAGTACTGGAAAACACAATTTCCCCCGTGGCTGAGAAAATGTGTCTTTAAGCCTGCTCTTTGAATATGCATGCCATATGAACTCTAATTGGTTGTTACAGGCTAGAAAACATAATGAAGTTCCATATCAGGGTCTGTAAGCAAAATTGACAAACATGTTTGCAGACACTGTATTACAGATGTCATGTCTTCCAGAGCATACTGCATGTTCCATTTCTTTTCTAAATTGCTCAGCACTGCAGCATCCAGCTGCCAAAGAGCTGGAACTCTACATCAGCAACTGCTTGTGGCAAATTCTCCACCTGGGCAAGACAATGTAAGAATTAAGACAATCTGCTTTCAGTCTCTTTATTAGTTTTTCTGCTCTCATTTTTCACAGTTTCCTAACATCTCTAAACTTTCTCCGTATAGAGGAGACACTGAAAGAGGCTGATTGTCAAAGAGAGCTTGTGTCCCTCCATAAATATCACCCTGTTGTCACAGGATGCTGCTTGAGTCCAGAATTAGCTGAAGTATGCCAGGGTTCTGTACAGTCCAGAGATTTGGAAAGCAGCAGCCTGATTTATTTTAAAACAGATTCTACTTGGTGATTACTCTTGTGTAACTGTAATGATTTATCGTTTTAGTGAAAACATGAATGAGCATCACCTTCTGAGGAAAAGACATTTCCACAATCACCTTTTGTGTATGTAATGCAGCGTGGCTGACCACCATACATAACAATAGGGAAAATTATCAGAAAGGGTGAAATTATACCACTGTAAAATCCAAATCAGCTCTTTCAAGAGTATCAACTGTAAATGTACACACATAATTTTTAATATCACCTCTATTTCTCATGAGAACAAATGCACTCATATTATATACTCAGGTGATCCAGGCTTCCCCTTTCTCTTAAAAAAAAAAAAAACAAAAACACCAAAACCCACAAATGTTTAATATCTAAAGAAAAAAAGAAAACAGAAGCTTTACTCCAGTGCAAGAGAAAAATTTTAGTACCTATTTTGCTTCTTTACTGCGAAACCAGAACAGAAGATTACTGTAAACATACAAGAAATGCAGCCTAACAAGCAGAGGTAAGAATAAAAAACCAGATTTAAAAAAGCTAAGCATCTTGGCTAAATGGACTCAATTTGTCTAGAAATACACCTGCAGATGTATTCTAGTACTGGTGCAAAACAATGACAGATACAGCAAATAAATGAAGAATTACATCTTTGCCTGCCTTTCTTTTTCTGCTCTTTTCCTCCACCTCTGAAAATACTAACACATACAGATAAGCCAAAGCAGCAGCAAAGCCCTGCCAATTTGCCAGCATTCTTTTCCTTCAGTTAGACTCTTTTTAAATTTACATGACAAATTTCAACTGTACTGAAGGGTAGAAAATCACAAATTCTGGAAACTAAAACATTCCAATTTTGTAGAAGCCAAGTGTAAATGAATAACAAGCAGGAATGAGCAGAAGAGTAACACATCCAATTGGCTGCCTCTCATGCCCTCTACATAGTTTTGTACTGGGGGTCTGCATATAAACTTAGAACATCACACACAGGAAAAAACCCTCAAACAGTTAGCTGATATATGGAACCACATCTCTGCAGATGAAAAATCCCACACATGGAAAGAAAATTCAGAATGCAGAGTGAATCAGTACTTGGCCAAATATGACCTAAATGGTTTTAGAACAGTAGCCATCCTCTGATTAATATATAGGTGAATCTACGAGCACCAGTTGTTTCAATAACAACATTTTTTCAGCAGAAATGAAGCACTGTCTGCTGGTAATTGATTTCTGCACAAATACGTTATAAAGGGAATATCAGGATTTGTGTGATCTCACATGTTTTATCTAGGTATGGGATATAACATGCTTTATCTAGCTTTCAGCTGCATGTAAAAGAGGTCATTTGGGTGAAGACTAGATATGTGAAATTACGCACTGCTACCTGAATTCATCCTTTTCTGTCTTCAATAAAGTTGTAAGTTTGGTCAGAAACTATTGTTATGCAAGCAGAAAACAAGATAATGGAAATACTAATGGGATCACAGAAAAAGAACTGGAATACACTAGCGACCAAGTCCACCTATACCTGCTACAAATGACTAGCTCTAGCTTCACAAATACTTTTAACTCTTCCTTAAATTTCCAATACTCTAATTTAATTATACTTATTGTATAATTAAATCCAACAATCTGTCACCAGAAAGGTATCAACAAGAGGAAGAGGTACTTGATAGCAGCAGCATTGTGATATGCAGATGTACTGCCCTTTGCCTTTTCTTAATTTTTTTCTTTTTTAAACTCTGCTCTCAGCACCAATTTAAACAAAAGGTAACAGTCCAAATACCTCTGCACATTTTGCTCATCCCTAGCACCAACACAGAAGTTTTGCACCAGCTCTATTACTTTTTGGTCACTCTGTGATTTGGTCACCTCAGTCTTCTCTGGAAAAATTTTATAAGCACAAGTTGCTCCCTTCACTTCCAACCTTTTGAGGAACTTGGAACAGCATCAAAAGTATCACTAACTTATGCACTCTGCTTATCTATTGCATGTCCTGGACACAAATGTGAAGGGCCTAAGCAGAAACAATATTTTGGTGGCTGATGTTACCTTCACGGAAAGAAGGGACAAAAGTGTCTGTAAAAGGGAGGAATACTCTCTATTCCTTTCACCCACAGATAGATATCTGGCACAGGAGAACCCAGTAGAAGTTTTTTCATTGTTTTGTTGGTTTTTTGCCTGCTTAGACACTCAAAAAGAATGTGAAATCTCAGTCTTCTTGGCATTTCAATATTGCCAACCTATGACTGTCATCAGTTAAGGACATCCTTAATTGAGGTCCCTTATGCCTTCAAGTGTGGTATCAGAGAAAGTATTTTTTGCATTTCCTTTTCAGCACAGTTGCTTCACCTCCATAATAAAATGATGATTCATCAGCTTTCCTTCATGTATTTCACAAATCAGGCATCTGTTACACAAATAGTGACTGTAAGTAACATACAACGCAGAAAATAAATGGACTGAAATACAATGAATAAAAGTTTTAGAAAAACAATTAAGTGGCCTTTTAAGGATTCTATTTATTTAGTAACTCAAAAAACTTGAGGTTAAAAGACTAAAGCTTCGTTACTTTTATTTCTAAATTTGTTGATTATAAATACAAGTGTTTAATATCAGCATAAATTAAAGACTGATCCTACATGATAACTACTTACAACTTTTCATTTTGTTCATAACAAAGGGAACTCGAGAGCACTGACCCAAAAATTAACAAGAAGGAGAGTCCAAGTGATTTGTGCCTCCATTCTTTATAGACTTGGCCAAGTACCACTTTAACCAAAAAACAAACTAAGGTTATGAAGGCTTCTCACAAAAGATTTAGTAAGATCTGTTTATAACAATAGCAAGCAATTGTTATTTTCAAAATGGAATTACAAGCATGGTGAGGATTTGATTTATTTAAAAAAATAAGGAATCAAACATTGTTTATAATTATATTCTGTATTAAAATTCAGGTAAAAATTTTAAAAAGGATTTCAGGTTATACAAATGAATTTTTTAAAAATCTCAATCACGGAATCAAATTCCCTCTTTGTTTCCCATAGGTACACATAAAATCTATACTTAAAGAATAGTACAATTTACTTAACTCATTATTTAGCCTACCATCTAGCCCTTAATGACTCATATAAAAGTAAACTATCACATGTAACAGGTATTTCAGACACTTTCGGCCCACGTAAACAATAGCGGGAATTCTCTTAGGAAAATTCGTTCTCCAAAATAGCTCCTTTTCCAGAAAATTCATAATTCCAATCTTGCCTTTAATTCCTTGAATGCCTTGTTAATAGATGTGCATATATAAACACATATATGCAAACATATCTATAAACCAAAATCATCAAGATTCCATAATTTAAAGGTGAATAACACACATAAAAATGAAACTATGATCTCCTAGCCTGCATAAAGAATTTAATTTGAATCTTGCAGTAAAAATGGGCTAAGATTGCCTTTAAAAATGGACTTTGAGGTATGTGTTGTTCTAACTGAAAGATGTGCAGGTTCTGAATGAGAATAAAACCTGTGGAGAACTATGCAAATATAGAAGCAGGTGAAATAGGCTCATATTCAACCTTCTGGGTATCTCAAATAGCAAACAGACTTCATAGACGGAACATATACGTGAGAAAGGCAAACTCAAGCATGTGCCCTGTAAATGCCTTAATAACCTGAGTTTATAAAGAAGTTCACCTTATGGAAGAAGAAAAGATGCACACCTTCTATGAGGTTTGTGAAAAGATTGTGCAGGCTGGCTTATTGTTTATGGCAACTGTGGCATAAAGACTTTTATAAGCCAGCATGTGTTAACTTGTCACTCTTTACAGACACATCAGCAAACTTGTCATGTAGGTAGACACAAATAAATGTTTGAATTTAGAAGCTCTGTTTTCAAAAAAATTGGAAAAAAGAAAAGGTGAGAACAGACACTTGTGACAGCCATCCACCACATAATGTCAAAGCCCCACTATTAATTCTGACCTTGCTAGATATCATTGCTTTTAAAATACATTTTTGAAAATAAATGTATTAATTTAAAAACTACTATTTAGATTTCTGCTTTAGTATTTTAAGAAATACAACCGAGTTTTCAGGAAATCTAGCTTTCATCTTGGCCAGTGCTTTTATGGGTCATTCTACAGTTACTTGAGGTGAGCAATAACAAAGCAAAGTTCACAAAACAAATCCAAGCAGAGTCAGGCCTTCTCTGTCTGTGAGCCTACTATTGTTGCAGAGTGATAAAATATTTGCCCTTCTACAACCACAGCCCAATGAGTGCTTCTTCCCTAATCCATAATCATTATGCATGCATTGTTCCAACAGGCAGCGCTGAACAATTTGACTCTTAGGCTTCTCCGTCAAGAGCTTAAAAGGCTTTTACTTGCTCTATTCTTCTTTATTCTGCTACACAAAGAAAATTGCTGAGACACATCAAATGCTGGTTTGCTAGAGATATTATCATATGAAACTTGCTTATTCAAACAACATGCTCTTCCTATAAAGTACAGAGTACAGAACGGTGACATGTGGGATGACAACTTTGATGTACCCACAATGGGCAACAATGTCTCAGTGCACAGCCCCAGCTCATGTTTAAATGCACACCCTGTCTGATGCACTCTGGAAGCACTCTAACCCCACTTTTACAAGGGATTAACTTCCACCAAACTGGTGGAAACAGGACCCTTTTAATACATGTTCTGCATTTCTTTTGTGATAACTTGAATTTCAAATGGATGTCTGGTTTTGGTTTGGGTTTTTGGAGGTTTTTTTTCCAATGAAGATTAACTTGTGTTTCCAAACTATTTTCCAGGCATACACTTGTAAAAGACAGGACATACACGTATTTTGGCCCAAAGAAATTTTTGCAAAAGTTTGCAAACAAGAAGTCATTATTTAATGCATTCCTTTTTAAAAAGCTTTCCTATTACAAAACAATATCTGGTAATCTTGCAAAGTTTACTTTTGCTCCAAATATATATAATGCTCAAATCAAGCAACTAATTTATAAAATGTCTATATTTCCAAAAATACACCAAAATTTGTAAACAAAATATTTTCAAATATGCTTTTGCTATAAATATGAGATTATTACTGTTACAGCTTATTACATGTAACATGAAGCCTATTGTCCTCAGAGTGGCCGTGTAATATATTCCAACAGACAGTTAGGCATGACAGATGAGGAAACAAACTTAGACACAAATAACTGAAGTGCGTCAATGGTCAAAAATTAGTTTGAGGCATTCCCTTTGTTTTCCCAACAGAAAAGTACAAGAAGAAAGATTCAACTGATGAATCAGCTATTAAAAAAAATTTAAAAATCAAAGTGTCAATGCAAAGGAAATAAACAGTTACAAAAGTCTAATAGAAAACTGTAGAAAAGTAGGATGCCAATTGTTCTGATTTGCTTCCATGCTGGAAGTAGTTGCTGTGCAGGAGAAAAAAACAGTAATTTTTCTCCTGCTTCCCCCACACAATAGCAAAACTACAGCTTGAGCAATGTTCTAAGATAATTAAACAACAGGTATATAGATTGTCTTGTTCGTAGCCTTTTCTGTCTTGTTATTGAGCTATGCTGAAAGCTCCTCATATCTAGCACTTCACTGTGTGCCTTTTCTTCTAGACGTGAAAACATGGCTTATTAGCTTGTGAAACATCTGCATGTTTTTACAAAAGCTGCCTCATGCAAAAAAAAAAAAAAAAATCAAGCAACGTAAGTAGAAGAATTAAATGAGATTTTGTTACATTATTACTATGACAAAAACTGTGTGAAGAAAAAGAAATGCTAAAAGAAAATTTCTTCTGTCCATACATGAAATGTCCAAGTGCTCAGCCCTTTGGCAAACAAATGCTAACTAGCACATACAGTATCAACGAGTTAAACCACAGCAAGCTTTATTTCTCCCCTGAAACTCCATCATTCTGTTTTGCAAGGATTTCATATAGCTTTTGCTCTGCTTCCTACTTTTGTTCCTGTCTCTTTCAACCATAATACCAGATTACAAGAAAAGACCTGAAAGTGTCATTTACTTAGTTTAGGAAACCTAAACAATTCACTCTACAAATTAAAACAAAGGCTTCAGTCACCTCACAGCTAATTTGGAGCTGCCAAAACTAGCACATCCAAGGAAACAGATCTTTTGGATAATGGCTATCCTGGGGCACTCTAACAGAACTATATGGGAAGTAGAGGCAAAGAAGAGGAAGAGTAGATCTGTGAAGGAAAAATATGAAGGAGTCATAATGGCAGGCTCAAAAATAATGGAAAAAAATTGAACACTAAGTGCAGGGATAGTAAAGATATGCTGGTGAAAGAAAAAAAATAAAAAAGAACACTTTTGATTTAGAAACACAAATTCTCTAAAGATTTGCTGAAGAATGTTAGAAGATATAGAGGCAAACCAGTGGTGCTACAACACTGAAGACAAAAGAAGAAACTCTGCCAGAAGTCATCTTGAGAAGACTGTTTAAAGACTTCTTAACATGCACAGGACTGAAACCCAGTAACCTACCGTAACATCAACAGTATGATTTCTGTGCTCAGTTTGTAGGTTTTTAGCTGATTGGGGTGAGAAGGGGTCTGGCTGAATCAGTCAGCACAATTGTAAACCTCTGTAATCTACAGATTTCTCCCTCATTAGTGAATGCAGCCTACTGATACATGTCCTAACAGAGGAAAGTCATGAACTTCAATCTATGAATTAGCAGGATAAACTACAACGGCACCCTCAGAAACCTCTGAGGGCAGCCTCTCAACAAGAATCTTTAGGACTTGAATTTGCCAGGATATTGAATATGGCACAGAAGATGAAAGTAGACAGCCCAAATTCTGTATATTAGAAGTGCATGGTGTGTCACAGCCTTCAACACCAGGAATAAAATTGAATCTTTATCATTATTGCATTTTTGATTAAATATAAGCTAACATCAGATCTTGTTTCTTGTAGTCTAGGAAGGCAAATAAAGTCTGCAAGCCTAATTAAAGCAATCACAAGTTGTTTTACAAATCACAGGGACAGCCTTATCTGAGTGCATTTTACTTTTCTGCATCCAGCTGTATAGTATTACTTCATGAATTAAGAGGGACACTACTGAATCTAAAGGTAGTTAATTTTAAATTGTATTAATGAAGACTATGAAAATTCACTCTAACAAAATCACAGCAGACTAAGGCAGCATCAGATCTGTATGGCCTGGGACAAAGGCTAATCTGGAATTAAAAGGGATAATATGAATTATATAATAAGGGGCCAGAAAAAGGACAAAAACAGATGCAAATTTATATGTAGCTATGAAGCTTATGAATATCTTGATTATCTGCTTTAAAACATCTGGTTACCTACATCTTGCAGAGGAACTAAAGAAACAGAAATAAAACATACCTGTATTAGAGAGAGATCCTCAAGCTTCAATCTGAAGAGGTAGTTTCTGAAGTTAAAAAAATAGCAGATAAAGAAGAATTGTTACTAATGTTTCAGTAAGAAAACCAAATGTTACCACTGTTTAAATAAAAACATGATTAATGACTATAAAGGCAGAAAAAAAATTAAAAGTGACAGGTATTCAGGACTTCGAATTCTTTCAGAGGCTGTCTCAATATACAGCCCTTTGGGCTAAGGACTAAGCTAATTTCTAAAACAGATTTTCAGTCTGAAGGACTGGCTGAACATGGATAAAGTAGATATTTATACCGCATGCATGTACATCTGATTCACTGCTCCAGTCTTCCTTTAGGATCAATGGGAAGAAATACTCAGTGCTTTGGCAGATTCATCTAACCAGTGTTGGACGTCCACATCAGAATACGTGGAGAGGCAGATGAAAGCTCTCCATTTCTCCCTACAAAGATGGGAACCTCACACAATTAGCTCAGCCACATAAGTGCAAAGTTTGAAGCAAAGGATCCCAGTATGATGGCGAATCTGTACAAGCCACGCAGTTTCCACAGTTTTGAGCAAAGTCTTGCCATACGTGGTCTGATGACTTCGAAGCCTGAGAATTTTTTCACACAGACAGCAGGAGCTACACACAAACCAACCAAGCAGAGTTCTCAAAAGCCTGTGCATTTACTGCAAAAATATTTCCCACCCCTCTTTTTCTCTACAGCAGCATCACTGCACCTACAGAACTTGGGAGGAGTCCAGGCAAAGCACAAGCAAGACATACTCTTCCTGCACCATTGTTTTCTTTCTTTCTTAGTTCTTATCACATATCTTTTTGTTCTTTTCATTATTCATTTTTTTTCATTGCATCTTCATAGAAATAACACTCTTCAGTCCTCTTTTGCCTATTTTTTACATGATGTAAAGTAATTCTGATTTTCCAATGCCGCTACAGAGTGATTATGTTTTAGAGATGAAAATAAAAAGGATTTTTTTAAAGTAATAGTATAAATTACTTCAATTTCAATTTATTCATAACAAATCTGTAACATACATTTATAAGATTTTAAAAATATCACTTAAAGTAATAAAAAAAACCCCAGATGATAAAGAGATGAGTAAGTTTAAACTTTAAATATTTGCAATTTTCAGAAATTATCACTAATATTACATCCATGCAACTGATAATGTGTAATCAAAATTAAAATTAGGCCACATTTTTTGAGATGATAATTCTAATTCTTTCCAAAGAGGCATGAGGTATTGTTAATGGGCACAGATGGCCAGGACCTGTAGTTTACATCTCTATTAATTTTTTTTAAATGAGACAGCAAGGAAGGGGAGAAGAACAAAACCAAATTGTGCCTAACTCAGAAACACAACCACCATGGCCATCATGGCTATCTTTATTTCTGGACTCTGGGTAAAAGCTATGAGTATTTATTTATTGACTCCAGTACATACACGGTCTACTTAAATTGTGGCTGTACAGGAACCACGTCACTAGTCTTTCCTAGGAGAATTGCTAAAGGGAGTTACTCAAAACGCAGGAGGCAGGTTGTTAAGGGCAAGAATTCATGTGAAAGTAAAATAAAGATAGAATATTTACTATTAGACAGGTAAATCACCACAAAGAAAACAGTACCTTGCAGAACAATGTGTACACAAAGCTTCACCAACAAGTTACGTGCAAGTGGACTTGAAAGACTTTCACCAAAACACAAGGAAGCAATGCGTTATAGTCTTTCTGACACTTCTATACTCCCTCTGTAAGGACAAAAATACCTTCACTTCTGCAGAATGTCTTGCCCAGAAGTATTCAGCAGGGAGCACAAATACTTGGTCTGCTCCTCATCTCAGTGCATTTGAACTTCCGTCACCCATCACTGTACTTCTTTCACTTGGATATCAAAGAAACCTACTTCACTGCTCTTGCAAAACAACTTTTTTCCTTCCAGAGAAACTGAACTGCATCCTTAGCAGGTATAAACTGCTTTCTCAACTTAGTGGTATCAGACTCACAGGAATGGCACATAAATGCCCCATCTCACTCTACAAATAAATGCAGTCACTGTTGCAGAATATGTGAGCAGACAGTCCAGTCTCACACGCTTAGTTTTGGGGTCAGAACTTAATACAGTGTCATTTCAATCACTATGTGTACTTCATCTTCAGATACCTCCTGAAAATTTATGCCTGATGAGGTATTTTTAGGACAAATTATCAAATTATTAATGTCTTTTTAATCATCTTCCATTCTGACGCCATTTCAACCTATTAAAAAGTAAGCTATTGTCTCAAACTGTAAAGATTCTAAACTAATAAATGCACAAACACAGAGCCAGCCTGAAGAAAAACAGACACTCAACATTTTTCTTGTCTTTTTCTTCCTAGAAAATGAGATTTTTATCCTATTCAGTAGAGCACAACACTTCTACACATTAATATATTCAGTGTGAAATTAGAAAAATTGACCCTATAAGTGTTAGGGAGACTAAAATGTCTATATTCATGTGAATGATCAAGAGGCAGAGCTAATTACTGCACATTTTTAAATTTCCTGTGGCTGCCAATAACCAATTAAAATATTTTTAGCTTTATAAAGCCAGGAGAAAGAAAATTGAACAAGAAAAGCAATGTGCAAGAGACAGTAAAAACACCTTAGCAACATAAACTGGGCAAATGGACAGCACAGATTGACTGTGACTACATAAATAATCCTGGGCTAAGTGTCAAACTAGCACTCAGAGAGCAATCAGGGCTATTCCTACCTAGATGTGCTTACTTCAATAAAACTTGCAGGACTCCATTTAGCTTTACAAACTCAACAGTTTAACATTCTGCGGCATGCACCACTAGCATGTGAGAACTCATTCAGAAAGCACATATATGAGAAAAAAATCTAAAAGAAAATTAAAGAAATTAGCGTGACAGTAAAAAAACACAATGGGAAATTCAGTATTAATAAATCTGGTAGTCCAAAGAAAAAGTCCATGCCAATTTTCATGGCATGTGCAGAGCCATTATGCTCCTCACAAGAAAGGTGACAACATTTTTCCAATGTGTTATTGAGATTACGCCCTGGACTGCCATTTTTCAACCTCTGTTCAGCTTTATTCCAGTGCATTTATGCTTTGAAGGCAACAAAGGATGAGAAATAAAAATGAAATTACATTTCTGAAGCACAGATACAACCTCTTAGGACACAGCCCTGCCTCTTTTCCAAATGTGGTGGCAATAAGCAAGACAAATACAACTTTGCACGCTGGAACTAAACTGATTTGACACTGGTGGTAATTGGCAAATTTGTTTCCATTTGGTGCTTAATGAATGAGGAAAGCAAATATGTTACATAAATCCGCAAACAGAAGGACACTTAATGAGAAGAAAACACAACTAACACTGAGATAAAGCAGCATCCTTTACTCCTTCAGAGACCCAGCAGGCAGCAAGCGTTTTGCTTTATATTCACAGCACTGCACAACTTTTCTAGCTCAACTGGTATAATTAAAACCCGTTAGTCAAGAGCGTGCTCAAACCCAAGGGCAAAGATTTCCACTGTTATCAGTGGGAACTGAACGAAAGCACACAAAAAGCATGCTCCAGTCACCTCCTTCACAACAATATATTCCAATCTATTGCAGTGAATACATTCAGTATGACTATAGCTAAAAGTATAAAACTAATCCTCTGTATGTCCCTGAACAAGTCTAAGTCAAAAAACAATTGAAAATGCATAAAGATTCAAAAGTGTATCATGTTAGTAATAGTTGTTAAATCCAGCATTTTACCCTTTTCTTTGTGAAACTGCAAGCTATAAAAGCTGAATGGAATAACAGTAAATACTCTTGCATTAGGCACAGACATGAATTAGAAGAACATTAAGATGGCATACATAGTTCAGGAAAACATGGATTCAGGATTAAGCCTTTTTAAAAAAGATGGCAAAATATATATCATAAAATAGAAAAACAATCTCCACAACCCATCCTAAGCCCCCACAGGTATCTGCAATTGAAAGCCTGAATCAATACATAGGGGTTGCAGCAAACTCAGACACTGAAGGTATGACCAGAACTGATGTCAAATCTCCTGGAAAAAAACTAACAAAATATTCTTTCCTGTCCACTTCTTTCAAGTAACTAACTCACATGAGAGAAGAAAATTTGACTCAGTTCACTGGGAGAAAAAAAATAAGTAAGACTGAAAATGTAAGGTATAAACTCTGCAAGAGTCAACTATTAAGCAAAATTTCACAATTCCACAATTAAGAGGGTAAAGTTCTAGGTTAAAGCCAATTCTAGTTTTGCAGTATAGTAAAGTCAGCAAGTGAAAGGAAAATAAAATAAAACGAGTTAAGAATAGGACAAAAGTACATAATCAATATAAATAAAACTATTATGTAGAAAATTTATTTGGTTAAATCATGAATGTATAGGAAAAATATCTCAAAAAGCCAAGGATCATACATTGGAAATAAAAGAAACCTAATCCAAGTGTTCTAGTTCAACCATTTATGAAAATGGTCAAATTACAATAACAAAAAGCAGAATGGCCAGAAGTAATATATTATCTTCATTTTGTGTGAAATGGAAGCCTCAGCAAATGAGAATAATGAAATGAGAGACTTACTGATAAATGCTAAAGATGTGAAAACAGCACATGCTCAGAAATAAATATTTTCAGAGTAGTAGGTCATGTTGATCCATCCTAAAAATTATGGAGAAGTGACTTTTGGTGTTCTTATTGTTCTTTTTTAATGATTTCTAAAATTACAGGTTTTCTCGAGGAATGGAGACTAACCACATTTTATTAACTTTTAAAATGGCAAAGGGAAGACTCACGTAATCATAAGCTGACCAGTGAGACAATGAGCTTGTCAAAGAGAGTAAGAAAAACACTATGGGAGTCAATTATGTTAGAATCCCATTAAAAATTAAATGAATCCACTCAAGGGTTCTGTAAAATCTGATTTCCTTCTCTGATGCTTTCTCCTCCAGATTAGTAAATCTTACTTCACTTCCCTGTGGCTTCTCATGCAGCCTCAGCAACGCTGGAGCTCCTAGAACACAGCACTCCTGCACAGATGTTCAACAACAGCCAGGCATCACTTCCACGTATTTCTTGCCATGGGTTTCTCCAGGAAAAGCAGAAGGGTACCAGGGGCCCCTGCAGCTCTGGAGGTCACCCTCCTCCTGAAGTCATGTCATGTCATCTCGAACTTCCATTAACATCTTCCCCTACTGGCCTTGGCTTCTCACACGCAGCACTCAAGTTCCCCAGCTGGCAATGGCCTCGCAATTTTTGACACCTGTCTGCCTCCGATGCATGCAGGTCAAGGATGTTTCTGAATATTATGTTTTAGTCCAGATGAGTTTGTGAGTTTATTCAGCTATTTATTTAGTAAGCTGCTGTTGAATACAACTTTATCCTGAAACAGCATCTCAACCAAAATGTTAATCCTTTCATAACTGTGGCTAACCAAAACTTTAATACTTTTTTTATTGCTGCAACACATATGTCAAAGTACAAGCCCCCAGTTTTTATACGTTGGTGGATATTACATATACTGTTCAGTATTCACTCACATTAAGAGTCATGCAAATTTCATGTGATCTTGTTACCATTTAATTGTTCAATATCTTAATCTTCTGTTTCTTTTCAAGATTAAATTCAAGTTAAATTTAAACATTGCTGTTACATCTCCCCCCCAAAAAAAACCCCAATAATGGAAATGGGCTTAAAACCAGAAATTTTAGACAGTTCAAAATTTTTGTGGTCTGCTATTATAGTAATAAACTTGGACACATAAAGTTTGCTTGAGTTGTTTGGGGGGGGGAGGGGGCACGAGAAACGTCAGGGGGAGAAGGTAAAGAGTGTAAAATATCCAAAGTTTGGATATTTTCTTTTCTAATTTTATTTTTTTGAATTAAGAAAATAGTCTGCAATGACAAAAAGATCAAAAATTGTGTAAGTGATCGCAATAATGCTAAAGGTACTAAAAGGAAGGAGAATCAAAGCTTGATGGCCCAAATTACCATGGCTAGCCTTGAACTTCCCTCCTGTGGTCATGCCCTAGTAGCCCTCTGGTAGAGCAGTTTGTTTCCAAGACAGCCCTTTCCCTCAGTGAAAGCTCGCTGTACATAGAAAGTTCAGAAGGAGGATTCATACCAATGTAACACACTCCCATCAAGAAGTTCCATTTACCCTTATAATTTCTCTTTTGTTCTTACCCTGAGTCAACTCCAGGGCTCCTGTGATGATGCACCATGTCAGCTACTCTAATTAAAATGCCGAGACATTAAATCGGCATAAGAAAAGGAGTGACTTTTGTGGAGTTAGTGAACTGATTAGTGTCACTCTGCAACCAGACTATTACCAGCATTGGTGCAAAGAAGGAGAAAACTGCAGAGTGGAACGAGGCATGAGCAGGAGAGGTATGAAGCTTTTAAAAATATTCAGGAACCAAGGCAGGAAAGACAAGCAATAGGGGGAAAAAGACCTTCCTCTTTCTGCAGCAGTAAGATGGAAATTTCTCATAGATTTAACATTAAACCGTACATTAGATTAGATTAGCCCAGTTCAATCAGTGGAAGGACAGACATTGATTACCCTGAGCTGAGTGTTAAATGAGCAGTGGAACCCAGATGGATGTTCAAAGAATTCAGCACCAATTCCCTCTGCCTGTGTATTCTCCCTGTATATGTAGCCCTTAGAGCATCTCATTAACAAGAAGCTCTCAAATTCTCCTGCTGGGAGCAGACAACAGCAAGAAGCAAACCTGTGTAGTTATTTATTCCTTTATTAGAGATCCTTAAGCCACTGCTAATGAATCCTTTAATTTGCCTTTCTGTTATTATGGGAAGTAGTGGTAATGGTTCAAATTAACGTTCCCAAACACACATCTAATTAAGTGAGAAGGCCTACTGTTACAGTCCTTCATCAGTGAGATAAGGAGTGACTGAGGCAATAAGCCACCTCAAAGCCAGTTATAATCCTAAAAAGCAAGTTTAATTAACTTGCAGGAGAACGTATAGGAGGAAGTCACCACTATTAGGATACTCTATGTAAAAAAAAAAAAAAAAAAAAAAAATACCTTAAAATTAAATTACCCATTANAAAAAAAAAAAAGATATGTCTAAATATATATTAGCCAATTAAAAAGAAAGTTGAATAGTTTTGAGACCTATTTCTGATAGTAACTATATCATTTGAAAGAATAGCTGAGCAAGCCCAACTTGAATTAAAAAAAAAAAAAAAAAAAAACCCACATTTTAGGAATGAATTCAATCCAGGCTACTACCAGTTCAAAATTTCAAGCACAGGAGGCTTGGGAAAAGAGGATAACTTCATTTTCCCTTTAAAAATAGACCTAATTCTTCTTGCATGGCTTGAATAAAACCACTAAGAAAAAAAAATAAAATTAAAAGTCACAAAAAATGAAAAATAAAAAATTTGCCCTAAGCAAGCCTAAAGGTTTGAGACATGCTTCTCGTCGACTCTCATTTTGCCAAAATGGCTGGAACATTTTCAGCAATTTTTAATTTATCAAAACTAGAGCTGCTACGCGTTAAGTACATTGTCAGGAAATGAGAAGGAAAAAAAGGCAATGCACAGTTTGCCTGGGCAATTCACAGACTGTTGTGTCCTTCCCCTAATCTGGTCTTCTCCCCCTTCAACTGACCTTTCCACAGAAACATATGGCAAAGCACTTTCACACAGCAAAGAAGACAAGGTTGCCCTTGGAGAATTCCATGAATCTTTATGCTTACTGGTATTTCAAAATACAGAAATCACTATAATATTTTATTACATGCTAAATCAGTCCAACAAGTAAGACACAGAGAAATATTTCATCTGAATATTTTATTAGAATTTATTAGAATAAGATAAACAAGCAGTCTCTCATTTCCTTGCGCTTACTGAGGAGCTAATGCCCTGAGAGTAATCCTTCTCTGGTGCCACTTAATTATAAAAGTAAATTCTGCCCTGCCATATGGGTTGGCTTTTTTTCTAAGAAAACAAATGAATTCCCAAGAAGGGTTCAGATTGCAATAGAACTCATTTATTTTTATCTGCCAGGTCACATACAATATTAAGAACAATGCCTGGGGCAAATTTTAAAGATACAGTTTCATGGGAGCATGGATTGCATGATTAATGTGAAGGTACATACTTCAGTGTACCATTCACAGATTGCTGCTGATGGTGTAAGGAAACTGAAATAAGGCTACAAGACTCCAGCTTAATCAACTCAATACCTATAGGTGAACTGGATGTTTTGCAGAACAAAAAAAAATTACTTACCAGTAATTAATACTCACAAGGAGTGGAAGACAACCTGTGGAAGCTGGGGGCTGGGATAGGGGGGACAGATACAATTGAAAACAATCTATTTCTGCACAGCGACAGAATGCCCACAGACATCAGAAGACCATCTTTATTTCCCAAACCAGACAAGCAAGACTAATCTTAGGAATATAGGACAAGTACTTACCTTCCGAGTTATCGCCTACCATGGCAAATACTACGGAATAAAGTCCCTTGCATATTTTTAGCGATCTCTATATCAAAATTATTTCTGTCCTTATTTTGTTTGCCTCAGCAAAATGTGACAAAACTCATTGTTTCTTGACTAAATTACTCATGGCCAGCTTAAACTATTTGGCTTTTTGTCAGCACTACTGTTCCAGTTATACTGCTACATCCTTCCCTAGATGTACCTGCTGATGGATTTGTGAGCAGGCGCTGTGCACACGCTCAGCCTTTGTTATCCCACACTACAATTCCAACCCTCTTGTCATCTGCCTTTTAGGAGTCCTTCCTTACATTCCTAACTAATTGCAGTTAACCTTGTTCAATATATAAACAGAATAATACACTCTACCAAAATTTAAATCTCCCAAGAACCTTGTGCAAAGAGATCAAAATTTCTCTATCACTCCAGGAGAAACCTTTTGAGGCATCATAGGATCATATCTGTCTTTCCACATAGCTGTATGACATTGGCAACTCCCAACAGGAACGCAGTCTGGATCCCTGTTGGGATCTTTGCTACCATTCTCAATAAGACAAATCATAAATATCTTTAGAGGCTGTAGAACTCAAAAAATTAAAAAGGGTCACCTGCAGCTAATATCAATAAAGGAAAAGGAATTTAAAAATTTTCAATAGTGTCAAACTTTCACAATAGTATTTAGTTTGGTTTCTAAGACAGAGGAATTTGGGAAGACTTCATTAAACTCCATCAAGGTGGAAAAAATCGATTATGAACATAAGCCGAGCCAGAACACAGCTTCTGGCTGTGAAAAATCATTCCTCTAGTTTAATATATCATCAACTTACTAAAGCAGAATCCTGAAGGTGCAAGGATGGGGTGGGCTGACCCTGGCTGAAGACCAGGTACAAACTAAAACTGCTCTATCCTTCCCGTCCTCAACCGAGCAGGAAAAGAACGTATAACAAAAGGTTCATGAGTTGCGATAAGCACAGGGAGACATCACTCACTGATTACCTTCATTTTGCCTTCATGGGCAAAATGGAAACAAAGAAATTAACTAAATTTATTACCAATCAAGATCAGAGTAGGATAAGAGAAGTAAAAAAACCTTAAAAACCCCTTCCCCCCATTCCTCCCTGCCTCTCAGGCTTAACTTTATTCCTGACTCTTTAACTCCTCCCTGTCAGTGGCACAGGGAGACAGGGGAATGGGGGTTATGGTCAGTTCATCACACATTCTTTCTGCCATTATTCCATCTCAGGAAGAGGGGTCCTTCCCGTGCTCCAGCATGGGATCCCCTCCCATGGAAGACAGCCCTTTAGGGACTTCTTCAACGTGGATCGTTCCCACAGTTTGCAGTTCTTCATGGACTGCTCCAGAATGGATCTCTTCCCCCAGGTGCAGTCCCTCAGCAAGAGACTGCTGATTCCCCCACAGGGTCACAGGTCCTGCCAGCAAACCGGTTCCAGTGTGGGATCTTCCCTCCATGGAGCCACAGGTCTTGCCAGGAGCCCGCTCCAGGGTGAGCTTCCCACAGGGTCACAGCCTCCCTTGGGCATCCCCTTGCTCCGGTGTGGGTCTCCTCCATGGGCTGCAGGTGGATCTGCATACCCAGGTATCTCCATGGGCTGCAGGGTGACAGCTGCTTCATCATGCTTTGCACCCTGGGCTTCAGGGAAAGCTCGGCTCCAGCACCTGGAGCATCTCCTCCCCTTTCTTTTCTCCATTGACCTCAGTGTCTGCAAGGCTGTTTCTCTCACATTTTTTCACACCTTTCTTCTGTGGACATAATTATTTGTGCTCAATAACTTTTCTGCCTTCTTAAATATGTTATCACAGCGGCATCACCACTGCTGATGGGCTCAGCCTTGACCAGCAGTGCATCTGTCTTGGAGCCAGCTGGCATTGGCTCTGCAGGACATGGGGGAAGCTCCCAGCAGCTTCTCACAGAAGCCACCCCTGTAGCCCCCTTCCATACCAGAGGCTTGCCATGCAAACCCAGTACACCTGCTCTTGTGTGGATGCTAGACAAGTAAATCATAATGCGAGTACTTATCTTGGCAGTGTATAGAGTAATACAAGTTTATTTGTACCTTTGTCATGTGTCTCACTGCCCATTTTCTGTCTCTACCAGTGACTGGGTAGCAAAGAGAAATCCATACTAGAAGGCTACAAATTGTCATTTTCACAACTGAACAGGAACTTTTCACTGTTAAGATCTTACTGAAATCACATTACACGTGGTTATTAGTTTTTCAGTACTGAAATGTTAGTACAAGAAGACAATAATAAAAAAAGTTGAATTATTCTAAGAGAAATAACTATATATTGAAAGGTACTTCATCAGGAAGAACAAATTAACAGTGCATTCTCTTCACTGTCTTTACGAAAGCACAGTTGTTGCTTAGGACAGAAAATGAATTCTTCAAACAGCTCTTTGAATATGTGAATCCAGTGAGGCAGATGTTCAAGAAACTTGTCCTAAAATGTTGCCCACAGGCCATAGCACAAGTATGGCAATATTAATGATCTGTTCAGATGGCTCTGGGTGAAAGGTAACTAAAAACAGTACATTAGGGGGAAAAAAAGAATCAACATGGCCAGTTGAGACTATGAAAGGCTGCAAAAACTATTCCTGCAAATAAGGAGAAAACTTGACATGACATTCACAGTGAATGGATTTGTTCTACGTGCAGCGGCGACTACATGCAGAAGGTGCATAATCAGTGAGATTATCAGTGAGATCAGCACTTGCAGTTTTGGGACTACAGCACCCTGACAATTGGTTGCTAGTCTCTGAATCTACGACCCCATGATGTACAATGACTCGTGTGGCACAATACTTAAAGAACAGAAAGGTGTGTAGTGAAAAGGACGTACTGATATCAATAATACATACAATCAGAGAAATCTGCTGGCAAGTTTAGTTATTTTAAAGTAAGATCTCCATGGCCAAACACAACAACACTGGAAAGGTTAAAATTTAGGATGGAAATGCAGAATAAGGAAAGGGAAAATCAATGACTTCTATGAAGAAATAACAGCCACCTATATTGAACTGTGTAAAACAAAATTGCTGTTGTAATTTTAATAACCCTGAATACTTTTATTTTTTTAAATTTTAGTCAGAACAAGAGATATAAAGCTCCAAAGCATCATTAACTTATAGGAAAAAGAAATCTTTTGATGTATGGGATCTTTTGCAAAAAGCGGAATTAACAGTTGACATTTTTTTGTAGTTACTGCTTATTCAACAAAATCATCCAAAGCTTATCCCATAGTGATTCCAACGCTTAATCAAAAGCATTGCTTTAAATGAGCTTATTTTTTGCTCAGATTTGGACCCCAGATTAACAGTATGGAGAATAAAAAAGGAGAGGAAGGAGGGAAAAGAGAAAAATATTCTTTTTTTTTTTGAAAAGCTATTGGGATATCTTTACAGAGTGCAGTGATCCAACACACATCTCCATGGGTCTGGGAGAGGCTCAGACAAATTATGGTGACAGTTCTCACGGAGTAGCACCAGTTGATAACCTCACACCTCATTTCATTGGGTAGCTTACGTAATAGAAAAATCAACATCAGCGCACAGAATATCCCACTTCATGTGGGCCAAAGATATATAAATATATATATTTACACACACTGACCCCTATTTCCACAGTCAGAAAGTTTTCCCTTGTAGATAAGCAACTTCCACTGGCTCATGGAAAAAAGTTTTTTTTGCAGTGCATTTTATGACTCTGCATTTTGAATCTCATTTTCAGCTAAGAAGCAAACTGGGAAATAGAAATATATTCCAATGCTAAACCTAACAGATAAGTGAAGTGACTAGAACTTTGATAATTCAAAAGTAAAATATATTCAGAAGGCAGGTGTGAATAATAAGTTAAGATGGTTAAATTTTTTTTGGCCACCAAGATGTTTTACTAAACCTCAGATGCTAAGAGAAAAAAAATAGTGCCCAAGGACTGTCACTGCTTCAATGCTGACATCTAAGACAGTGTCACTGTTGATCACAGCCTGCAGAGTGCTCTCCTACTGCGTGAACAGTATGACTATCGCCAACTTTACCACTAATTCTGCAGTCTTTAACAGATTGCTCCCGGTGCTGTAGTGAATACTTATTAGATACATCCCAACACAAGGGCCATATTGTGTAACCAAATTTGGGATCATCCTAAGCTTCGTGCAAAGGCAACTCTTGTCTCATTATCATAAGGCACCTGCTTGTTCTACTGTATGCACCCAAAGATTGTGTACTTCAGGACAGTCCTCTTAAAAATTAGAATAGCGTTAGCTAGTGTGAACCTTGATACCAGGCAAGCAGTCCATCTTTTAACTCTGGTCAGGGATAAGAGAAATAAACACACATAACATTCAGTTTAGTGGGTCTAGAAGGCAGGGGAGTCACACATGAGCACACTGATACTGGAATTTGGCTAAATATTGCTTATCAACAAACAACAAAATCCAGTCTAGTGCAACACAGAAGAGAAACTAGATTTCTCACCTTGCTCCAGCAATAAGCTCTTTTTGTCCTGGGTCGAATGTTAACTGTGAGAAGTCCACAGCATCTTCTGCTTTGAACACGTGTAGCCAAGGGGCAATTTCTAAAAACAATCAAGAAAAACAACTTTTACTATAAATGTCATAGGTGTAGTACATCAGGTAGCCACCACTAAATTTGCAGATACTTCGTGTGGGTCTGCAAGTTTTCTCGTTATAGTCCTCTAAAGAAACATGGGAGGCTTTCACCACCATGCCATTTAATTTATAAGACAGGCCTGTAAAATATATAGGCCAGCCACGTGACAAACACTTGAATCCATATTTTGTTCTAAATAGCTTTTCCTCCTTGGGTAAAGCTGAAAACACCCCACTACAACTGCAATTCACTGGCACATACTCAAGAAAAGTTAGATTAAATTTCCATGCATCAAAAACAGCTGAGGACTACGGGGGTTTTTTTTATTTAGCTATTTAGTTATTTATTTTCTTTACAAAACGATCTGATTAAGTGAAAAGCAATGAGGAAAACAAGCAAATTTGATTTTTCATCATTTTCACAACAGAAAGGTTGAGAAATGAGGGAAGAAAAAGGAAAAATGCTTGACATTCATTGAACCTTTTTTTTTCCACCTTCCTTTCTCAGACCAATTTAGTGCTACATTAAGCAGGGCAGACAAGCATGCGAGTTGCGGAAAATCAGCATGGGGCATTACTTGTATTCAGAATATAAACTTGTTCCTACTTTCAAACTTAAACACACATAAATAGTTGCAAATCAAAACCTTAAATATTTTCATTACTAGTAGTTCTTTTTTTCGTTTATATCACTAATTGGACACACAAGAGTTTGGCTAAATAAACGCAGTATTGTGGTAACAGAGCACGATTTTTTTTTTTTTTTTTAATTTTACATTTTTGTAAGTAGACACACACAGAATATATAAAAATGCTGTAACAATAGAAACGGCTCTCTAAAAAAAAGTCCAGTTGTACAAAAACCTCATCCTCTAGAGTTCCACAATTCTCAGGACATAGACCGAAGCTTTTTTTTAACGTAGTCACAAAGCAGTGGTCCGGAACTTACGTGCAAGGTGAAGAGGGCTGTGTATGTACAGCACAATGGGCTGTGGGACTGTCTATTTGAAGACTACAGATGTGGAACAGTCAAATGAAAGACCAAAGGCGAGCACATGGTCATGACCATTTAGAACATGAAGTCAAAGCCAACCCCCCTGAGGGTGCTACAGAAGTGCAATTTTTGATACTGGTATCATCAGTTGCAGCTCAGGTTAACAACATTCATTCTAAGCTCTCTTCTTTGCTTATGAGCGTATTTTTGCTTTTGCAAATGCCTCAGTTGAAATAATCCATGTCTGGTGCCTGTTTCAGGACGATTTGCTCCTAATTTAAAGTTTTAGCACAAGTGGGCTATCCATTCCTACAGAATAGGCCCAGGAGAAAAATGTTATTCTGTGTCAAAACGTGTTCAGCCATTGCAGACAACTATCAAATGCAGTGTGCAGAAGCTGTATCATCATATACTTTGGAAAAACAGATGGAACTGTGAAGTAGAATCACTTGGGTGTCAGAAAAGTAACTTCTGCATTTTTAATGTCAGCCTGTATGCATCTGGGCAATTTCAGGCTTGCAATGCCAGTTTGTACATGTTCTGCAGTACTCGTAGCTAAATTCACTGTTGATTTCCATCTGCACTGGATGGGTGCTCAAATCAGGATTCAAACACTGGGGGGGAAAGAGGATGTGGCCATATATTAGATAACTGTGATTACAGCTGCCATCAGCTATTACTGCAGATGCTGTGCAGAGAACCCAGCAGGATTCCGAGGGAGGAAAAACATTCATATACATTACAGGCCTGTATAGCCTTATGCATATTTATCTATTTTTATTTAAATATATATATATATAAGGCTACACAGGCAAGCATAAAAGAAGTGTTTCTCAAATTTTTTGTACTTGATTTTGCAACCTTAACTTTTCAATCATGCACTTCATATGAAACAATCAATTGCAAAGTTCTAAAAAGTTAAGAAATTAGGTAGGACATGAAGATGAGGAAATACAGAGGTAAATCATGAAGAATCTCACTTACTGGCAAAAGAAAAAAAAAATCAAAAAAACCAAAAAAATAAATAAACAAACAAAAATAAAGCCAGACCCACTGTGGAAACATCAGTCTCTGAAAGAGAGAATGGAATTACCTCAGCTCTGTACTGTTAGGATAAGTGAGACCCTTGGTCTTCTGAAAGAAGAGGAGAGGAGTGGCTCCCCACAGCATGGGAGGCCAGGGACAGTTCAGTGCACAGAAGTATTGCAGTGCCAGAAGGCTACAGGGGAGACTGAGACTCAAAGGCTCAGTTCTCTTCCACTTGTCCTGCTGTCTCAGCAAGACACAATAAAGCTTCAAGGTACAGCAAGCAGGTAATTGAGATCACTTCTAGGTTTGGAGCAAGGGAGCAGGGGCCAGGCAGGGCAAGGCAAGCCCAGGCTAGAGAACAAGAATGAGGACTTTGCTAAGAAATCTCTCTGAAATCTGATTCCCCTCCAAACTATAAATTAGTTTATCCTCTCTTTGTTGCATTCAGCAGTGTTCTTGCTCGAGGGAATAAGGCCAGGAAGAGCAAATGGCTGCTAAAGCTCTTCTTTTTTTTTCAGAAAACACTCTGAAACTGTATCCCTTGTGTGTCACAGTGGCAGCATGTGTCACACAGAAATAAGCATTTATGAGATAAAGCTACAACTTCATGACACTTTCGTAAGGGAAAATGAACAAAAAAACAGTGCCTGCAAAGAAAAAGGCAATCAAACCCTATGTACACTGCAAAAGAAAAAGCTTATGAAACTAATTAACAGAATAATTAAATTTCTTTTCACCAAACTAGAGAAATCTAGCTGAAAACCCATAGGTGAAACAAGTTTCGCTATGACTTATCTCCTTAGAGTCAAAAATTCATAATTAGCTATTAAAGGCCTATAAATTATTTTTCTTCCAATTAAAACTATAATGGTAAAGTAGCAAGAAGTAATAATTTGAATTTATTAATGGTTTTCATGCAGATGCAACTTGACAAGCTTTACACAATAACATAGCTGTACATTTTTTGTACTACAACAGCACCATAAATAAATGTGTAAGGCAGTTCAGCTGCCCTGCCACCACGTAACTTAACGGCATTGCTTGCTGGTCACAGGTGACAAACAGCAACATCCCTATCCTTTCCAACCCTAACCCTCCCCTTCCCGGCATTCCCCACCCTTTCCTCTGCCCTCCCTTCATGTGAGTTACAGTAAAACACCAAGCCCTTTATTGACTTCTCTCTTCTTACTCCTGATACTGAGAACACTTATTGAAACACACCTTCAGCCTGGATTTGTCTTTCCTTTAAAACTAAGTAGGCATGTTTGCCGTTCTGTGGACATTGGTCTACGACTTAAAGCTGTCCAGGGAAAACTATCATGGTATACTTACAGTCATGACAACAGCTGATTGTCAACACACACTGGGTCCTTTTGGTACATTCAAGACATACTTACCCTTGGCAGCAACAAACAAAAAAAATTTTCATTGCTATTAGAGGACTGAAATCTGCAGGCCTTATAACTCAAAAACATTCCCAAAAGAAACACCTTCTCACGGAACTAAAAGATGGATGTTGAAAAAAAATTTGAGAAAGCTACAGCTCTCTTTCACATGCTGGGAATCACATGTTATGGGTTTTCCTGGGGGGTTCAGGTTTTGGTGGGAGGGTTAATAGCTTAGATTTAATATAAAACAAAGTTTGTCATGGTTCATAAACCTACAGCAAAGCAAACACACCAAATTCCACTCAGCTCCTAGAAAAGGGCAAGGAAGTCTCCTAAAGGTTTAAATACAAAGGAGGTTAACAACCAAAGCTGGGCAGAAGGACATTAGATACTCATATTAAAGAAAATGAAAGACCAGAAATCTGTCTCTGTTTTACTTTAAATTTAGTATCTGCCCAACAGGCCATGGCTTGTTTGGTTTACACTGTCCAAGGACTTGCCAAGGGTTGAGCTCTACAGTTCTCTGCAAATGAAACTGTAAAGCTCCCTCTAACCTAAGTTTCATTATTTAGCACTTCAAAGAAGAGCTACAGTAAACAGTAAAATAAATTGAGAAATTACTTACGAGGAATAGAATGGTGTGTTTAGAACCAAATTCAGAAGTGATCTTTAATAATAATACAACTTGGCAAATAACAAAGTCAAAAGACAATACAGACCTCCTGATTTCATTTAAAAATTAACATAGATATTAAAAATTTCAGTAGTGTTTATGGTGTATGTATCTGACACCTCATGCCATGGTGTCCTTTTTGAAAATAGTGAGCACAAAGTTAAATATATGCACAGTAGCACCTTCTCAAAGAAACTCTCTTAGCAAAATAATAACAACAACAACAATAATAATAGCACAACAATACCACCACAATAACAGCAACAACAACAACAACACCATAGCTGAAAACTAGCAGATTTGCAATATTAACAGAAGTCTCTGGGTGGCATCAGTACGACAAATTCACTAATCTTACCAGAAGAAAATTAAAATAGATTTCTTCATGCTAAAGTTATTTTATAATTAAATGTATCTAATCTAAGGATGATACAATAATTCCATCTTCCTGAAGCTGTGTAATCATTTTAGCTTTAGATCTCTTCCTGTGATACTCAAGTTACACTACTATCCTCTTCAAAGGCAGCGAGACACATCAGAAGTCTTCCCAGGGATATGTCACGTTCACTCTCTTACATCACCCCTGTGCCCTGGTGACAGTCCCATTAACCCCAGGGGAATCTATTAAGCAAGGTGTCAGGGCTGGCAAGAGGTGATCCACCTGTTCACTCATTCACCATGTCCTGTCTGGGGATTTATTTGCAACATTTGCGCTTGAAGGACGGATTTAGGAGCACTTGTAAATGCTCTGCTGTGACGCTTCAGGATGCCACAGTCTCTAACTATCTTAAAACTAGAACTGAGAAAAACAAGATTTTCTTCAGCAATTTCTGCACATCACTGGTATCAATTCAGTGTGACGGTCAAGTTCCTATTTTAAAATTCCATTTTATTATAAATATAGCTGTGAATAATAAATTCACTCAGAACAACTTCAGGTTAACAAGCATTGCTCCATGTTGGGAAAACAGGTAAGAAAAATGGCATGACAAAGCCTGCTGCAAAACCTTTTATGATTCACTTTTGTCTATATTTTTTTCTTACACTTCCAATCACCAGTTTTCCTACCTCTTTTACACTGTATTCTCTCCTCACAGAAATGTATTAAACACACTCTTCCCGGCAAGTCATTGACTCGCTGCAGATGAAAAGAAAAAAGGCGCCACAGCTCAAGTGAAGAAAGAAAATACATGCAAACACTATTCCACAGGTTCCAACAAGAAAGACGACTCCATCAAGAAAGTTCAGCAAAAGAACAGCTGTATTACTTCTGAATCAATCACAATTCGCACCCCTACCTATCAGAAACGGGCTGAGGCCTAGTTTGTCAAAAATATAACTTCTTTTTCTAGAACTTGTTCAAGGCATGTGTTGCTCAGCATTTGTGTGCAATGGCTCCATGTTTTAAATAATTCTGATCAATAAGTTTTTTTAAAAAAGTAAATACTGGGTAGAAAGCAGCTATGGTTACAAACATGTAATTGACAACATAAGATATCATATACAGGTGGTTTTTTCTCAGTTGAGCTTCCAAAAACACAGCTGCGAACAAACTTCTAGATTAGGCATCAGGGCTTGTCTGGTTGTCATTGTAACGGAAGGAAACCTATGCTGCACCTGAACAAACTACTTTGTGCACTCCTCAGGCCGCAGTACCATGAAGCTCCACCACAACTGTGGTGGTTCTATTTCTGGTACAAAGTATTTCAGCCCATACAAATGCAACTTAGTCTTTATATACTTGTAAAGTCATGCTTTATTTTCACTTACTTTGAACCAAATTCCTACTCTAACCTTAGCTTAGCTCTGTTGCAAAACAGGCCAGAGCAGACTTTTCCCAATTGGGTTATTCCTGTTGGATGCATTAACCACGAAATCATTAATAGTGCCATTTCTTTTGAGAAAGAAAATCAAAGATATGACAAAATAACCATAAATCAAAAAAAAACCTCATCAAACAACTATAATTAACACAGAAAATATTTTTCGATTTCTCTTACAGAAAAGATTCATTCTAGGGGCTACAATACTCCAGCAAAAACAATATGTTAAAGTATATTAATTTCAAAATCTAAGCACAAACATCTGCCCTGCTCTTCTTCCATAAGGCCCATGGTAGAAGCCGAGCACTTGGAAGACAGCAGCTCACTGCAAAGCAGAGAAGGCCTGCCTGTTACAGGCTGCTTTTCCAATACCTTTAATTCCAGACATACGCTTTCTATATGCAATGTTATGTTGGTAGATCTGCTTCCAGGACCATATACCTTCTCAGCTTTATGACCCTGACTGCTTATGTAGTCTGCTTATGCTTATAGCAGAACTGTATCCCCAAGGTGACTGCCTTGCCTGTGCTGTGCAGCTTTATTCCATAGGTCTGCAGAAAATCCCACAGCGAGATTCTGTAGAGTGCCCCTTGCCTAGGCTGTACATCCGGAGGTGCTATGGGATGCAAAGCCAGGCACACCCAACACAATTACAGCCCTGGGTCAACAGTCTGGGTATTCATTAACCCTTTCTACATGCTCCTATTGCTGTCCTCTTTTAGCATGCATTGCAAGGCAGACAAAATAATTACTAATGCATCCACAATAGCAGAGCTTAAAGGTAGGACCAACATTTCATTTTGGTTCCAGAGCTGAAGTTACATAGAAGGAGAAAGAAAATACAAGTAACACAACATTAAGTACTAGGCACATATATACATCACCAGGATGAATTAGAAGGCACCAGGGAGGTGTTTCTTCTGTAATTTTTCATACACCAGAAGGACAAACTACTGCATTGAGAACCTTAGTCAAATAAACAAACAAAGAGTAAGAAGATCTCTAACATTTAAACCTCACAGAAAGAGACAAATTTTTCTAGAAGAAAAAATCTAAATTGAAAATACAATCCTAGCTCAGTGCCCCAGCAAAACTCCTGGTCCAACTGTTACTAGAATGTAGTTGGCATGGCCTCTTTTTCATAGATAAAGTACAAACATCCATATGTCAGGCCTAAGGAGGGCCACGGATGTAAAGAGATCTAATGGTCTGTACCAGAAGGCTCTAACAATCCAAATGGAGTACACCAGAAGCAGGCTGAACACAGCATATGAGGAGAAGAGCACTAGTTCAACAACAAAAAGACAGCATCACCCGACACCATTTAATGCTCTTCTGTAAAATGAAAGGATTAGGACAGATGGATCTGTTACAGTACTCAGTATTGCATTTTAATGAAAAAGACATTTCACTTGCAATACAGAACTCATTTATACCTGGGCTGTGTACAGAATTAAGAGTATATGGATATCATCACTGGGCCATGAGAGAATACATGTTTAGTCAATCCCTTATTTTTAATGAAATTGAAAATTAAAAATATTTCTTATAGAAATTATGAATATGCTTTAATCTGACTAATACATTGAAAAATATAGACATTCTGGTAATTGGTGATTAGACAGTAGGAACTCTATAGTTTCCAATATAGGTTTCCAGGAAGATATAAGAAAACAAAAAATCACTTCTTCCCACCAAGGAAAAAAAAAATAAAAATTTTGTTTAGGCAGGGTTATTTAATGCAATCCAATCCTCTATAAAGGAAAAGATGAAGTTACAAAGTTGCCCAGAATGATTAAATCAGCAACCACAAACTAAAATATTCCTCTTTTAAGTCTTACCACACTACATTTGGTTCTCCTTTGGAAACATGAAAACATGTCAGATCTCCATCTGCAGTTCAGAGCTCATCTTTGCTTATGGAGAGGGAGCAAGAAAAAAAGAAAAAAAAAGAACCAACAAAAAGACAAAGCAACCTCAAAACTACAGATCCCTTTCAAGATGTAGTATTCTGGAGGTCTCTAGATCGCATAAACAAGCCAGCTGTCTTCCTTCTACTAACCAATAAAACTTAATACAGTCCTGAAGCTTGCTTTTTCATACAAAGAGAACTGCAAAAGCCAAGAAATAAATCTCTATATCTAGCCTTACCTAGAAGCTCTGCTAGCTTCTTGTGCTCCTCGCCACTTTAAATCATTCCTAATAAAACAAATCCCAAGACCATAAACCTCTTGATATTTTCCAGAAAGTTCACCACCTGTTTACTGCACATTCATTTTATGAACAGCTATCACAGCTTCAGAAGAATTTTGGAGGTAATGAGGCAGGGCTGTAAGTAATTTATTATTAATGGAGAAAAGAGAAAATTAAGCATACTTCCTACAGTATATGTTTCTTGACTTTAAATGCATGAAAACTTGAACTTCTTTCTTAAGCCTATGGTAAACTTACTTCCTTCTACCCAACTACTCTCATCTTTCAGTGATTCCCTCAGTAGGCACAAGCTGTCCCAGCACAAAATGCCCCAGCTACCTGTGTCCTGCTCTCCAGGCAGTGCAGACGCAGTCACAGCAGTTGCCCTACCCTGGTTCCCTCACCTGCTTTTACAAACCACTCTAACCTTCAGGGTCTAAAATCTAGCCTGCATTCCTCTTTTCTCTGCCCTGCCAGAGCTCCCCCAGCTAGAAGTACATATTGCTGCATTCTTATGTGTGTGCATATGTCTATTACTGGGATAATTAAAGGGAATTTGGGTTCTGACTGTCTGTGCCCTCAGGGAAGAGACAGGAACATCTGCTGCAATGACTACTTATTTCTTATTTTTCTGAACAAGAGTTTGGAATTGTTTATGCTTCGTTGTTCAAACACACATATTGCATACAAATATAAGAAAGTGTAAGGGAAAAAAGACTGAACCCCCACCTGGATGAAAGTGGTTTCAGTGCTACCAGCACAGCCGAAAACCAGTAACTTCACACCTCATCCAGCACAGAGCCCTAATGCTCTTCCCAAGGAGAGCAGCTGCTCCTTACAGTTACCAGCTCTGGTCCCTGTGCCGCTGCTGCCAATCTTCCTGAACGTGACAGAGGGACAGACTGACCAGAAAAACCATTTGACATCCTGAGTCTTGCACTCTCTTCAGAGGGGTTTAATCTTTCGCATTTTAACACTTACATGCTGGCTTTGGCAGCCAGCCAAAGAATTCATTTCGAAGGAAATTATGTTGCATAGCTATAGGAAATCAGTATTTAGTCTCAAGAAGGAGTTCTGTAAAGAAATCTGCTCAATTTTAATATATGTATTATAGGGAGCAGAAACAGAAAGCAGACTGCCCATTGACAGTCATGCGCTGTTATTTTTATTGGAAATATCTATGCTTCAAATCACAAGACCTTTTTTGCTAGAACTGACCATCCTGCAATGATGCATTCTTACTTATGTTGGCATATGAACATAATAAACCTTTTTATTTACATTGTTTCAGCAAATCAAAATTTCTTGATCCTATCAATTCTGCCCAAGACTGTAGCTCATAAAATACATGTCTGATGATATTTCATGAAAAAATACAAAACCCAAGAAAATAAGACATATTGTAAAGACAAAGGGTATAGAGAGCAAAGCCTGACACTAATCTTTGTCAGAGTTTGGAGCCAGGACTTCAAAGAGGAATATATACCCTACCTCCTCCATTCCCCCATCACAAAAACAAAAAGATGCCCCAAAGCCAAAAAAAAGCAACAAGCAAGAAAAAAAAAAAAAAAAAAAAAAGAACCACAACACCACAATCAACACTTCTTTTTGTAGAACTTACTTTTGTTCTGAAGGGCACTGTTAAACTCCAGGGTTTTGTCACTATTAGGAACTACTTTAGTAGATTTACTGTAGAGCTGGTTGTAAAATGGTCAGGCCCTAATTCTCCGGAATTCTATTCTCCAGAAATTCTCCTAATTTCTACCAGAAATGGTAAAAAAGAGCCATAAACCAGTCAAAACAAAATCTCAAGTAAGCACTGGAAATAGAAAGACAAGCTTATGACAAGTCAAAGTTTGGTCCAACCTGAATATGACAAATTGCCATGTAACATCTACCATGTTCAGCCACACCAAATCAGCTGCTACCCAGTGTCCTATAGTCTTGTCAAGAGGAAGAAAACATGCGGGAAAAAAAAACCCCAAACAACACTTTGAAGAAGCACTGACTCTCACTGGTTCTCTGTTTCCACCCAATCTATCTAATAAACAGAATGTACCTTGGTAAGGTTATTTAAGAAATTAAGATGAAAAACAAAAAATTAACTAATGTTTTTCCTCCCCACCTCTTAAGATGACTGGAAATTTTAGAGCTCCAAGCAGGGCCTAAGGATGGGCCAGGGTTTCCCCAGTCTCTCAGCCACAGTGATAGGCAGCAGAAGGTGACATTCAGTGGCGGGCAGTAAGGGCAGCAGGTGCCATCAAGTGACTGCAACACAGGCCCCATAAACACTGCACAGGATCTGGTACGGAAACCACCGGAATGAGTCTTTCCAGTAACTGTGTCACTACTAAGTATGAAAACAAAGTTGCCCAAGATCAGATGGCCAGTTAACTTCAATTGTTGACATCTTTTCTGAACTAGCAGTCTAGGTTACTTAGAATTATAGAATGGTCTGGGTTGGAAAATATCACTAAGATCATCGAGTCCAGCTGTTAACCCAGCACTGCCAAGTTCACCACTAAACCAATTCCCCAGGCGCCACATCTCCCTGTGTCTCGAATACACCCAGGGATGGTGACTCCACCACTTCCCTGGGCAGCCTGGCTCAATGCTCAACAATGCTTTCAATGAAGAAGCTTTTCCTAATATCCAATATAAGCCTTCCCTGGCACAACTTGAGGCCGTTTCCTCTTGTCCCACCACTTGTTACTGGGGAGAAGAGACCAGCCCACATCTGGCTGCAGCCTCTGTCTGGCAGTTGCAGAGCATGATAAGGTCACACCTGAACCTCCTTTTCTCCTGTCTTTTCTTATGAAAAAAAATTGAAATTCTATCTTGGTGGGAAAAAAAATAAAATAGAAAAAATAAAATCAGAGCAATATTGTGCTCTTTCTTTAAGCACACACACACACAAAATATGACAGAATTTCATCTGCTTCTGAGCTCCATTCCTTGATTTCTGATCTGTTTCTTTAACATATCCTAGTTTGGATAGTTTACAATCTTTTAGCAAAAACACAGCTCTTTTGAAGAAGAAGAAAAAAGAACAAAAAAACCAGATTTTAGGTCCATCTGCCCACTTTGTACAGATAGTAGAACGCGGCAGGAGCCTCTCACTCATTCTGCTGCTTTGTTAACAACCAGAGAACTGTACATGCTCTGAACAGCCACATTAGGGCAATAAGGAACAAATCAGCCACAGAAAGGCTCATAGGACATGTCTGCACAGCTCACCAGCCACTGCAGCCACTGCTAATTTTGTATTATCGAAATTTATGAAAATTATTAGCATTCCATGAAGGTCCAGCACTTGACCGAGATGCCAAAATAACTGTGAATCGATGCTTGCTTTAAAACATGACCACTTTCAGGGGAAAAATAAAAGTAGCTGGTATGCAAGTCCTTTGCTTAGAGAATTCAGCCGTTGCCATTCCCTCGTTGTTATGGAAATGGGCACCAATGACACTGGGTGGTTCAGGGAAATTTAGGAGGATAATAACCCTCAATCTCCAAAGATTAAACTAAAGAGCTGATGGTTGCCATTCCCCAGCAGGACCTTAATGTACTGTATAAAGGTAAAGGCAAACCTGTCTCAATATAAAAAAATATAAAACTGGTAAAGGAACTATTTTCCTTTTTAAGAGGGGCTGGTTCTTGGCAAGGTAACCCAAACAATGTTGTAGTCCTATCATCTAGACAAACCAAAGCTGCAATATGTAGCAATCAACTTTTCTTCACTGCTGAATCATCTTCATTTAAAGAAAAACCTAAAAGACAATAGGGAATGGAAAGCAATACACCTTAATCCCACTGCACGTGCTGGCAGGAGGTCTTTGAAATGTATTTATGAAAAATTAGAAAGAGAAAGAAAAAGCATTAAAAACTAAACAGCTTAGTAGACTACTATTAGTTTAAAAGAAAACTTGCAACAAGATTAGGGGAAAGAGAAGAGTGCAAACAAAACCAAGTTCATATGCCATTTATCCTTCTTCATTCAGCCCATATATTATTTCCTCTTGGCACATGTTAAGTGCATGCGCTGCGTACACAAACCACAGGACAAAATGAGAAGAGCAATGTACTGAGTCTATGTTACTTAGACAAACATCAAGTAAGGGAATTCTGTGGTGGTCAGACAATAAGGTTAAGATAATATATTTCTTAGGATTCTCTAACCAAGGAATCAAAAATAACTATGCTATTTTTCTTTTCTGGTTAACCTCAAGTTGAAATGAAGGGTTTAAGTTCATTTCTTCTATGGATTGAGACATGCTATTTTTAAGCATGTTTATTCAACAGATAACTTTGTTACAGCACAGTATGTATTTACATTATCACTAAATATAGCTTCTAAAATTATGTAAATTGATGGTATTTTTAATTGAGACAGCATAACTTTAGATTCTGATTATTTTATGGGAGCCTAGAAGAATGAGACTTGCCCCAGAGCAAATGATCTCTGATGTTCTCTCAGTATCAATTAAGTCCAGTTCACAACTGCACTTTATTTCTGATGGAAAAGCCTAAGAAATTCGACTTTACGCAGGTAAACTGCAGGACAGTCAATACTTAAAATTTCACACCTGAAACTGGATTTGGGTCAATTTTTTTTCCAGCTCACTCACACGCTGCTAAGCAGTTGTGATAGTCCCTCCAGTTCTACCTCATGGATGGGGTCTGTCTACAGAACGAGTCTTCAGCTGAGTTTTGAAAGGTCTGGTGTTTCAAAGTTCATCAAATGTATGTGTCTGGGGAAACAAGCTGCCACTGTAACTACTTTTATCCTTTTTGTTGATTGTTTTCATTTCTGGTTTTGTTTTTTTTTAATCTAATAAAAGGTCATGTCCGCAGAGAGCTACTACAAAGGTTCTGAAGAGCAGGTGGACTATGAAATGCTGGAAATATTTAGACAAACATTACACCACTCAACTGCTTTGCTTTGGGTTTTTTTGCTTAAGAATAGTTCAACCTTTATAAAGAGTCATTGTTTCTCATAGAGCAAATGTGGTTTTTACAGCCTTTTCTAACTGTTTAGGTTAAACACTATACTGTAATTCCTTTACTATAAAAAGAGAATGATTTTTTCCAAGAAGCTGACCATCAGTAAACCCTAATACACTTACAGAGCTAACATTTCATATCTGTATGCAAACAGAAGTATATCCAAATAAAATAAAACTTAATAGAAATAAAATTTGCAAGACTCTACCTTTAATGAGTAGCTTATCTAAGCCCTTTTTCTCTCTTAACTCTTAAGCTATTTCAAGCATAATTTCCTTCTTTTCACATTGTAAACATATGGAAACGTGTGCAAAGATCAAGGATCTCACACTGAGTCTCTGTGTACCCATTCTGTAACCTGCACCTTCTTTCCTTCCACCCAGTTCTAAGTTACACTTGATTTATGACCCCTTGACTCCAACCGTTGGAATTAGTATAGCTGATGAATTCTTAGTACACGCATATAACATATGCAGACAGATTTTATTTTAACTTTTTTATTAAGCCTGCATTTCAACAGATTAGCACATTTTTGCACTTCTAGAGGCAGACTCCTCCATAGAGAACGAGAGAAAGGAAACTTCAAAGAGGGACCATGCACCATCAGTTAGTTTCACCACATGAAACACTGAACTGCACACTCTTGGGCTGATCCTGTCAATCCCTTCAATACTCAGAGGTCTATTTTATATAAATCGGTTTTCTGTGATCGTTCCAAACAACTTTAAATAATAAGTAAAGGAAATTTCCGGCTTCTGAGGAACACACAAAGTGCCTTATTCTAGTCTAAGGAAGCTCTATGACAAGAGCTGCTGCTCAACATTTGCTGTTCTATAGCAGACTTCCTTATTTATAGATTCTGGAAGCGCAAAAAGGTGCGTTATGCAGTCCTAATATTAATTATGCAGATAAACAAATTACAACATGGTTACTAACACTGTGTATGAGAGACATGAAATGAAATTTTTGAGATCATGCCAAAAGTCCTTTCAAAGTATGTGTGCATCTCCTGCTACTGCATCTTCTTTTTCCTCTTCTACCAGCAAACAAAGTACTGAAGTAGAAGTTCTCAACTGGTGGGTGAAATTCTTGCCATTTGCTATCAGAAGATATATCACAGTCTTCAACTTAAAACTATCTAGCTGGAAAAATTAGTGCTAGAAATAGTATATGCATCTCTACACAAGGTAGCTTGACAGAATCATCACCCAAGTGAGCAATTTTTGATGGGCAGTGGGAAAGAAAGTAAGCTCTTTCAGGAGATATACTCCTCTTCCATATTTCACCGTGACAACTCCTGGGGACTATTTTGTCTTTTTATTAGTTTTTTTGCAGATGTTCATCCATACGCTACACCAGACTCTCACTCCATTAGTTTTATTTAATAGTTTATACTCCATCTACCTTACCTCTCAAAGGAAGACAAATCAAATAAGTACACTGCTACTTTGGCATACCAGAAACTACCAAAAAAAGGCTTTGATCAGTTATAAATAAAATAAAAGTGTTGATATCTCTGTGAAGTTAGTACTGAGTTTACAAGCTTTAAAGTACCTACCACTCAATACCACTCAGCCTCGGTTGATGATCAGCATCCCACACAATATTTAGCTCTGGTGGATCTAATGCTGTTACAAGATGACTTTACAGAGTAGGGCATTAATGCAGCACTCAAAGGGATTTTAACTGTTACAAATTGATTTCTCAACTCGATGTTGGTCTAGCAGCACTAATAACATCAATAGATACAGAGAGCATTTTCCTGCAGGCATTCTTGAAGTCAGCAAATGTCATAGGAAGAACACGGATATCAGTAAGATGGATGATTGAAACCTGCCAACCCCTATTGCAGGATTCATTTGGAGAGTGGCTTCTCACACACATCTCTCTTCTTATATTCTGATACCCCAAGTAATCCATTCCTAGATATAGATACAAAGACAAACCTCTCAGGCACTTTTTCCTGGGGTCTCAAAACTTCTGTTTCCTATTAACCGGCAGTCCTGCAACTACAAGTCAAATGCTGTGTGTCCACACCAACTAGGTCACCCAGCTATCACGTGCTGTATACTGCATTGCAAATAGGTTTCTACATGTACTTTCTAATAGTTACTAAGGACTCCCAACAGATCACTGTGTGAAGTATGAACTGCAGCTTGTCAGAACATTTTTCAAGAGATGTCAGTGCATAAAATCTAAAGTATGTCATGGATATGTACTAATTAATGGTATTTTTACCATAGAGGTCAAGAGGGAGTCTGGCATTCAAAATCTTACTAGATCTCGCATTAAAGATCTGACCATAAATGTTTCTATATAATTCTATTTCCCACATACATTTACAGCAAAAAGAAACAGGTTTTGTTCAGTAAACTCTGTGACACCATCTTTGGCTATATCAAAAGATAAAACTGGAACGAGACAGCGTCTATGCCCCAAAAGCCTTAGCACAGTGATTTAGAACTGCAAGGACATCACTAGAAATTAAACATGGCAGAGAGGTCTAGAAGGAAGGAGCAGTCTAAATTCAAGAAACACTCCTAAATATTGGCTGAATTAGATTCATAAAATGACACATTTTTAATCAACTCCTAGAAAGTAGCAACAGTAATGAGTCTCATTTATTTTCTTTTACAGTTGCATATACAAAACCAAAAAGTACACGCACTGATCTCTTAGTTTGTGAAATTAAGAAGCTAAGTGCCAGAATTTTAACTGTGCTACTTTAATTACTTTTAGAATAATGTGTATGCGTGTTCTGATAAAAAATAGCATTTTAAGCTAAATTATACGCACAATATGAATGCTAAGGAAACCAGCTATTTCATCAGAATAACTCATACTATTTAGCCCATCAATAAATGAGTGATAAAGGTCCCTCCTTCACAATACACTGGTGGTTTGCTGTTCTGAGGTACAGAGTTCGTTCTCCAGTGTATTGAAGAAAAGGACAGCTGGTACCATTACTATTATTGAACCATTAAAATGCCAGAACAAAATACTTTCTGTAAAAAAACACAACATTATTTTCTGAAAGTTTATGAAAAGAATGGAAACAAACCTTTTTTTAATTAAAATTCTATAAATTTTAATTCGTTGGAACAAAAAACTTACACATGTGCTTTCTTAGAGAAGCAGGAGGAATGCAGTGTGTAATATAATACATCTTAATCCCTACATCCTCATAACTAGAAACTATTTGGAACTCATTCTAGGTTGTGACACTAATGGAAAAATCTCAATACAAATAAACAAAAAGTCAGATAAGTTATAAACTGCCTCAGGTTTTTACAGAAAACATCCTTCAAGTATTCTTCACTTTGTTCCAACTGTTTCTCAACATTCCACCCCAATACTCAAGATGACAACCACATGTATGAAGAGACTGCCCTGGTGAAGGAAGGGACTCATGGTGTAGCTCCAACGCAAAAAGGCTGCGTGTATCAGGCGTAAGCAGGGACAAGGGGGAATTTAGAAAGACCATATGGGCATGCAGGGATTACATCAGGTTAAACAAAGTTCAGTGGGAGTTACAATTTGCGTGGAATGTCAAGGGCAACAGGAACAGCTTCTACTGCTCCAATAGTAATGGAAGGTTGCACAGGGATGAAAGGTTGAACAGGGAAAATATCAGCCTGCCGCTGACTTGGGCAGATGACCTGGTGGCAGCAGAAATGGACGATGCTGACAGACTCAATACCACCACTAACATATCAAAGGCATTTGTTCTTTAGCAGAAGGGGTTCAAGAACTACCAATTGGAGAGTAAATGTTTAATACCCCTCACTCCACCTGAGCCAGTAGCAAGTGGAATAACACAAGGGTTGATCCTGGGACCCATGCTGCTTAACACCTTAATCAAAAAGGGGAGGAAATAGAATGCAGTCTGTAAAGTTTGCAGATAACATCAAATTCAGAGAACCAGTTGTTAAGCTTGAGGGCAGGGCTGCCACCCAGAGAGGCCTAGAAGAGGTGAAGGAAGGGGACAAGAACAACTTGATGAAATTAAGTGTACACATGTAGAATTGTGCATTTGGAAAGGAATAACTCCACGCAACAGTACAGGCTGGTTTTAATCACAAAGGAAAATGAGTCATCCACCTTTAAGTGATACAATCAGCTAGAAATTCTGAACAAAATTTGAAAGCCTAGTTGTATTTAATTTCCACAGAATACAGCCCAGATTTTTTATATACAGCACTGAACGCACCTTTTTTTTCCCATGCCATTCTACATTAAAAGCAGAGGTTTCCATGAAGTGATTACACAATGCTTAGCCTACTTCTGCAAAAGACTTTTGGCATTTACATCTTACCTTTGTATGCAATAATTGGGTGCTCAGCTCTGTGGCAGTGGGTATCTTCTGTTGTTGTTGACTCCAATATTTCTAACACCCCAAGTCCTGCCAAGAGCAGTGTGAGGAAGCAGCTTCCTTTCATGGTGGTCATGCTGTCCTCCACAGCAGTCACTTCTTTTAACTCTCTACTCTTCTGGTACTCATGTGGGAAAAGCACCTGGAGAATTCAAAGAAATTTATTTAAGAACAAGAGCAAACCACAGAAAAAATTGGACAATTTTTGAAGTTTAAAGCAAAACAACATTGCTTTCTTTCTCTGTAGCATTTGACTACTCAAAAGTATGCTGTCAGCTGCTCCTCTAATTACTTCACAAACCTATCATCAGTTACCCAATTTAGGAAAATCGATCTATCAACCAGCAGGATTAAAAAACTGATATTCATTATCCCCTCTTTTTTATTTCGTAACCTGGGGGGGAAAGAATATTCTCCAACATTTTTTTATTTTATCCTCTTAGATAGAGCAAATGCATTTAAATCTATCTTCCCTGTTCACTTGGATCCACCGCTTCTTGCCCTACTTTCCTCAGAAATGGAAGGGTGCTTTGACTTCTTGCAAGTACAAGGTAGAAAAGGAATTGCTCCTTCATGTGACTGACTGCTTTGAGAGAACAAGAGCCCTAGAGCACTTATTTTTTGCCTATCTGTAGAGTTTGTATGGAACAGCACAGAAAGGGGTAGGACAAGATTCACCTCAATGCTCTGACACACACTTTTGCTTTACAGCAGTAAGAGGCACTGGTTCTGACACTGGCTTAGTCCCCATCCATTTGCCAAGACTGATGACAAGGCTGTGAATTGCAGACTCAAATGATGCAGACTCCTTTCTAGTAAAATTTAGATACCAATCAATGCAATGGTTTTCATTCAGAATCAGAATAAAGTTGAAGTTCGACTCCCTGATTTTTTGAAACATCCAATAACCAGACACTTATATAAGTAATGGAATATGTACAGTGTCAATATAATTTTAGATCCAACCCAGTTCCTTTAGTTTCATCACTAAAAACGTTCCAAGCAGTAACAACCTAATCATACAACCCAAAAGAACCTTTCATCACTAGCAGCTTCAGTGAGTCACACAGGCTTGCGCTGATAACACACAGTCATGAGACATCACTGCCTTCCATGGGGGAAGACCAGAGATTTGAGACAGCTCCATAAAGGCAGAAATGTCACTCTGCTAATTAACGGAGCAATTCAGGAAAAGAAAATCAGCAATTTTGACTTCTAATAGGTTTGATCTCACTGAATTATAGTGTGCTGTTTAATAAGGTGGAAACTTTCTATTTGCATAAAATAAACATCCTAAATGCATAAAACAAAGGGCTGTTAATGAAAAGACACTCCACAATAACAGCACTGTGTTTTAAAAGCTACACTCAGAAGGCAGAATGGATAGTCAGCTTTGGTCCCTAACATTACTAGCATCAGCCTTCATAAGACAAACTGCTCTTCTCTTACCACCTTATTTTGCTGGCTTTAGTTGCCTTCCACCTTAGACCTGGACACTTCTAATCCTCATTAATTTAAACTAAAATAAATAGATCAAAGACATAATACAGCTGAGCAGAACATTTAATAGTCAATTTTAGCTTCTCTGCTAAACTTTCTTAAGTTACTGGAAAAAAAAGGATGAGAAGCTTTGAGGCAGTTAGATTAATATTCTTACCTTCCTAAGTGGTGTCTTATGATGTCATGCACCAACGTGACTCTGGCCCTATAAATTGTTTGTGGCTCACAACAGGCAGTATCTGTTCACAGAAATTCTGGATACTAATGCGTGTAGTGCACAAAGCACTTGTTCCAATGTTTGAGAGTCCATTTTCTGCAAGGTTGATGTTTAAATGTATTATGCACTATTCTTACACAAGTTCAGCCAGTTTTATGTGGGTTATAGCATTCCTATTCCTAACTTACAGATTATACAGATACACTGCTAACAACTACTTCTAATTCATATTTCTGCAAGATTGCATTTGTGCATTTAGAAAGCAAAATGAAGGTCTAATAATTTCATTAAGGTCTCAAAAGCTGTTCCTCTTGCACACAGTACAGCAGCAAGTATCCCAAGACCTAGGAATATGGTATTTTCATAAAAAAATACAAAAACAAACAAAAAAAAAATCCACACCAAAAAAAAAAAAAAACAACACACTCAAAACATTATTTCTTTTAATTTTGAAAGTCTCAGAAATACTCATAAATGTGTGAATATAATGGAAAGAAATTAAACAAGAATAAAATGAAACATTTGTACTGAAATCACAGCTTTCTCTGTCTCTCTGGCTGTAAATGAAGCCCACGGTCTTTACATAACCAGGCTTCCATATCCCAGCCAAACTTAAAAGAAAAAAACAGCTCTACTCAGAACACAACAAAAAGATAATCCTGTTTCTCCAGAAAGAAGGAAAAAGACCACTACTCTTCATCCAAATATTAAATAGGCACACATGTATGAATGCCTTGGTTTCCATTACAAAAAGGATACTTACTTTCATGACACTAATAGCGGTATCAGTAAGCACTAAGATGTAAATGTTAACAGGTCTGATGTCTTTCTTGTACCCTGCAAGTATCAAGACGACTTCTCCCACCTGTCCCCTGTGAACAGAACTCAGTAGCAGAAACAAAGATTCCTTCACAACACCACCTTTCCTCAGCCTCTAAATCCAAACAGCATCCTGTTTTCATGACAGACTACTTACATGCCAGAGCTGGTCTCTGACATAGTTGTTCACATGTTATAGTCATGCTGCAGAAGAATTCTGGGGCCAAGGACTTTTTTCCTTACTAGCTGAACTCTTCCTCTCACTGCATGCAACTCACGTGGCAAAAACTGAGGCAGGAAACACTCCTTTCTCTCAATCAGAATATCCAAAGACAAGGAGAAAGGAGAAACAAAAAAGGGTGTGAATGCACTTCTGACAATATATCTCAGAAAAAAGCAGTAACAGTCTAAATTTCTCTCTACCTCAACCTCTAGCTTTTTTAATGTACTGCATTATTTTATTAATTTAAGTCTATTAATGATTTTAGATGTATTAATTTAAATATATTATTGTAGGGAACTGTGAGGAGAAGTTTACTTGCAACGACTCAGAGGAGAGTCTTCAGAGGCCCTAACTGACAAGAGAACATTAAATCAAGGCAGTAGATAGAAACCTCATCACAAGTTCTTTAAGTCACTATCCACTTCACTACACTGTTATATGCATGGAAGGAGAAAGGAGTCTGGAGATTGCACCTAATACACTGCTAGAGTAAAAAAGAAAAAATGTATTTTTTAAAGATCCCCAAACAAAACAAGCAAAACCAACCAACCAAAACTCCTCCTTCCAGAACCAAAAACCCACACATCCCCAACACCTGCAAAAAGTACAATTAAACCTCCTCCAAAGAAACACACACCTTCAACATACACCCACAGCATGAAGTGATGAACAGACACCTTAGAAAAGACTTCAAAACCAAATCTTTTTCCACAGAACTTGTAAGGGCTAGATTGCTCCCTTCTGTACATCCTTGAGTAAGGACTGCTGCACAAGTTCCATCGCTGCCCAAGATAAGAGCTGTAAGAGCGAGCCTGTGGAAGCACGCTACACAGACCTGAAACACTGCAACAAGTCAGAAGGATTGAAGCAGACAAAGCAATCTTTCCTGAAATCACCCCTTCTCCTTACTGAAAGTGCAGCTTTTGTGCCAAGAAGTGATAGCTAGACTGAAGCAGTAAGACAAGACAAGACAAAGCCAAGAGAACCCTAAACATGAAAAGGTTAGGCTGGTTTCCTTGATTTCTGTATAATTTCCATATGTAAATATCTCTCAACAATGACAATAACAGTCAGGTCAAAACTCTTCAAAACATCTATCCAAAGAGTGACACTGACCAGCTTTTTAACTATTGCTAAATACTTCCGGAGACTGCACACTGACCTGTTATTTGCGTAACTTTTCTAGCAGAGACCTTTATTCAGACTTTCTACAAATCGTATTTTACAAGTTTGTAAAACAATCTGAGGATGCAAAATGAAAAAGAAAGCAGAATAAGCAGTGCTATAAGATGCAATTTATTTCAATATATTATTTTATACTTGTATGTAAAGGGTCTTGTGCATTTACTCTGTACCTCATTCCCTTTGTTTTGATCCAGCTTGCCAAGAAGAAATACAAAGCTGAATGAGGCCCATTAGGCAAAGGTACTATATTTTACAAATGTAGCATTTGGTTTCCCCAACAACAGTATTTGATGAAGAAAAAAAAACAGCAATTCAAGATTTTCTGTTTCAGCTGAACCAAAAAAGACACCTATTGCTAATCAGAAAAAGTGTGCGCAGCTAAGCACGCAAGGCAAGTAACTGCTACTGTGAGGTCCAAGCGGATTCATTCAAAGGCTATTCCCTCAAGGCACTGAAGTAGTATATTTAAAGTGAAATAATCAGGATGTCAATATTTTTAGATCAGTTAAAGTACACCGTGTTGGAAGTACAATTTACCTCTGAATTATAAACTACATTTTCCTTTGTTCAATCAAAATAAGCCGCGGTATGCAAAAGAAAGCTGCCAGTCTAGCTGCAGCTGTTCCAAAGCAAAGATGCTTTCAAATAATTATCTTTGCTGATTCTATAAGTGTCAGTTTAAAACCACATTTTTAGATCAAGATGAAGTGAGCTTATGTCAATATAAGCATACAAACAGCAGGGTTTGGGATGTTTAGAAGATGCCAATTTCAGGACTGCTTCTGGGTACAGGCATTCACGAGTAGATCTGGTGTTTCTTTACACGCACAAGAGTGTTTACTCTTGCAGATGCTCCTCATGTAATTTGTTGCAGGAGACTCATTCCACTTTCCCTGGGCACTTTGCTCCACATCTTGGTTTGCAAAACAGCAAAGATTTTGGAAAAAAAGTTGCTCATGTGAAGTAACTACTCCAGTTGACCTTTTTGCACTAGCATAAACCTGGGAAAAAAAAGTATTTAACTAATGAAACAAACTATACATTGCATGGGTTCATTAGAACAGAACTATGAGTACAAAGAAAGATGCCATCCCACACTGCTACTGCACACACTTTAAAATAGTGATAATTATTTCATCTTTGGTCATGACAATTTTATGAAAAATACCTAGTTTGTCTACTGTATTGCTAGTGGTACCTTTTCTACAATTTATTAAAAGAAGAGAACACTTGTTTGCTGCTGCAAGTGACAAGGAAACAAGGAGAACTGTTGTTTCCTCTCCATCAAAAAAAGGCCACACTGTTGTGTATGACTAGTAAGCATATAGACAAATCAGGAAAGAGGGTATCAGCACTCACATCCTCGTAAAACTGGAGTACATGAATACCGCTACAATGTAGCTCAGTGCCTCTTTCTGTAATTTTTCTTGACTTGTTAAAGCCAAACTCCTCAAACTCACGCAAAACATTTGAGAGGAAGATTGTTAGAGAAAGGAATACATAAAAAAGACTCTGTCATCACACCTACCAAAAAATTTAGCTAAATTCTAAGGCAATGTGTATGCTGTCAATTCACCAGTAGTGACAAGCCCTGGAGTCCAGAAGGCAAAAGGGATGGAGGCCAGAAGCAGGCATCAAGTGGGCTCTTTAAAAAACAAAACAAAACAAACCAAAACCAAAACAAACAAACAAACCAACCAACCCAAGCAGTTGTTTTTACTGTAGCGCATCCTGTTTCCTGTCAAATGCACAAAAAACCCCAAACCTATACTTCTTTATAGTATAATTACTTCGATATATATTCCAAACTCAGTATAGCTTTAGAAAAACAATTTGCGTATCAGTCAGATACACAATTAGATTAGAGCAATAGCCCAAAGACCACCTGACTAAACACTGAGATGAGACTGGAGGATACAGATCTTCTTCAGCGAAATAATCCAGTCGCACACTATCACATCTCATCACTGGACTCAGCAACGCAGACTGTTTACTATGCAGCAGATTAGCATATTCTAATATTTGCACAAAGTGAGAGTCAGCTTCAATTAAAAAACTGATTAATGAGTTCCTTCAACTTTTTTTTAATACCGTCATTCATTTCTGCAGTGGCATGAATTTTAAGTTCTGCAAGAGGCAGACAGCCATCAGCTGTCATTGACTAATGCAGTCAAAAATCAATCCTTGGATTCATAGTGACATTCTGCCAAAAGACAGCTAATATCTGTAGCTGAGGGTGACAACTCATAAAACAAGAACCTGTCATCAAAGCTAGTTCTCCAGCGCTTCTCATAGAGCTGATATTTGTGATTTCAGCAAAGGAAGCACTGCTTCAAGAACAGAGGCCTGAGTGAAGCCAGGAGTTTGTCATAACACCTCAGATCTCAATTATCACATTGTGGGCTTCTCTGCCTCATCAGCGGGGCGTAGAGCCAGTGGACCATAGCTCCCTGAGCAAGCACATGCCAACCCAGCAGGACCACACAGACGAGAACCATAGGCAGCTTAGGGGTAGCAATAAAGTCAAATCCGCACAGATGAGGCCCAAGTTTCAGCAAAATCTCAGCACTTTTTTCAAGTCCCTTTTTTTTCTTAGCTATCCATTAGCTCCTCAGCCTTTTTGATATTCTCCCAAGACACAGATTCCTACTAAAAGTTTCCTTCCACTCATATCTCCTGTCTTGTTCCAGTCACTGAGAGCACCTTTCCCCATGCAGTGCTTGGGACATCCACTGAACTGTGATCCTTAGACTTGTCATCAGAAATGAGGTGATAAAAAGAAGGATTCTCCACCTCAGACAAACTACAAAGCCAGAAAAGTTTTCTTTTACAAAATAATTTTTATGGAAAAAAGAAATGGTAACAATTGTTTGCAAATAAAGGTCTGAAAAGTGGAATTAAAAACAGAGGAGGTTTAACAGACACAGGAAAGCCATGAAGTGAAAGAAAATGATCCAGGAAAGGACAAGACTCTCAGCTAGGGCAGGAAAAGGAATTGGAAGAACTGTAGCAATAAAGGGATCAACACACACATCTCTGCATTTCATCTTCTCTTTTCTCTCTACATGACACTTGCCTGCTCCTTTTCCAGTTGGTACTATTTACTGGCAAACCAAACACATTTTCTTAGGGCCCAACAGACTGTTGACACCATCAATGACATAGAACACAAGCTGTTCCGTAGTAGAAATACAGTGTCAAGTGCTGAGAGTAACAGCAGTTCAGAACAGAGTCCATACCACAGGACCCTGTTCATTTTAAAAAATTACAGAGTTTCAAAATGGGCTCAGGAAGACCTTCAGAAAATGGACCCATTGATAGCTATAAAATACCTAGAAACACCCATTTTGCAGTGTGACATTCAGGAACTTCCTGAGCCTGAAACTGCAACAATATTCTGGAAAAATCTCACCAGCTGTTTGCTGCGGTCTCGCCCTCTTCCCTGAGCCATGTTCTGTCTGCTCCTGACTAACACCAGATGCTGGGCTGGATGCCCCTCTGACTAAGCACAGTCATGTTCCCATTTTCTGCTAAGATCTCAGTCTTGTACTGCAAGCTTTTCAGTCACAGAAAAAGTGAATTTTGAAATTTCACCAATGAGAATTAGGAATCTATGTGGGACCAGGGTCACAACTACAAGTAAAGCTGTGACTTAATTTGCATTAACAATGTGCTGAAACTTCATTATATATAAAAATACTCTTAAATTACAAAAGCTTGTGTTTTGAAAGCTGCCCAAAAAATTAAAAAAAAAAAACCCACAAAAAAACATTGAGAAACATGGCTTGATTGAACTAAAAGCACAAGTTCAGGACTGGGAGTAGGCCCATGCAACTGAGCAGCAGATGACAACGATCTGAGATAACCACAGGAAAAAATTAGCTGGGAAGAGAGAAGCTTTGTCTCTTAAGCGGAGGACGAAGAAGATTAAGGTTAGAGTTAGATGAAAAATTTTTGTCAAATCTTGAAGATGTATAAAATAGTTTCAAGCAAAGGGAAGGTTAATAGAGGCAGGTAAAAAAGAGGCAATAAGAAAGTAACGCAAGCTTAGTTGTTGTATTGTACATAAATTGGGAAAAGGCAACACAGAGATTGGAGTCACGTGTTAAATAATTAAAAAACAAGATCATCACATCACAGATTATTGCTGTAGCCATCTGGACATACTTTTTTATATTTGTAAACTGTACTGAAAAACGTGCCAAAATGTGTACATGGATGTAAAGAGAAACCACAAGGAAGACAGTGATACAGCAATTTCAAATAGCTCGGGTTTTTTTAAAAAATATATTCAACATAAAACAGGTCTCTGTCTTTTTGTGTATCACTTTATATAAGTACTTGATAGTACCTAGTATTTAGCCTTCATATAAACGTAATATAATACATCTTAAATGTGAATCACTGATCTAAAGGACAAAATTGTACTGTTAAAACAAAACTATTAGTGGGTATTCTGCACATTAAACTAGGCAAACTTCCAAAATAAAGATTATATTAAAGCAGTTACTACTTTAAAGAACTGCTGGATGAACTCCAAAGTGTCATGAAATGACTACTGTGACAGCCTGCTTCAGTTACATAATAAAGGCAACTTCATCTTCTTGCAGTGGGTTCAGTCCTGTAGCTCTTTGGTACAGTTTTAAAGGGCAGTGGGTATTAAATAAACACTTCTCAGAAAACGCATGGTGGTCACAGCTAAGACGACCAAAATACAGTGGAGGAGAATCAACTTTTATGGCAAAACCACTCAGCCCCATGGCCCCAGTTGCAAACGCATTTCAGACTCTGAACTCCTCTCAGCTTCCATCTAATTACCAGCTTTTGATTTGTTTCTTTCCATCAATGACCAATATATTCTGTCTTCACAGCAACAGCTTAAGTGACAGCAAGGTTTAGCAGACTGATACAAAGGACAGGGAGAGGTGAGGCAGGTCAGAGCTCCCATCCCACATCACTGCTACAGAACACTTCTGTTCCCCATCTATTCATTTATATGTAGCTTTTCCAATAAGATAAGTATTCAAAACACCTACTCATCTTACCAAGCTTCTGAATTCTTTCACTAGTTCTTGGATAAGCAATACAGTATCCAACAGGATAGGTGGCCTGAACCATCCAACGGTTCAGTCTGCACTGATTATATAAAATTAGTATCAGATAATGACAGAATGGTTGTGGTTAAAAGGGACCTTAAAGATCATCTAGGTCCAACCCTGTTCATGGTGTCTCACAGGCAGAGACATCTCCCACTAGAGCAGACTGCATAAGGGGCAAGTAGGCTACACTTCATTTTGTTGCTTTTTAACACTATCACTGCAAAGATGATGATTTATATATTCTATACATCGACAAAATTTTTACCACACACAAAGATTTAACACACAAATGAAAGCGCTGTTTAATGTTTCTTCTAATTCCATGATTAACCTCCATGATTATAAGCAAAGGGGACTCCACCAATCCAAATGACACTCTTCCAGATCAGATCTTGCATATAGATCTCTGATTCAATTAGAACTGCAACAGAAAAATCAGATCGCTCCCCTCTATATCAGTTCTGACTTATGAAGATGTTCATCAGAAACACAGGAAACTCTGACAAAGCTATCAGAATCTTGGAATAAGAAGCCAGAAGGAAAAAAAATTATTTAGATGTTTCTGAAAGTTCATCCACATTTTTAGTTATGCACTGAAGTAAGATATAGATATTTTACAATTTCTGTGAAATTTCAAGTTAACGAATCCTTTCGTAAAATAAACCAGGTAAAATTAAAAATAATGGAAGGCACAAAGATATTCAAAGACCATTCTACAGCTAAAATATTCAATCCATCAGAGTTTGCAAAAACAAAAGGCCAAATTCTTTATTACTACAATGCTTATACTCAAGACCCCATGTATTCACATACAGAGGTTTCACACATATGAGGAACATCCCTGCACATGCCCGAACCTTGTCAATACAAACTTGCTTATTTTTTACTAGATCCTAAAATATGTCATGAGACCAAGAAAAATAAAAAGAGAGAGAGAGAGAAAGAGAGAGAGAGAGAGAAAGAGAAAGAGCAAAAAGAGAAAGAGTAAAAAGAGAAAGAGTAAAAAGACAAAGAAAACAAAAAAGAAAAAGAAAAAAGAAAAAGGAAAAAGAAAAAAGAAAAAAAAATCCTTCTAAAGAGAATAAATCATAATTTTATTTTCTTTCTCCAAAACAACAGTTAAAAATTTAAGTTCTATTTCTAAGTCTGTTGAAAAGTAGTAAAACTTAACACAATAGAAATCATATACTATCTGGTGTAACGCTCTCAATGAAGCTGTCAAACAACAAATAAGGAGATGTCAAATAACCTAAAGTTAAATGAGGAATGAATGGCTCTTGACATATTTGTTTCAACAAAGGAAAGCCTCTTGTGGGTTTTCTTCAGAGCACACACTATGCTGCTCTGTGTATTCGTGTCTCAAAAATAACAAAATAAATATACTCTCTTTTTTCCAAGTCTGAAATATCGTCTTATTTTATTTAGATTACTTAGATTTCCATGTTTTATCTAATTCCTAATGATGATGCTCTTTTTAATGATTTCAATTTACAAGCTTTCAGGAAAAAAATCTATTCTGTGAAGTTATTTCACAAACTAACAATGTTGTGAAAATCCAGTTTGTTTAGTGACATTTATCCCAACAGTTTCTTAGTGGCTGACAGCTTTCATCAGTCAAAGACTAAATTACATGAAGTGTCACTGATGTCTCCATCATATCCAAAATCACTTCAGTAGCTTTGTAGCCATCATTTTTCATTTATCACTTTGGAATCTTATAAGCATACAGTATGTACGCACAGATTGCATACATTGAAACATAGCTCTGACTGCTCCTTTTGAGGAATCTACACTTCACAGACCAGAAGTGTCAAGGTCACCTTCAGCTCATAAATAGAAACACATAGGATGATTACGTATTTGCTTAGCTCTTTCTAACAGTAAAGGCACAGATTCAGCTTTCTTGTGCTGTTTAGTTTGTATCCAGATTTTCTAGAACCCCCACAGTTGCTTAATGGGAAACTTCCTGACCATCCCTTCATTTTATGCCAAGGCTGGATGACGTGCAGTCTCTAAGATACTCCACTAGTGCTGCCCGAGACCACCAAGAATATTTTTATATATATATATATATACCCGAAAACCCATACAGTACGGCCTACACTCCTTTTTGTGCTCCTCTGTCTATCCACCCTCAGCCTTCCAGTCCCTGCAGACCTCAGTTCCTCTCCTTTTTGAGGTAGCCAAAACATTCTGTCATCAGCAGAAGAGGATATTCATTTAAACACAAATAAAACGCTAAAACACTACCTTTCCTTTCCTGCATTTGCTTTTATTTCTTTTCTTCACCTGACAGGGGTACTAAAAATGCTCTTACAATATTAAAATCTCACAGTCTCCATATCTTCTCCTCTTCTTAATCCTTTTGCAGTTATATTCTTTCTCCTTTATTTACTCAGTCTCTGCTTTGATGTCATTTGCATGTTGCTACAGAAAGACATGTTGTTAAATCTACTTCCAGGACGATAGTCCAAGATCAAAGCTCTAGAAGGAATACCAAGGAAAATGGCCATTAAACAAAAAACTAAACAAACTAACAAATAAGAATCTTTGGAAATGGTGTCTATTAATGACACGAGGTAAAATACAAGTACAATAAAATATTTTACAAATAAACCTAAATATTACTTATAAAAAAATTCTTCAGGGAAACGTTTCTGGTGCTCTGGACAAATCAGCTAGTAAATATTTAAACAGTCTTAAATGTAAGTACTGGAATTTGAAACTGCATATATGCCAGAGTAAGATTTTTAAAAATCCCAAAACTTTAGCAATCTTTAATGCAGCCTACAAGCATTTGAGCCATCAGTAATATAAGATGGCTCCAGTGTAAGATTAATGGCACATCCAATCTGTCAAATTTCACTCTTACTATTAACATCCCAGCAAAGGCCTAGACACGCATAATATACCACTATGTCAAAGTTATCTATAAAGCAACAATAAGAAGGTTTGGCTGCAGGTGTGGGGTTGAAAAGTCAGAGCAGAAAAGTGTCACTTTATGCAGGAGTGGTGCAAATAGATACAATTATCATGGGTATGAGAAGGGTCTACAGAATCTATTGTTGGAATTCAAAATAAAGAGCCCAGAAGGAAAATGCTGAGGATGCCATGCCTTTCCACTGGGTACTTTGCTTAATACTAAAATGCAGAATTTGATCTAGAGAGGAGCAAAAAGAAAAGAGACTGGACAGACAAAAAGCCCCGCACCAAAACCACACCAAAGAAACTTGCAAATACTGTATGCAATTAAAAAACTGGCAACTTCTGGCTGTGTTAGGAAATGTGTAACTTGAGAAGACAGATATTTAAAATGTGAATGACACTCAACTTACCAAAGAGTAATAACAAACTTCCTAGCATGATATGGTTGCTATGCTCTACCTCAGCATGCTTCACCCCAGAGAGAGGATGGGACTCTCTCTGAGGTGCACATTTTGGACACAGGAATCAATTCCCCCCATCCTTTCATACGTGGCCATTTCTTTCTTCTGTTACAAACCACTTTCACCAGGATTCAGATGGGACAGTTGCGGAACGATCTAGCAGAAATCCTAAATTGCAAATGTCACCATGATGCATTCTGTTTCTTTCACTACAACCCTACCAATTTCTACAACTAATAATACAACCGTACACAAACACATCTCCTTTACAGAAGAAATTCAGTGCAGAGTTCATAGCCCTGCTTTTTTAAAAGACATAAACCTGTATTTATACTGTAATAAACACATAATATAGAAAGATGTTGAAAACACAAATTGAAACATGTTACTCTCACTGCGAAAATCTTTGCAAACCTTCAGTGCTCTGTAAACAATAAATAACTGAAGCAGAGGTCATCTCATCGGGTTAACCATGAGCCGTGCTGCCAAGATAGAGAGTCTGCTCCAGCTAGGCTGTGCTAGCTAGTACATGGATTAACACGGATTTCAATTTCCAGGGCTGTCAATCTTGCATGTTTTCCAGCACTGGATTTCACCACATTTTATAAAGATGCAATCTAAATCCGAGTGAAAAATAATTCAAACTGCTTCGCTGGTGTTCCAAAAGGGCTTCCAGAGCAAACAGATTATACATATTTTAATGCACACACGGCAAGTATAAAAATCTCTGCCATGTGAAAAAAAAAAAAAATATATATATATAAATGCACCAAACTTGGATCAACAGAGTCAGCTCAAAAGGCCTCAAAATAGTGCCCTTTTCTACAAATTCTTCTGACATTTCCAATCATCACAATGAGAGAAAGCATCCCATGAGACTTAAGACAAATGAGAGCTATCTGGAATAATTAAAGGTAGCATCTCTATTGCAAGGAGTGTGACCTGAAGGAGGGCTGTTGTGCCAGTGGGGGGGAAGCTGAACCTTACCCCTAACTAGAATTTTAAGCATAAGAAAAAACGAGAGAGATTAAAATTATAAATCAAAGACCATTTAGTTTCACACCAGGTGTTAAAACCCTGCTCCCAGATGCCATTAATCTCAGAGATGTAACTGGCTTTAATGGGAAGAGTCTCATTCTCTGTAGCAAGAAACAAAGAGTCTTCCATTAGGCACAATGACCTCATCCATCCCTCTCTGATCCTTCTGCACCTCATATGCAGATTGAAGCACAGCACAATTCATCACTTCAGTGCAAAGCTGTTTGCAGCTCAGTGATCTGCAGTTATGCTACATATCAGGCACAAAGTTTCTGAAAAAGAATGAAGCTCCTTGGACTCTGAAATTGGTATCGGTGCTTTGAAGCAATGCAGGTTCCTTGTAACAAAGAACAACTACTACTAATGAGCTTTTCATTGTTATGTTTCATTTGTTAAAATTCCACAGGTCCTGCACAAAATGAAACCCTCATCACTACACACACAGTACCACAAGGAAGACACCAGAAGAGTTAGAAGCCCAAGAAGAACTTGGCTTCACAAATGGATAATCTCAAAGAATTAGGTGGGTAGAGAAATGACTGACCTGAGCCATTTAAATTGGTCATGACTTATGTTATATACCTCTTCCTCTTTCCCTTCTAATTGCTCTTATTCTGCAATTCCCATCCATTTATCTAAAACCACACCCTTGTATACCCTCTTCCTGCAAGAAAAATACTCTCTCCTCGGGACCGTATATCGCTATTTGAAATTTTCGTATATTTTTTTGTCTTTGCAAGTCTTGGCCATGTTACTTAGAAATTCTCAGTCTCCATTTCAGCTTCTTTATACTCATTTTTGCTACTGTTTTAACAAATTTCATTTTTGCCAAGAGCAACTAACATCTCTGACCTAATTAAAAAAAAAAAAACAACAATTTTCCCCCCTGGTATTTTTTGATTTCAAGTCCCCTTGGAAAACTTCCCAGAGGAAGTACAGATACTGGTACAGGAAGTTGGAATACTCTTTAATACTTGCATGAATCCATCCATCTCACATCCATAAACCACTGATGGAAAACCAAAGACACTGTTTCTTTCATTCCCAGTATCTGCTCCTCTCTAAGCTCCTAAAATTCCGTTAATTCTTCAGAAATTTATTCAGTAGTTTCTCAACCTTGTTTACATCTTTTCATTCAATTCCTTAAGATCAATTTACCCATCTTCCTCTAATCTTCTCCCATGACCATCTTTCTTCCAGCAACCTAATCTGTTCCAAACATTTCAACTGCTATCATTATGAAACGCTGTCACTTTTAGCCTTTCCCCTTTGATCATGATAACACAACTCCAACGCTTTGCTAATTCACAAGCACAAAAGTATCGCCAAATTTATCAGTGTTTTCTCATTCTCTTTGTACTTCCTTTGGGCTTTGCCACTTCATCTTGCTTATCTCTCCCCTCGGAGTCTACAGTCTCTACACCAAAACGGGTGTCACTAGAACTCTCAGATTGAGAAAAGGTGTTCTGGTAATTCCTCGCTTCCTGACAGGCACTACAGACTGTACAGGGAACAGTGTAAACAGAAAAATGAGATTTTTTGACTAAGAATTGAACTCCCAAAGAAACAGCTTGAACATATTAAAACAAATTTAATTGTAATTTATCAAGTGCCAAAATAAGATTAAAAGCATTTATCTTACAATGAGGGAAAAGGCTCCAAGCTCAGTGGGAGACCTCAAATCACGTAACAGCTTAGCATTTTTAAAAATAGTGTTAGCAGCAGAGTTCTCTTCTGGGACCGCACCCTGCAACCTTACTGTTTATAAAATAGCATGTAAGAACCACCACAGTGGGTCAGGCTGGCTGTTTAGCCCAACTGAAATGACAAAACCAACTCAGACAAAACATCCAGCCTGACCTACTACTCTGTCTCCAGGAGCAGCTAAGAGCAGATGTTTAGAGCAGTCACATACAAAAATTCTCTTCCACTCTTCCCAAAACACTTCACACTTTCCACAATCCGCAGCTCAGTAACTCCCTTACCCAGAGGTAATACCTTTGTTTATCACCTCTTTCTTTTTGTCTCCTCTTTTTTCCCACCTCCTTTTCCAATTTAGTTCAAAAGCTCTTTATACCTATGCGGCACACACAGCATGCTGTGGCAAGGAATTTCAGAACTGACTTACACACTATGCAAAAAATCAAAACAAAACAAAACACTTCTTTTCCTAGCTTTCAAACTGTTCCCTGCCTGTTTCACCTCTTCTCTCTTTCAATACAAAATTAGGTGGCATTGAGTATTCATTTCCCATCCACACACCTCACAGCTCCTATAATTTTACAGACATCTAGCATCAGCATCTGGCCACTATCTCTTTTCCAGTCTGGAAACTCTCATCTAGTTAGTTGTTCTTGTATGGATGCTGGTCCACAGATGTCTTCTGCATCCTGCTGCTCTTCCTCTTTCTTGTTGCCCTTCCCTGAAACTTTTCCTGTTCTACTCCACTTGCTCTAAGACGAGGAGACCAGAACAGCATATCATCTTTAAGATGCAAACACACAACAGATTTAGAAAGTGGTCTAATATTTTGATTTCTCTCCTTTCAGAGCAATTCCTGATATAAATTGGCTTCTTGATTGCTACAGAAGTATAGAGCTGATTTTTTCAATAAACTGCTGCTTATAGTCCCAAAAGTCAAGCTAACTCAAAATATTTTAACATTACTGATCCTGAATTTCCTCCGTCATTTTAATGGCCACTTTGTTTTATACAGTTCTTTTGCATTTTTTCAGTCTGCCCCCTTTTCGTTTACCTTCTTTTGTCCTGAATAACTTAGTTTCAGAAACAAACCTTGTCACCACACCTGAAAATATCCCTGGGCACTCGCAGAGATATCTATGGAAAGCCACTGGTGATTTCCAACACACTTTTCTCCTGAAGGTTTTTTTTCCTTACCATTCAACCAGTTATTTACACAGTGGGCAGTCCTCCTCCTTAACTTGTGCCTGTTTAGTTCCTTTAAAAAATTTCCAAGAGAACTTTGAATATGAAATACTTTTTCATAATTTAAGTAGAACAATACATCCAATGATGTCTTTCACCTGCATGCCAGTTGTCTCCTTCAAAAGACCACGGCATTTCAAGAAGACTTGACTTCAAATCACAAAAATGCCGGCTAGATAAGATCTCTGGGAGTCATCCAGTCGGACAGTCTGGCTAGCCATTAAAAGCCATAGATCAGGTCAGCGGTAGCACTGTCCAACTAAGACTTGAAAGCTCTCCCCCTGGGAGACGTGCCACCCCCATCACATCCCCATGTAGTCTTATTCAGTGCTGCACTACACTCCTACAGAAAAAGTTTTTCCTACAATGCCCAATCAGAACACTTCAATTTGCAATCGGTGTACGTTTATCTCCTGGTATGTGGTTTGCCACAACTAGGAACATTGGCTCCATCATCCTTTGCAAGCATCCTATAAGAAGTTGAAGGCTAATATTAACCAGCTCACCAGGTCTTAATCAGGCCTTTATTCACAGAAATCAATTATTTCCCAGTATCTCCACTGTAATAGTTGATGTCCTTTCTAAAACAGAGATATTAATCTAATTTTTTAATTAATCCACTCAGCTTAAACAAGAGGCCCATTGGTTTTTAGACTCCCTGAGTTCACATGAATGCTTTCTGAAATATGGCATCAAATTAGACATCTTCAAGTACTCAGCTGGTGAGACACTTAAAAGCAAGGGGTTGCATGCCACAGTCTGTAGCTGGTCTATTTCACTCTACCGTTCCTAAAACAACTGGGTAAACTACATCTGGACTTGTTAAATTGAGAACATGAAATTTGTCCCAGAAAGGCAATTTCTTAAGCCTCCCATAAGAAGGTTTCCAAAACAGGAACCACCCCACACTTTTCAGTGGTGAGCACATACACACAAGAATTACTCAGTTTTCTGCCACTGCTTTATCTCGGATCATTCCTTTCACAGTGTCATTATACACAGGCCACACAGACTCTCCAGCTGGTCTCCTGCTCTTGGTGTGGTTGAATAAAGCATTTATTAACTTTCTGTTTAGCCTGATAGGGGAATGTTCTGGTCTTATTTCCTTCTCTGAATACAGACATGGCTTTTTTTAAGATGTCCTCTTGCTTTTAATAGCCTCCCCTACCTTGTCATTTAGCTATACAGGCTTCCTTTTCCTGAGATGTTTTTAGAGTGATGGTAAGCATTTGCACGGAGCCTCCAAAACAGAATCCTGAAATAGTCACCTACAAACATATTACTCTTACAGTTAGCCTTTCAGTGTTACTTTAAACAAACATCCCCATTTTTACACAGTTTCCCTTTTTGAAGTTGAGCATAATTTAAGAGAGGTAAGAAAAGAGGAGAATTGCAGGTTCTTTTTCTTTCATTCCTCCCATTTCCATTTGCTGGATTTCCTTAGCTTAGAGAAAAGAGAAAGGCAGAACAACTGTAATGGTCTACAAAGTCATATCACAAGTCTTTTTTGCAGACATCATCTTACAATCTCTCCATGACCTCATCATCTACTGACTGAACAAAATACAGTCTCTTACCCACCTTTTAGTCACCATCCCTCTTTAATCATGTACTGCCTCTGTTCAGAGCTTGTGCAAAGCCAAAGTGGAGTCCTGGGTCTACCTTGGAGGCTCCTAAGAGTTAAGGAAACACAGAAGAGAGATAATAGGTATTGAGGAGACAGCTCATCAGCAGTTCTCAGACATTTATTGCAGACATAAAATATGCCTCTCAAGTCAATAAATTAGAAAGGTAAGGCACTGTAACTACACAGTGTGAACAAGAACCAAATGGAAAGAGATAGAAAAAAAAAAAATCATTCTTTAAAACACCTGGCAGCTTGGGACGAGAATCAGAAGGGGAATACTTGCTGCAAAATTACCAAAATCCATGAGACATGAATTTGAGAAAAATCCTTATAAAATTTTGCCTTGGTGCCTTAACACCACTAAAATTTAACATGCCTAATACATGGACTTATATCTGTCCCTGACTAAAATCCATTACAAAATTCAGACAGGTAAAACTTTAGTATTCTTCCATCTTTCCATAAAACATAAAGTTCAAGAGAAAAATGCAGTTACTGTCCAATATCTCAAAACAATACAAAAGGCATTTTCAAGAAAGAGGTGCATCACTAAGCACATTTCAAGACATTAACCCATATCGTAGGAATGACAAATACAAAATAAATATTCAAAAAATTATCTTGCTGTTTTATTTATTGAAACAAAAAAAGTACTGCTAATCAATCAACTGCTTTCTCTACTTGAAACAGCAAGACAGGAATCACATAGCAGTTTCCTGCTCTCAACACCTCAAGAAAAAGGCTCTTCACAAGAAAAAACAGTAGTACTCTGTCCAGTTTAAGCATTCGTTTCCTAGATTGAGAACATCTATGGAACAGAACAAATACACCAGCAATCAACAGTTCACCCTTGAACCTAAACAGAGACATGAAGCAAAAAATGAGTCATTGTTCCACTCTGTTTACTCACTTATATGAAATAACTGTACTAGATGACTGGAAGTGTTTGTGATTTTTCTCCAGTGCTTTCCTGACCTATGAAAGTCTCAGGAAATCTGTCAAATGCATAAGCATAAAACTGTTTGGAAATATCATACAAACAAGAAGAACTCTCCAGGTTAGCCAACAAAGATTCAGATTTATGTTTACCACATCAAAATTTCTCAAGAATCCTCTTCTCCCTATCATCAAGTACTTTAGATTATAATTTACATGTTTTCTCCTAAATTAAGAATTTATATCATATAATTTATAACATATGTGCACATATACACACCCCTCTGTGAAATTCAGTGATATCAAACTCTGCTGTAGAAGTTGCCAAAAGCAGATTTAGATGGTGTTCTCCATGGCATAGGGATCAATCGAAGCTCAAGGATAGAAAGTCACTTTCAATTTCATAGTCCAAAGTGGTAGGAGAAGCTTATATTTTCGACAAGGCATTGCATCACCTTTTCTTTGCCTCCCACTGTTCAGAAAGGCAAGGAGAAATTTAAAACTTGGAAGAGGACCAAATTCTCCTTTTTATACTACTATGTACCAGAGAATACTCGAACACCTCAGCACTCAAACTACCCGTCACCAGTGCATGTTGATGACAAACTACTCTGAGACATTCAGTCTGTCAAGTAATTAATTATAACTGTTACCATGCAGTAAGTTCTACAGACAACTACAAGCAACCCATCTCCAAGACGCAGTGTGCTAGTGATTTATGTATGCACTCACTACACCAGAATGAGCAGCTGAATTATTAGACTTTGAGACATTACAAAGAAGGCTGTATACCTCAATTTTCCTAAACAAGCCTAACAGTACTAGTCCTTTCTATAAGCACTTGAACCTGCTCACTGTCCCTCCACCACTCACTTCACAATTCTTATTTCTACATAAACAGATCAGACTTTATTTGATCAACATAAAAGCTTTAGCAAGCTCATTTTTATTCTAATCTTAATAAGTATCTAAACAAAACTGGAAAGCAGAGTATGAATCCATTTTATTGATTTAGGGAAAACACAAGCACACACAAAAACAAATATATAAAGGTTAGATTTCTACAGATTCACATCTTGTTTCCCTTACACTTCTTCACATGGCAACCCTGCTGCTCCTATGACTGTGGTGGCACTCTCATCAAGGACAATACAGTACATGCTGTGGACAGGAAAGCACCAGAAACTAGCCTGAGTATTCACTAATTTAAGCTAAAATTAGGCTAACTCAGTCTAAACAGCCCTCACCAAACCAATCCTACAGAAACTGTAAATAAAGCCACCAAAATTAGAAGTCCAGCTGCAAAAAATTCACATCAATTATTTTACTGGGAAGTATGCAACCATATTTTAGTTTACTTTTGCTTTGGTTTAGCATCAGTTGCTAAAGCAAAAAGGCTAGAGTGGCTTTGCTTCATGCCTCTGTCTCCCACTCTTTCCTTTCAAAATGACTTCTGGAACCGACGATAAGTTTCAGTCTAACACAAAAACTTCCATGAAAATGGTCAGGAAAAACAACAGACAAAATCACTTTCCAAACAGCTGTTTGTCTCTACTCTCTATGACAAACACAGGTACACAAGAGGGGAATTCAGCCCTGATACATTTTATTTCCCAGAAACCCACTAATTTAAAAGAATGGGGAGGCGGGGCAGCGGGGGGGATTTCTGCAAATGGATAAAAATATACATTGGTGTATACTAGTGCAAGGCTTCAAGAGATCTTCACAAGACTTAAAGCTAAACACATGGGAGCCCTGATTCCTGCTGCTGATAGGATATGGTACTGAAGTCACCGGTATGACCAAGCAGAGAGATTAAATCTGGTGGGGGCATCAAGGAGAGCACACATGCAGTTACCACCTTTGCTGTTATACGGGTGCAGGTATTGGGCTCACATCTGTCTACTACACTTGAAAAGATATTTGGCTACACAGTGAACTGAGTAAAAAAATAATCACAGCATGTCTAGACACCATGGCTCGTCTGCACGCTGAGGCTTCCTACTTCTGCTGCAGCTGCACGGCACTGCTCAGGCAGTGTGCCACAACAGAACCTCACCTCACCCAGTCAGCTGGGAGCTTGGCCAGGCACTCAGGATTTTCACACAACACCTAATGACATCCCTTGCTCGCCTCGCAAGACAAAAAAGGACACTGAGGGGGATAAGAACATGCCAGCTCCACACCATTTCACCAGCCATCCTTGGCTTTTGCTCCACGAAGTTGACAACCTGATTTAAGGAAGCTGCTCCAAGTTACTTTGGCTGATGTCAGGCGAGCTAAAGTAGAAGTATTAGGAATACCAGGTAGATGAGGCTTTTCCCCACTTCAGTGTTCTCACCATCCACGTACAGGAGAACTGAACAAATATAAGTAAACTTCACATACTGCTTAAAATACTATTGAACACATCCTTTGCTTTTGTTGGTATCTGGCAAGTGAGAAAATCTTGTCAAAACTGAAAGTGTATCAAAACTGAGAACAAAAGAGGAAAACAAGAGTAAGAATAAAAAGATAAAAATATTCTCCTTCCTCTTCCCCTCCTCCAAAATATGCCTGCATTATGCAAAATATATCTTACTTTCAGGAATCAATCAAGGATGAATAGTTACAACTGCAATCCACAACCTTGTGTTCCTTCTACAAATACTAACATTTCTCCTTATGATATATGCTAGCAAATATTACTACTTATCTTTCTCTCTTCATGCTGAAGAGGTCTTTGCATAAGGAAAAACATCTCATTAAATCCAGCTTATTTGCTTCACTAAAGAACGCACATGGAAAGGTGGCAATTACTGAGCAGAATCTCAGGCATAAGGAACATGAGAGAAATAGGAATAGCCTTATAAATCTGCATTTTTTTAATATGCTTTTCAAATCACAATATTTGGCAGAGTAAAACCAAAATAAAATAAATGTAGGGATTTTTTTTGGGGGGGAGGAAAGCAAAACAAATGAAAAATCAGTAACATCCTTGAACATGTGCCAGCCACCACTGCTTGAGACCACAGAACCAGCCTGTACAAACACACCCCAAACAGACAGGCACCTGCAGACACACACTGCAGAGCAGAAGCTCGATGTACAGAGTGCTACACCTGCTCCTGCTTCACGTGCAGGGCTGGGAAACTTCCAGGGCTTGACACGTGTCTTCTGGTTCAACTCAGAAATTACATCCAATCAAAAGAGGAGCAGTACCAGGACTCTCTTCGGTTCCAGCATCGCTCTTGCCTTGCTGAGCACAGGCTCCCAGTCATGAACAACTGTGGACATGTGCATACACACACGGCTGCATGCAAATCACATAAGCAATAGATCTGACTCATCCTGAGTTTGTCAGGCTGACTCCATAGGCATGGTAAACTCAACGCAATCAGAACAGACTCCAATAGGCCAAAATAAGAAGAAATGAAGAGACTGGAGTGCCAGGACAGGAAACGTATTGCTAGCAGGAAAGCATAGACTAGAATATGTGAAGTCACGAGTCAGCCAGAGTTCTCTGGATGAAAATTACAAAATAGAACGACATAACATTCATTTGGTTTTGCAGGGATTTGACTAATAATAACTCATTTAAAGCCACTGAATTTGCCCTACTACTCGCTTTAACTCCATCGAGGTCAAAGTGACAGGACATGTTAATGTTCATTTAGCCTTTTAACTAACCACCCCAGATCTACAGCCCAAAGGCAGCACTTAGTTCTTCCAAAAACCCCACCATGATCCCAAAATAGTCATTTTTAAAGTATAATACATTATTAAGACTACTGACAGAACAAACAGTATTACCTTGTTTAAAACGGGAGAGACGGAGAAAAACAGTAATAAAAGAGAAATTATTGTCGTCTTGCTCCCACTGAAGTAATGTTTTTCATGAAGACTTCAAAGAGCAGGGAAAACATGGCCTTCATCCAACTTTCTGCAAATTACACAACTGAGTAATTTTATTTAAAATAAATCAGTTCTGATACAACTCTGATCTCCTCGAGTTTGACAGCAAAACTTCTGAATATTTATTCTTGAGTGTGACACCATTTATCCTTGTGCTTTTCTAGTCTGACTAGAAGTCTATAGGACATTTCAAGTGCTTTGTTGCCACTGGTATTTGTTGCCTACATGTCTCCAAACTTTTACAGTTTTCTGAACCTGAATTTCCCCAGTTTGATGATCCAGGCAGACTTTTCCTGCTCCAGGATACTGACAAAAATAACACCTTTCATCACCTTTCAGCCAAATGGTGTTAGTACTGAAGACACAAAAGGCCAAGAGTGTCATGACCAGAGAAATCAACTTCCTAATGCAAGTCAAAGAAAAGAATTATTGAACACTGTAGCATACATATACGAGATTTGTTTCTGTGTTTATCTCTACAAGACTCGGATAAAAATAAATGTTTCTAGCATTTTTTGAGTGTCCTTAAGATGAAACTCAATAGATGTATTGTGTTGGGTTTAGGCTTTTTTTTGTTTATTTTGGTTTGGTTTTGTCTGTGTGTTTGTGTGCATACACATTTTAGTACTGCAGGAGGATATCATTGCAATGGTCTTCTTGAGAAATCTTTCCTCCCCAAAATGCAACACCGTACTGCTTCTACCTCTTCTACCACTTTTACCTGTAAGATAAACAGTCTCAACATCATTCCACCCGCCCCGACAGGAGCACAACTATTCTTGGAATAAAATGTTATTCCTTTTCTGGAATTATTCCAAGTAATTTCATGTCTTAACTGATTCTCTGATTTAAATGACATGCTGGTAACTGATGCTAGCATGTAAATCTTAAATTTCATTGATCACCATGTTTTTCAATATCTACAACAATTTAGGAAAAAGAAGGAAAACCGAATACCCTGTAATTTAGTCGGCATGAAACAGTTGCTTCCTTTCTTTCATTAACCAGTACACGGCTCCTTTATTTTCCCAAGGCAGCAGGTAAGCTAAGAAAGGTAAAACCAAAATTATGGGTATCATGGAAGATCAGTCCTTAGCAAATGCACCTTTAAATACATAGCCATAAAAATATTGTTTTCTCTGACTTTTGGCAAAAGCCAGTGAACCTTTTCATTTTAGTTTTTAAAAAGTCAAATGAAGTTTAGATGACAGACACCTCCTAGAGAAAAAAAAAAGTCCACAAGCCCCAGGGAAGTCCTAGATTTTATTTACTATTCTGAAATACATTTGCTGTACTGCAGGATACCAGCTGATACATTTTCTGTAGCATAATTAATTCAGAGACATCTGCTTGCTAGTGGACCAAGGATGAAGCCTGGGGTTATGAGACCTGGATTATAGTTCTCACTCAGGAACTGATTTGTGGTGTAGCTTTGAGAACCTTGATCTGACCCCATTTCACCATTATACAATGTGAAGACATCTTTTAATATAACCCATGTTCTTTAAATAAAATGCAAGTTTTTATATATCTCAGTGAACTGTATTGGAAACACTGCAGTTCCAATTAAGACTGAACTCCTGAGGATAGTGACAATTACAGGAAACCTTTATGATTGTGTTCTCTCAGTCAGAGAGCCCAGCTGCCTTCTGGAGAAACAGGACTGAACAGATTCATGTAGGTACTGCAGATGCCAAATAATAACAAAAAGGCTAATCCTGAATATTGCAGATGCTGATAATGTTCACTGCCTAACAATGCAGAAAGTATTACACTCACTATTGCCTACAGCATGCACTGCTACAGAGAAAGAAAAAAAAAAAAAGCAGTGGTACATAGTCTGGGAGAATCCAAGATGATAGTCTGAAGAGGAAAATCCAACTCAGTGCATATAGCCTGAGGTTATTGGAAAAGTGTCTGCTAATATGCAGCAGGCTCCCATAATTGTGCAGCTGAAGTAATAATACCCCGACAAAATGCAATTATAATGTACAGTGTTTAAAAACTCTGCCAGTTTTTACACGTCAGATAATTCCAAAAGCTGGCTTATCCACTTTGTTTGTCTAAGTGTTCCAAAATGATTTAAAGAAATGATATCCATTCCATTTTAAATACAGGAGATCATACTAAATCCTAGGTAAGTCTATTAATTTTAGTTGTTATGTAACAGGAAAAATAATTGACTTGTAATCTGCTTTTCCAAATGGGGGGAGACTTCTTGAACATTATGGAAGGGGTGGGTTGAGGGAGGGGGAGTGTGTGTGTGCACAGGTTGGTACAACAAACACATCAACAATGTTTATACAGTTTAGGTTCCAGCCCAAATGTATTGAAATCATTTATGATATAAGAGAGAAGTTTCTTAGTCTATGGTGCTTTCATATTCTGTGTCATTTTTTTTTTTTTTCTGGCTTTGATTGTTCTCCTTCAGTGATGGATGCTTTCCCTTCTTCCATCTCAGCATGCATGAGAGAAAGACAAAACTTTACATATCCATCACTGGAGCCAGAACACACAGCACAGTCCATCTGGTACCATAAATCCCAAACTGATAGATGTTCTCTGCTTCCCCCAGCAAGATTCTTAGCTCTTCTACTCTCTCTTCAGCATGAAGTTGAATGCTGTGGAGTTTAGGGTTCATTTTTTTAGATGACTGTAGAGATAGCAAGAATATGGTTGTTGTGATGTGGACATATTCCAAGCCTTGTCTGAAATATTCTTACCCAGGGCCAAATGTTTTCCCCATCAGCAATGAAAGCATGCAATGCTTTGGCATTCTTCTAGCAGCCTATCCCTCCCTTTGCCACCCAACAGGCATGCAAACTCCCATCTCCCTGGCTGCTCACCGTGCTGAAGCAATCGCAAATGCCTCAGGCTAAGCAAATAGACAGAGGTAAACACTTCAGTCCTGGGCACCATCCCAGGGAGGATACACAAAATAATATCCAAGCTCCTCAACAGATTCTTTTTCTTGTGTTCAGTACTAACAAGATTAAGTAAAAGGAGTTTTAATACAGAAGAAGGATCCCTGTCAAGACTTCGATTACAGCGCCTGGTTCATCACAAGCTATCGTTGGAAACAAACGCCTTCTATGCTCTGCTGTGCACTAGGCCTAAAAAAGTAGGCAACAGATCCCAGAATTGCCCTGCACTGTGCCCACAGTGAACTTCCTTTCACAGCTCTCCTTCCTCCAGTGTCTCTGATCCACAGAATCTATACTTATTTTCAATTTGCATATTACATTCACACTAAGTAGAGCATGAAGTACAGGATTCAGCACTCACCCCAGGCAGCTGAGAGAGAATACCTGGATCTGATTTTGGTCCTGTATTTCAAGTCTGTATGAGATCCCATTTTCATACAAGAACATAACACAAAAGAGAGCAAGAGATTTTCGTAGCTGGTGCTGGGGTTGATCTGGAGTTCTGGCACTCAAGCTTTGGGAGAATTTATGCAGGAAAGTATGCAGAGGCACAGGCACATTGTCCTGAGGACCGTTTACTAAAACGCAGTGTTAACATCAGTATCAGGTATTGGCTCTCATTATCTTTGACAATTCGCCAAGCAACACTTACAATTTAGATGTTAATTCACAACTTAACAGTATGAATCAGTAATATATACACTACTAACTGCAGTAAACTCACCAATTAACAGGAAACTCCTACTAGAAACGCCATTAGGAATACCCAAGAATTTGAATTCTGGGACAGAAGATTTTGCTTACTAGGACAGGATAGTAGGATGCACGTCCTGTTTAAATTTGTCTGCACGGATTTGTATGATTCCGTTGTTTCTGATCTCTTGCAATTATACAAGAAGAAAGAGGTATTTGATTTAGAACATCTGCATCAGAGCAAGCCACTAAAATTTTCCTAGAACAACTGCAGGAAATAAATAGTACAAACAAGCAGAAGAAACATCAAAGACACACCGAAACTTCATGTGGAAATCCTGATTTTAGGATTGGTATTCCCTTCAGAAATACAAACAATACTGCTGGAAAAGCTGCCATATTCCAAAGTTGTCATCATCTTTCAAAGGTAAGATAACTTGAAACAATGCAACAAAGCAAAGAGTAACTGCATCGCAGATAGATCTGTGAGATAATCACACTTTGTCTAAAATAAGCTTCAAACTCTACCACTGATTAAATACATATACCTGGTGCCCATGCTGCAATTGTCAGTGCTTTTACCCACCACACAACTTATTCTCTCACTTTCTACCCCAAGGTCTGAATTTTTCAAAACAAATTAATTTGGCTCTCACATTACTTTGTGCTGGAGGCAGTATTGATATACAGAGATCACAAATGAAAATTAGACCACACAGAAGGGTAAACTAAATTTTCCCATATAAAAACAATGTTAAAATGGGATTTAAACAGTATAACATTAAAGCAATAGGATTAAAACAATACATAATATTTTGAAAAATACTGTATTACTTTACTATCTTCACAGATGAGATGAAACTGAACAAAAATGTGCAAACATGTGGGAGACATTCTGCCATCATGACACCACACAGTCAGTGCTGGCCCAGAAGTGCACATCATTTTGCACATCCAGGAGGCTCCTCTGCTTCTTTCCCTCAGAAACTCTGAGCAATAGGGAAGGATCCAACTAAACAGAATTCTAACTTAAACTTCTTCTTCCTTTTAGCCACAGGAAGAAAGACTTAAAACAAAGGGAACATTTACTTTCAAATATGCAACCTTGACTTACTGAAAACATTAGCATACTAGCAGGGCACTCAGGAGATATGCAGGTAGAAGCTTCTTTGCTCTGCCTTAATCAACTTAAAATTATGCAACTGTTTAAATTGCTCTGAGGACTACACTATGCTGTTAATAGAAGAGACTTTTCTTCACCAAAATCAATCTATTTAAAAAAAAAAAAAAAAAGTAATATTTGTGCTGGTTTTTCTTTTCCCCCCTCTTTCATTTCTGTTAATTTCTTATACCCCATCTCCTTTCTTGGTGGTGGAAAAGAAACTGAAATCAGTTTATTGTTATCCTCCACTGCCAGTCAAAATAAAGCCAAAATATGCCTTTTGCTTTTATTTGTGTCCACATATTTCTATGCAAAGAGTTATCTTCAGATATTTCCTCTAGTGACATAAAAAAGATTCGAGTCGTAGTCTTAACTGTGTTACATCTGGAGAACTTGGTCTGTAAGAGATCAAATGCATGCCTCATTTACCCAAAATTAGGCTCCAAATTCATAAAAAACATTCTTCTCGATACAATTTTAACCTATGTTACAGTCCCTCCTCATTCCCCGAAAAATCCTCTTAAGGTCACAGTTCAGATGCAGCATTTGAAGAAAATTTTCTTTCCAGAAATAGATCTTTCGCACTGCTTTGTGTGCTACTACTGGGAATTACGGGGAAAAAATGGGAAAGATTTTTCTATTTCCTTTTTGGAACACGCTGTATCCTAGAACAATTATGGGCCTTGTACTTCATGGCTAAAGTCTCAAAGTTTGTAGAGCAAATTGACAATCAGACAGTCAAAGTGGTTTGGGATGCAGCGCAGGGCAGTTCTCGAGGCAGAGACCAAACAGCAGGGAAAATAAAGATGAGCACTCTGTTTTTACCTTATTTTGCATGTCTTGTTATGCCAGGCTGGTGATATATCTCAGAGCTGTTAGAATGCAGCTCATAGGCACGAAACACAAAGCGGAACCTACCCTCCTGTGACTCAGTAATTCTTTGTCCTCCTATCCACTGAGGGGCAGATCAGAAAAGTACTAACAATGAAAGACTGCAATAAACACTTCTTGATGCACCAGTTTTAGGTATACAGGCTGCCTTCCTTTTTTACAAAGTATAAGGATCATTTACTTTTCTATCAGGTAGTCAAGAAAACACCTCATTTTCATAGAGAGCATTAGTGGGAAAGTACTGCATGGTCTGTAAATACAAAAGCAGAGCCCACTTGAGAGGCAGGAATTAAGGCTGAGAAGAGGAGGGTATCCTGATTCAGTAACTGAAGGAAATCAAAACTAATATCGAAATGGAAAGGATAAGGCAAGTCATCAAGTGGGAGGTTAATAAACTCAGCACCAAGAATATTGTACTTGTTTAGACATTCTTACATGCTTAGAACTGCAACAAGAGACAGTGCTATTTGCCACTTCCTGACAATGTCCCAATTCATGCCCCATTTCTGCATGTCTTGAAACATCTGTAAGTCAGAAAAGTCACAGTCAATGGTAATGGATGGGTAGGTTATGTGCAGTATGGTTTCCTTATTTTTTTAGATACTGTAGAATTTACTACAATTTTTAACAGAGGATATATCACCGGGATTTAAGACATCTGTTGTTTTTTGGGGGTTCCAGGCTTGGCTTGCAGTTTGCAAATTAAAATAATTTTTCTAAATAAAAGCTTAAATTAATAAGGGGAAGCTCAAGAAGAAAGTTACAGTTATCACAATATCTTCTCTATATCCTATTCAGTGACACCTTTAGAAATGTCAAAGTCTTTTGACAGCAGGATGACAAAATTAACAAAGCTCATTTTCAAGTCATCTTATCAGTACAATGGGATGCAAAGTCAATAAAAGCTGCTCAAGAGCACCTCGGTTCTGACTCTCCAAAGTGCATAGCGGAAATATTGTGGGGAAACCTGTATAAAACCCCAAGTTAGTTGCCCACCTAGTACTGCTAACTGTGTGTGCGATATACTGCACAGGAACACAATTTCTTCAGGTATCTTCCTTCTCCCACGCTGCATTAGCCTGTTTTCCATCAAGCATATTATACTCTTTTACTTGCCTCTATGTATCAGAGATTCAAAGAAATGAAAAGATGGAAAAGGTCAGAACAATAACATAAGTTTACCACTCCCTTTTTAGGATGTATTCTAAAAAAACTGCCTCAGAAGAATCACCTTCACTTGCAACTGCATAACAAAGGGGAGTAGCTTTTACTTTCTTTCAATTTGTTTTTACAAACATCCTACTTATGATGTCTGATCCACCTCTTTAGGGAAAAAAGATTGGTTAAGGATGCCAGAGATATCCCCTTGATGGCAAAGGAACAGGGAGAGCTGGAGAGTAGCAACGGTGGTAAAAATTTCATTCAGATCACTATAAGTATTCCCACTGGTCTCCACAAAACACCAAACAAACAGGACTGGAAGTGACTCAATTTCAGTTTTAGCCTTCGAATACCTATAAATATTCCCAAAGGACTAATGAGGAATAGTCCATCTCATAAGAAATACTGACAGTGCAGGAGGAAACTTACCCTTAAAATACTGGGAGAGCTAGTGAGGGAACTAAATTTTTAATGGATCCAGTAATTTCATCCTACAGCAGAAGAGCATTCATCTGCTCTGCCTTTCTTCCCGGACAGTCCTATTTTTAAATCAACTGTATCACAAAATGGTTCTATTTATATATTAAAAAATGTAACAAGGTCCTCTGAAACAAATTAGCTGTGAGATAACGAACTACCTGTCTCATAAGAACACCTTATGGATGGATTTTGACAACTTGCTCAGTTCAGACAAGTTACATCATTTCAATTACTACCCTAATCCTCAAAACATGAAGATATGGGTAAACTCGTGTTTGCAAGGCAATAGTTATAACTGATCCTCAAGAAAACTGACCAAGATGCAAAATTCTTTATATTTACTGAATACTGGATGTCCTTCGGCTTCCACAGAGGAACTAATACTTCTGCTCAAAGACACACTGCAGCACTGATTCTGTTCTGTTATTAACTGTAGGTATTCATTCACTAGAACTTCAGACAAATGGCCCTCACTTCAAGGTTTTTCAGTTTTATTGCCCTGTTTTGATTATCTAATTTTACAATGTAATTCTTCATTACTTTTCTTGGATTATCCTGTTAGATTCTCATTTCAAAGAGCAACAAAGTAAAGTTGTCTCATGGAGTTCTCAAACACTCTTCTGAAAAGCAAGGTTGGTCAAATTAGACTCCAAATAGCATGACAACTCTTCTGAAATTCTTTTTAAATACATCATCCATCATATTTTGAAAGAGTTTTTGCCAGCACACACTCAAATCAAAACCTAATTTAAAATGCATCATGCAGATGACAAGCTTTGAGTTCCTTCATGGTTTTTCATTGAAAGAAACCCCATAACTTAGTCCTGCAACACAGTTCCTGCAAGAACCACTTCTAAATATTGGATTATCAAACTGAACCAAAAGGAGAAATATGTTTAAAATACAACAGAAATCTGAAACTCAATGAAAATCACCCCTTAAGCCCATCTAGCACTTATTTTAACTAAACCACTTATTTTACTAAACTCTCACTAAAGTCCTAAGAAAACCTGGTCACTTCCAGCTACAAAAGGAGACAAGAGTTACAATTATTTTTATGGATGCCAGCATCCCTTTTTGTTGCACTGTAAGCAAAGCACAAGTAAAACCATCACCACCAATCCTAAACACAAGAGACAACCATTTAATTTTACTTTATGATGTGTGCTTGAATAGGTAATTCACACTTAAACAGAAAGAAAAGTGTAGATACTATTTCCAACTTCATCACCCATTACCATTAAAATTCGAGTATTCTAACACACATATACACATGTATGTATATTAAATACAGAACAATAACAGAATCACTTATCATGGTCATCCAAACTATGACAAATCTTTAAATATTTTATCATAAAATAGTGGGAAAAAATCAGCTGCTAGAAAATTGCCTTAACTCTTTCATCCCTAGTCATAAGCATCACATATAGTTTAGTTGAGAACTCACACCAAGAAACAATTTTCATTTAAAAATAAAATGCTGCAGTACACATTTAAATATAAAGCAACAGCAGAAGTCCCAAGACAATATTTTAGAGAACCCTAGTTTTCTAAAATCCAGGCATGCATTCACTGCATTGTCCTTTCGGCTTCTAACATAGAAGGTATCTCCAGGGACACCACTTCACCCTTGTCTAGGATGCTATTAGGATACTGAAGTTCGGAATCTGAGATGCATTTAGAGTCAAGGAACAAACTCACCCCACAAGACAGTCACCTTCCTTTCCTGTACTGGGCAAATTAAAGTCCCTTCCTTGTGAAGAACTGAATACTACAGATCCTACAATTAATGCTGCCATCAATAAAGAGCACATCTTCAGGGAAAAGTGGAAAAATATGAAAGTCACAGCCATGATTCAGAACAATCTGGAAACCAAAGATAACAATGGAGGGACAACAGAAACAACAATAACCAACAAAATTGGACAGTGTTCGAGGTGTTGACCAGAACAGAGAACAGTTTCTTTTAATTGCAAGAAGCAAATACTGCAAAAAGAGGAACAAAAAGTGCCACAATCTCTGTGCCAAGCACTAAAAGAAAAAAAACCCTCCTCCAAAAAAACCCCAAAATTAAGCCTGTAAGAATGATAAAAGTAATATTAATCATGAGATTAATCACATCACCATCAAGATGTTTAAAGTACTTCACTTGCAAAGTACCCGTCACAAATCACAATTGACTGAGACCTGATTACAAAAACACTGGTGCCACCAAACCCATGAAAAAACAACAGCCTAATGACAAGGACCACTGTGTGCTCTGTGTTTGAGCTATGTTATTTCCCCAGCTAATAGTCCTCAGACTGTACATGCAGTGCAAAAATGCCGTCCTGAACACAAGAAAAAGCACCAGCAATGACTCCTTTGCACTCTCTTTTGCAGAAGGCCTGATCATTAGTTGCAACTCCCTCAGCTTCTGGATATGTGATGGTGGGACAGAATCTTCACCTCTGATGTGCCTGAAATGCTTTACTTACACTCAGAGCCTATTTAGAATAGACCTTGTTGGACTTCATGAACCTTTGTTTTAAATTAGTTGCAGCTCCTGGCATATTACACAGAAGCTGTCAAAGAAGTGGCTCTTTTCCCAACATCAACACAAGCTTTTCAAGATGAATTTTGAAAAACTTAAACTCTCCAGCAAAATGGCTGGAAATAGCAACTGCTTAATGGTTTAAAACTTTTTCTAAGCACTGGTCACAGTCATCAACAGTCCAGCACTTCACCAGATGAAAGAGGACAAGCAGAAGGGTACTTGAAGCAAAACACAACTTCACAATTTTCTTCCTCTTCAAAAATAAAACTGAGAAAAAAGGGTGGGGGGGAAGGAAACACTGAGCAAAAATTACTGGATCTTTTCTCCTTCTAAGTACATGAAGAACAATTTGTGACAATTGGGTATCTAGAAATACTCAGAACGCTTGCCCAAACACTGCCAGTGTCTTCCTCCTCTCTGCCAGATTTCCCATGAACTGAGCGAGCTCTGAGGCACAAAAGGGCTAGAGGGAAGAAGGGAATCTAAGGTCAGAAACAAGCTTAAACTGACCCAGCTGTGATAACAAAAGCACACAAGCTTATAACTCAATAATTTTTTACTCCATAAAAATCCCTGGTTTAAAAAGCTTTATAATTTTCTTCCTGCAGATTATATAAACAGAATTTCTTGCTTGCACAATTTTTTTTGTTTCTTGCATACGACAGTAGAAAAGGTTTTTAAAAGCAGAGTGAAAAAGGTGCATAAATGTGAATACTCCTAAATCACAAAAGCCTATAGCTGAATCCACACTGAAAACATTGAAAAGTTTACCTGAACGTGCTTTGTGAAACAATTACCGTATTACCTCATGGGAAAATTCCCTAAGAAATAAAACAATTTCCCAGAGGACAGTAATTGCTGAAAGCATAATTGTCTAAAAGCACTAGAATTCTTTAAACTTTCAAAATATTTTGTAAATTTTGAGGGTTTTTCAAGGGGTAAGGACGTTCCTCTTTCAGCATGCAGTTGTCAGTAACTTCTTACCTCAGCAGCCACTTTTCTAAAGCACCCTCTCCCCTGTCATCTCCACTACCTTTACACAGCAGGTGAGAAAAAAGTGCAACACGTACTTTTTACAAATAGGGCAGTTGCCAAAGTCACTTCATATTTTGATGTGCTGGAGGCTTTTGCAGATTAAGGCCATGACAGACATCAGGGTCAGCAACATTGCATGCAGGCAATTCTCTCATGCTGAAATACTCAAAGCAGCTGAAGCCCTTTTATCTAATGTGCACACATTTTCTAAAGCCTGGTCCTTGATATCCATGCCAAATACGCTTGAGAGTTGAAATGCAACGTGCAATTATTGCAACATCTTTCACTAACTAGGAAATGCAGTTGTGGCCTGTTCTTACACATTCAGGTACATGACTGTAAACAAGCATTTTCCTAGCACATCTGTTTCCCAAACCTACTGCCAGTTTTACCTCCAACCTGCCTTTTCAACCAGCCACAACTGCTAGTTTATCACCAGGCCTTCCTCCCACTCCATCTCTCTTCACAGAAGCTGCACATCAGCATCTGCAAATCCCTTCCCTGTTCTCCTGTCCCTCCCTACTCTAATTTGCTGATGCCTTAAAACAAACTTGCAAGAGCACAGTTGTTTACAACACAAGACAGACTTGTTTCACTGTTCCTGGGTACTCCCTTCAATTCATCATCCATTGTTTTGTTCTAAGGTGGAAACATTTCGCCTTGTTCCAGGCTTCCTCTGTGGTTAACAGAGCAGTTCTCATTCTGGTTCTTCACTGTTAAACATCTCCCTTTTTTCCTCTGCTTGAGGCCACAAACGTGACAGTCAGAGAGCAATTCTTATAAGTATTTCGAAATGAAATACTAAATTATAAAATATCCTTTGTAAAAATCTGCATAAAATATTTATAATGAGCATACCCATGCAGAAAATAAATAGTTTCCATGGATATATTTCAACACAATTGAGTGTGAGGTGAGAAATCCAATAAGCATAAGTGACCCAACGTAAGCAATATATGTCAGAAGGGAAATCACAGGAAAACAACAGACTGACTTCAGTTACCATTGTAAGTGTGAAAGCCAGGAAATACTGGCGATCTATTTGATTTGTTTATGTTAAAAGATATGATCTTGAAAGAGATACAGTCGTATAAGATGAAAAGGTTCACTTTTCATAGAAGAAGAATACCATAAATACATTGTTGGATTGTAGATGAAAAGCTGTATCATCTAAATAAAACTCAAGTTGCACATGGCAAGACAATACAACAAAATTATCAGAATAAAAAGAAGTACCATGCTTTACACATTTGCCAGACCCTACCTTCCTACATTAAAATTCCTAGTAAATTAGTGCAAATCCTTAAAAAAGAAAAACAACAAGCAAGAGATTCTTCATATAAAGAATATAATTATTTTTTCAATTTGAATCCAAAATCCCTTTGAGCAAGAAACGAGACATAATTTCCTATTTATTCTACCGTTATACCACAACGATTAAAGAAAGTCTAAACAATAATGAAGATGAAGTGGTTTCATATTAATTAAGTACTCATTAGAGAGAAACAACTTCACCCTTATCGCAATGAAAAGCATTCTAAAACATCACAAGAACATCACAAAGAAAAGCAACTCTGTGTTCAGCACTAAGCATTTCAGTCATTTTACTGATTTCAAGAAGTTCAGTAAAATATTCTATTTAATGTAGCTGATATATATCAGGAAAAGAGCCAGTCATCCTGTGGAACTGGAGTCACAGTGATCAGTACAATAGGCCTGTGCAATTAGAAATGACCAGCTGTTATTCAGAAATAAGCAATACTTCAGAGAGGATGACCTCCCATAAACCACAGACATTTCAGTTTTACAGTTCATAAACTAGTAAATTATGTGTCTGGGTGGGTCACAGAGGATCACCCTTAAGAGAAGTTAAAAAGAGGAGGACAGGGAGGCTGAGACCTGGCTGCTGTGGAAGGAATGGCACCAAGCAAGATTGGACAGACGGCAGCTGCTCTGGACACTCAGGTCCCCAGTTTTAACAACGGAGCAAGGCAAGGCACATCCAAAAGGACATCCAGTGCCAGGAAGGCCACACAACACAACTTCTCTGTGTACCTTAGAGCAAAGAAACAAAATAATACTATAAGGCTTTGAGATTTATACGATTCTCTCCAGGAATTAATTTTTTACATAAAAATATGATCAGATATCTCTGTACAACACTACAATTTTCTTTTTGTTGGCTAAAGCAGAAACAAAAGATTTGCATATTTCCTTCCTCTTTATCTTTCTACCCAAGAACCAAGTAAGCAATATAAAAGTCTAACCAGCTCACCACTTATCTTCACTAGCATTTCTCTTATAACTCTGCTTCTATAGTGCTTTTTTCCTACATAAAACAATGTCTACTCACTTACTGTATATGTGTTACATATTAAAAACATGTATATACTAAACCTAACATTGACAGCTAGACAAAAAAACCCCCAACCAAAACCACTAAAATAAAATAAACCATTTTAACTTATTAAAATAGATGTTCTTCTCTGCCATTAAGCAACTCAAAAAAATATAAATGTTACGTATTTATTAGAAGAGCGTGTAGGAGAATACAGCTCACAATATTTCCAGATTCAATGTAATTTTTCTTTTTAGAAAGACAGCAACTTCATGACTTACCGTGTTTGCGCTCTTAAGCTAAGATAGAGCTGCACAAATTCCCTCTGTGTCTTCTAAGACAGTGTAACCATCTACCATGAAAAGTCACAGATGGCTCGCTACTTTAAGTGTACAGCAGGTGAAAACAAATGCCACATCAGGGCTGTTTCTCTGTGCAGTAACACAGAGTTCCCAGTGCGATGGCTGCTTTAAAGGTTACAAAAAAGGTATTACTCAGTTATCTCTAACTTGCCTTTTCTATGCCTTGAACTCACCTAGATTCAATAAAAAAGTGTTCTGCTCATCGCTTACGCATCTGAAGTGCTTTTCTCTATAAAGTTGGCATTCTGTCAGCTTGGAGATTGCCTGCTAAACTGCCCATCTTGGCTTGCGTTATGAGAAACAGGAATAGGCATGCTTTTATGAGGCACACAGCCAAAAATGAGTAATACCTAACAATTTCTATAATTACGGAAAACACAGATTTGCTGAGATGCATAAAATATGAAAACTAAACTTATTTCTATTTCCATTTTTAAAAATCTGTCTCACCAGAAGTAACTACATACCTACAGTATTTGATTTCAGGAAACTAGATCAGCATCTAATAATTTCTAATACAAAGAGTATTCCATATCTAACTCAGGGCAAGTACAATGTACTCTTAATTACCTACGTGAAGGTATTTTTAAAAATATATGCATTAAGAAACTGATACTGGGGGTAAAAAGAAGTAAATGTTGTTCAACATTTATCAACACCATGCAATCAAATGAGTACCCACAGAAATTTTCTCCTCATTGAGAAGTTCTTTTGAAACACAAGGCTTCACTATTTTTCCCTTAACATTTAACGCTAAACACTGAATATTGACTTAATGCTTATAAAACGCAAAGCATTAACTGTAGTGTTATCAACCATTAAGACAGTCCTCAATAAATATCCATAACGGTATCAGCCTGTTAATACAACTACCTGCCAGTCAAAACAAACAGCAATTCCAGTTCTTCTAACAGTAATAGGAGACTTGAGAAATGCAAAGAGCTGTGAAATAATACAAGCGTCTTTAGAACACACATTTAAGTCTGCAATACCACACCACATCAACATGACAGCAGTTTCTAGAAAACTGTGCCCCTGTGGTATGAGTAATACCAGGGAATGAACCAGCCCTGTGAAAAGGCAACTTCCAAAGCCCACATACAGTTTGTGGGAAAGACAAGATCAGTTATTCCTCATATAGCCAATCACACCCTATCATTTCCATTTCCAGCAATATGGATATGGCAGCTCACTGACATTTATACCTTGACTTCCCAAATAATAATAACCAAAGTACATTTTCTTTTTTAGGGGTTAATGAAGGAAGAGAGAGGCGAGGCGATGGGGGAGAGGTGTGTTCTGACTCTTTACATTAACGAAACAAGAAGGATTTGGCATCTATCATAACAACAGAACTTTCACCTTGGACAACACAAATTTAACTTCAGACTAAATCTTCTCAAAAGTGCCTTGGGAACTAACATTTATTTACAATTGACATTGATCTGTGATGGGTGTGCAATGACCTTACTGGGTTTTGCATCAGTATTATCTAGACTTATTCTTGTAGACTCACACACAAATTATTCCAACTTGACTATCTAGGTTATTTCACAGTATCTGCTTTGTCCCAGCATCCTGTTTCCCTTTCTTTTTTTTTTTTTCTAAAACTTCCTTTTTTAAAAATTATTCTTATTGAGACTAAAGCTCATAAAACCATTCCTTGTTTAATTTTTCTCCAGCTTCATATATTGAACAGATCACAAATGCTTTAGGAATCTAAAAGGCTTCATTTTTTTTGCATAAATTCTAATTCCTCATAAGATTTCTGTCATCTTGCAAACCCTGCTCCTCCAACATCTCGAACTTCTAAAACATCACAGCAGACTCTAGACAAAGGTGGCTCAACTTGTGTTCACATCTCCTGACATCAATGCAGTGCAACCATCATACACACGGTGCCTACACACACATACGTGCACACAATGGACAGGCTGATACCCTTCTGAGTACATCTACAGTGCTTTCTGCCTCCTTTTAGTCTAGAAGGGAGCAAGCTCTTACCTATAGGCAAATAAAATCCAGTCAGTTCAAGATGTTCAAAAATTCACTGTAAACATAACATTTACCACTTCCGAATTTTGCATTGAAAAGCAAGGATAAAAATCAAAGGACAAGAGATTACGCTGGTTCCATTGTTTCTTATCTTACAAAATTCTTTATTAAACTCCATGTTTTTATGATAACCAGCCTTACAGCATTACTCCTCTAGAGACACCTGGTTTACTGCCATGAAACCACTGCATAATTAGCCTAAAACATACAAGCCGCAGGTAATTGGACTCCACCATCTTATCCCCTCTATATCAGAGCAGACATCTCTCTTTCAAGCAGACATTTCAGCAAAATATAGATGTAAGTAGTATATCCATTGCATGTGATTGAGGAAGAAGCAAGTGCAACCCAAAAGATGCATGTACAGACCACCAACCTCATTCTTTTGAAGCTGGAAATCAAGAAGGAGGGATGGAAGAAGCAATTACCACAGAGTAGTAATAAACCATTTTCATTTGTGTCATGATTTCCAGCTGATAAATTTGAGAAAGTGCCAAAGCATTCAGGATGTACTAACAATACCCTGTATTAGGCCCAAACACATTCAGCTGCATATTTGCTCCTGAGTGAAGCTGGTGTCAGAGTATCCAAAATACGTCTCTAACAACAGAACAGGTTGCTTGTTCAGAAAATAACAAGGTTAAAAATCACCATTTCCAAACTCTTTTTTGTACTTTAAAAAAAAATTTGTAATAGTCACTATGCGTCAATAATAAAAACCATGATGAAATTTAAAAAAAAAACAAGTTAATCAGTCAATTACTAAATATAGATATTCATCTTTTCACTTTTTGCATTCTAGGAAGTAGTTACTCATCAATAAAAGTATGCAAACATACCATCACAGAGGGAAAAAAAATTTTAAAAAGAGAAAAAAATACCACAAAATGGATTTACTCAAAACAGGTTTCACACACCTAAAATGAATCAGGGAAGCTACAAATATAGGTTTCACTTTTATATTTAGAATAGCCAGACCAGCAACTCACAGGAAGGCACAAAGTTTGACGCAGTCCATGCTGAGATGCAATTCCTGGTAGGGTCACAGTTCAAGCAGGGACAGTAGAGCACATGCCAACACCTGAACTAGTGCCAGTACTGAAATAGCAGTTCTGATTAAATACCTCACCCAGTTTTGACCAGAGTAGAACTTAGCAACTATACTGGTTTTAGAAGTCTAAGGAAAAATCATCACTTGTTTAAAAAAAGAAAAGCAGTATTTTAAAACCACTTAATCCAAGTTAGTATTTGAAGTTTCAAATCAGATTTTAGCTCTTAATTGGCAAGTATCTCTAATCTCCCGATTCCTCTTTTCCCATTTCCCAGTATTCTTACACACAAAAGTTTTTAGAGGTCTTGATAGTTCCAGCAAAAATCCAAACATTCTCAAAAAAAACCCCAAAACCTCCGCTGGCTTGGCATTGGAGCCAATCCAATCAATTTCTCCAAAAGTCCAGAGCACTAGAAAATACACTCCAAATGGTTATACTTACAGATAGCTTGTGTCCAGCAGAGTAACAGCAAAAGCATTTGCACATCACTGAACTAAGTTAATAGATTTGTTTTGCATTCAGTACACCCAGCTTGCAACCTAGCTAGTCAGCAGTACTCTAATCAGAAGGGGACACATACATGCACAGAAAAAAAAACACAAGTCCAAAACTAACAAAAAGAAATCAGAGGGAAAGATTAAAAGTGAGATATGGCTTGCTTTTGTTAAAATGCAAGAGAAAAACACAAGTTCATTTAACTAACACTGTTATGTCTGTATATACCGGATATGGTCTCTCTTGTGGGGTCCTCAACAGCACAAGCTGCAAGGACGCCTGGGGAGAAAAGGAAGAAATGCAAATTTTCCAGGTAAGCAGAGAGGCTCTTAACTTAGGCAGCAACTACAGCCTGGCACAAATTTCCTTCATTATTTCCTACTAACTGAGAATGAAATATTAAATGCTTTCTGTGGCATATCCTTTGATATAGTCAGTAAGACAGTGAATAGAGATGTGCCTACCCTCATATAAACTCATTCAAACATGAGGCAGATTTTTGCATTACTTCCATTCATATGCATGAAAACAATCAGCTTCCAAGCACTGAAAAATTGATGTTTAAAGTGTAGGTCAATAGCATAAATGGGATTTGTCAGACATTGAGAGCAGGGAGGTGAGCATGGGATAGAAAAGCCTTGTTCCAAATTTGTCTGAAAAAAAATAAATCACATAACAAAACATACACTAAGGACTGTCTCACGGGAACAGCTAGGAGGGCATGGCCAAGTGTCAGCTGATCAAGTACAGTTAAAAATCAACTGTGTGATGGACCCAATGGTTCTGTGGCAAGTCGCTGGTCACAGAAAGGAAATCCTGACTTTAAGTTCTGTCTCTGACTTGTCAAAGTGCTACACAGAAACAGGTGAAGTGACCAGAACAGCTATTACTAGAATTTTGATATAGCTATTAAAAACTCATTTTGAAGTATTGAACAAAATTCACTGCAGAATAATTTACTGGCTTTATGAACCTTCTCTTCCTGCACAAACATGTGGCTAATAATACTAGAACCTTTTGTATTATTATTTGGGGAAAAAATATTCTGTGTGTTCAATGGTGGGCAAATAAACACCATCAAGCAAAAATATAAATAGCATAGACAAATTTTTGTCTGATAATAAATAAGTTTCTTAGGATTATTCTCCAAAATGTAAGGCCAAATGTTAGACAAATAGAGATTTAAATCCCTATCAGCTGCAGAGCCATATACAAAGATGACAGATCATGATGTTTACAGGGCAAACATGGACAGGCAGTATGCCATTTTCCATTGTTTGAATTCAAGGCTCTCGGATTCATAAGTCTCAGAGGTATTGCAGCTATGACTAATCCATCATGGCGATTAGTTCATTCTCATTATTTGTTTCAAGAAAGTTCCCACTATCTTCTTTAAAAGAAGCAAATTGCAACAAAGTTTGGGTTTTTTTTTGTTTTACTGGTGTTTTTCTTCCTATTCTTGGTGCCAGCTGGCCAGAACTTAGCACAGATGCTGAATATTTTGTTCCTCAGGAGAGATACATCCCTTCAGACAATAACCTTGATGTAAAAACATAGCAATGTAAATATTGGTACACACTCCTCTCTTCTACAGGCTCGATCCACGATCCAACTCCTCGTGATGATAAAGTCTGTTCTGTGGGGGTTCAGAAGAATTTCTACACATGGACCACCAGGATGTGACTTTAAAAAAAAAGTTCACAGACGTGACCATATCACTGCAATTCTGTTTGAAGATTTCTTCTTACCTTTAATGTCAGGATAAGAACATCTTTGAGCAGAACTGCAGAAAATTCAAGTTCCTGATTACAAGGACCTAGAAATTACTTTCGCAGGTAGATGTAATCTTGTAATAGCCAAAATCTTAAAATTAAAACCATTGCATTAATATCTGTTGCAAGAGTTTAAAACACTTGCAGAATGCTGCATTCTAGGTGGCTTTAAGTAGCTCCATTCCAACGCCATGGGCAGATCACCCAGCAAATCAACTGCTATGACAACAGCGGTCTTCTGACTCAAAAACCAACCCCTTTATTTTAAAGAAACATTAGTTTCATTCACTAAGCTTCTTTATAAGATGAAAAGGCTTTAAGGCCCCATCATACAAGAAACTGAATATGCAAAAAACATAGACTCACCTTTGCACCATCAGAAAAAAATAACCCCAAGCCAGGTAGCAACCAAAAGAATATATTGAGCAAAGAAATACTAGTATTTAAAAAAAAAAAATACAGCATGTTCTACCTTTGTTTCTTTCTCTGTACACACACTTTTGACTTTCTTACAGTGACAAAACTACACCACACAACCATAAATATTAAACTGAAAATGCAAAAGACTTATCAAGTCATCTAACCTCACCTCTGATTCTCTGAGAACCACTGCAATATTTTTCTAATGCGGAACATTTCTGATTAGATTGGCTTATGCATGCGAACTTCATAAAAGTCTGTGCAAAAGGTAACTATCCTCATAAACGCCAAGAAAACAACTCCCTTCGTTGCACTGAATAAAATACTGCTTATTTTATAACCTGACTAGATCTCTGTGAAAAAACCAGACCTGGTTCTTAATGTAAACAATGGACTTCTTATGCCAGTTTATTAGTGAAACAGAGTTTAAGGTGGTAAGTAATTTGAAGTATTTATTTCTAAAAATACCACTTAGTTGTTACTATTATAAATAAACTTATGCCACTGGTAAAAAAAAATATTAGAGAACAGTCCCAGTTTTCCCTCCACACACCAAACTACTGTTTCTTGAATATAATAAATGGGGAGGGCAGGCATCATCTTTTTTTGTTTTCCCTGGGTCTTTCACCTAGCAACAAGAGAAAAAAAAGGAATAGTTTACAGGGACTGCATGAAAAATGCAAATGCACAAAAACTGCCATAGGAACTCTAATCTAATTCACTGCTTCTACTTTAATCTCAAAGTATTTATTCAGACTCCAATACCCTCTCATGGCAACAATATTATCACATACACATACAAAAGACAAGAGTGGAAAAGGACAAAGGTGACAAAGTGACCTTCCCCCTCCCAGCCTTTGGGTACTTTCTGACTCCACATCCTCAAAGCTGCTCTATGGTATATCTACTTTTTCAATGACTCCAAGAAGCTGCATTGGAAGCTAACAGACTGCCAGAATACTGAAGCACTGTTACATCCTTTCCTCTCAAAGATAACCCCAAATTCAGGTTAGAAGCTACAGTGGCATACAAAATTTCAATGGCTGGCAGCTGAGGGAACTTCAAATTCTCTTTGCACAAATGGGTTCCATGCATCAATACTACTGTCCCTAAGTAGCTGGCAAATGCCCCACAGGGTCAGGCCAAAGGTGTGTCTAGTCCAGTGGTGCATCTCCAAGAGTAGTTAGAGATGAGTCTCAGGAATACCACAGGTTTGCCAATTTCTCTAGCTCTTGAACTCAGAGGCAGTATTTCTACTACCTCCTTACAGAGCTGTTGCCTGTGAACTAGACAGACTCCCTTTCTGATCTCATCTATCACCATTAGCCTCCACTACCTCAAGCGGCAGCAAGTGCCAGGAGTTCACTGCTGTCTGGATACCATTGAGTTTCAAGTTTCTCTCTGTTCTTGTATTGCAGGTATTAAAAAATGACAGTTCCTCAGATTCCATATTGTGACTTCCTAAAACTCAGCTGTCTTCCCCACACACACTCTGTTCTTCTCTATCATGAAGACTCCATGGCCTTATTCCTTCCTCTTACTGTATTTACCAATCTCTTAGTGACTATTCATCTCAAACAAAGGTTTGAGAAAGGTGAAGAGGTTCAGGTATTTGCTGCAGTGTAACCCACTTGGAAAAGTTTCAAAAGGAAAAAAAATTTGAACACCTAGTAAGAAAAAAAGTGCTTCTTACAGCCACCTCACACCTGATGTGCTGGACAAAAGCCTTTTTGAAACAAAAAGGTCTAAGAAACAGTAGCCTGGATACAGACACAGTAATATCATCTACTACTATTCAATAACATAAAATGTTTTTCTGGTTTTAAAATAATTTTTATTTAATTAGTTTTCAGAAATACACCCACATTTTCATACACATTCATAATGGCAATCTGATACAGTTAACTAGATGATTACCTTATTCCTGTACTTAGAAGCAGTTAGTGATGGTTTTCTGTCTTTCTCAGAACTAAATAGATACAAAGAAACAAGATTCAAACTTAATTTTCAAGACCTTTAATGCCTTGCATAGGTCAGAGCCTATTTCATCTTTTTTTTCTGGGCACTTGCTCAGAACCATTCCATACTACATTGCAGCACCTCTTTGTGCACACCTCTGTTCATATATGGGAATATTACTTATGACTACAAAATCATATAATGCCAATTCCTCCTCCTTTTTTACAGCAAAGGTGCTAAATTAATGCATTATGTTTCTCTTTCTTTGAATCCCACTTACAACAAGTTATTCTCGAAAAATATTTCCTCTTTTTTGTCTCCATTAGCCCAAAACGTGCCTCATAACCAATTTTATGAACAGAATTATGTATTTCCTCAGGCACAAAAAAACCCAACTAAAACAAGCTGAAATTCAGATGCTGTTTTTCAGTGCTTTCTTACCATCAACACCATTTTACCAAGTGAACAAATACAGTGAGATATGAGTCAGCAAAAGAAGTCATCATAGCAATTTACCACTGATTGGAAAAATATTAATAGCTTAAGGCAAATCAGTCATTAACTCTTACTGATTTGAAGGGTAATATAGCATTAATAATTCAATAAAAAACACATTGAGTAATAAAGGCTTAGGGTTATTTATTTAACCAATTAGATCATTTTTGGCAGCATCCCTGCTTTTGAATAAACCATGCATGTTCTTCAATTAATCATGAGAATTGAAAACTACAAATCTGCAATCTCTATCTTCCAGTCGAAGAGATACATTGCTTAAGAAGCCCAAAAGATTGAGGGAGAAAATAAGAACAATTTACATTCTCTGTGGACAAAGAGAGCTGGCACTAGAAGATGTGCTAATTAGCAAAGCTTGGCTACTGATGCTTAACGATCTGTTCCTCATGCACCACTTTCCCAATCCACTGAGAGACAGGTACAAATTGCGCCTATAAAAAGTTATAATCCATTAGCATGCATATGAGGTGCATCTTGTTACCACTAATGTTCAACAGTCCCCTCTAATCTATGAGAGTGGCAGAAAGATGCAAATGTTTAACTAGAACACTATACTGAATTACCATGCATGTCATTTATTAACAGCTTTATTTTATGCAGAAACCTCACTGTGACAAACCATTACCACCCTGGCAGCCTAAAGTCAAGGGCGGGGGGGGGATACAGTGTTTTGAATGTTTCCGTTTTGGTGTTTCTACAGGGAATCAGTACGTCTCACGGTCCATATAAACGCTTAATTTTCTACTATAAATTCTAAATTCCTTACAATACTGTACAATTCAAAATCCCTGTTTTGAGTCCCTTTTTCAGCAAGCCAAACAAGTAAAACTCTCTGGAGTGCAGCTTCAACTGGAGTTACAAGCTGAACACTCAATTTTCTCTTATATCTTCCAGATACAATATCAGATATATCTTGAGATTCAGATTGGCTCTGCTTCTTCAGACAAAAAACCAAAATTAGCCATTACAAATCTAACAATCTGCTTCTATCTGATAACTGAAGTGGCTTTAGCAAATGAATGAAAGGGAAATATAAAAGATTGCCATCACTTTCACAACCTATAATTAAGTTCTTATAATTAAGTCTTCCGACATTTAAACTGGGATTTCATACAAAAAAAACCCAGAAGGTGATGTTTATTTACTTTTAATATTAGTCATCCCAGAAGTAATGCTTCACAAGTTGAAAAACAATCTTTATAATGATTATTTTCACAAGAAAATGTCACCTTCATTAAACAGACTAAGATGTGTCAAACTTGCTTTTGAGAGAAATCAATGAATGCTAACTCAATGTAGATCCTATATATAGACCTGAAAAGACAGGAGTAAACTAAAAGAAAGAAAAAAGAAACTCACAACAAAAAACAAAGACATCTACATTCTTTCCCCCCAATTTTTTTCAGAGTAAATTAAAAATTCCACCACAAAACTATCTCATATTATTTTAATCCAGTAAGATTCCTAATTCTGGTTCAGGAGATGGGGCATTAAGTTCATTTTAACTGTCAATACCTCATTTCTGTGCAGCATTTTGGGGCCTGAACAGGTTTTGGGTGAATTTTTTTGTTCTTTTTAAGTAAATGTTAAGTATTTCAACACTGTCACCTTCTAAATCGGCATTTTCAAGAAAGTATGCTTATATCACATCCATACCTAATCACCTATCCACACATCCCAGTCTTCTGAGGGGAAACATCTGAGCAACTAGCATGAACAAGGGATTTTTTGGTCTCTGCAACTAAACACACCCAAACTTCTAGGCATTTACTCCTATATGCAGAGGAAAACAGCTTTAGTGAAAGAAATGCTTCCCCAAATGAATAAAAACCTCATTTTTAAAAGATCATCTTCCTATTTAAAATTAATCTGCTTGTTTCATTAGGTATTCAATCAGCCCTCAGTTAAAAATCTGGTATTACTTCAGACAACTAACAGTTGTGAGCTTTGGTTGTTTTTTGGGGTTTTTTAATTAATCCCCTGTGCAAGAAGAGGCAGGAAATGCTTCAAATCTCAAATGTATAAAAGAAGGACTTGGTACTTTTTGAAACTGCATAGTAATTCCCAGCATCTCAGAACAAGAGACCCATACATATTCTACACGTAAAATTTCTCTTCTCTAATAAGGATTTTAGAAGATACAGCATGTAAGTGTGAGTTCTGAGCAAGGAGTATGAAAAACAATTAACAGATTCATTTCAGTAAACCCACAGCAGGAGCACAACACACCTGCACTTCCACAACCCTGACATGTCAGCAAAGGCCTGAAATGCAGCAAACATTTAACAAGTCACAGCAAAAATACTCCTATTGTTATTTATTGTTCAGGCATCTAGAAAGTATATTATATGGTTCCAATACAAAATCCATGACCACAACAGAAGACAGTAACTTCAAACTAAGACAAAAAGCAAAATACAAAAAAGAGCTGAATAAATAGCACCATTGTGACAATACAGTTGTATAGTCTTTCAAGCCAGCAAAGCACATTGGTGTTTTAGGGGATACCTTTGGCTTTTTAAACTGTTGTCTTCAATTCTCACGATGAAGACAATGTGGTGTTGATTCCAGAACTGATCTTCAGCATCTCTTCTGCTAAATTATGATGATTCATTCTGTCCTGTGTCTCAGTGACGCCCAAACTAAGTGTGCATACCTCCTGTGAATAAGTAACGGAAGCTTTCAAGCCACCAGCACCATGTGTCAACCACTAGTTTCCCCCTTTCCACTTCCAAAATAGTCACCTCCCTTCCCATTCCTATTTTTTCCCAGTTTCTCCTCACCATGCAATACCTCCTATTCTGCAGGGATCCTATTACATGCCATAAGTGGAATAGACATACAGGGTTACTTGTAGCAACACTGATTAATCTGGATGTGATTTGGAGATGTTCCTTTTTCTTATTACCGGAAAAAAAATAATTACTTCAAGCAAGCAGTAACTGTCCATGCAGGAAACAAACCTTTAACAACAAAATTAGTTTTAGCTGAAGAAACACGGTAGCTTGCACCCCAGAATGCTGACAGAATTGGCCCATGAAGTCACTGGCGTGACAGCAAAGAGTTTTAACAACCAATCTATCAAGACAAACACAAACACTTAAGTGGAAAAAAAAAGGTGAGTGGAAAACAAAGAACCACCATCTATCTCAAGTCAAACAGGAGTGAAAAAAGTGAAGCAGCCCAAAATCAGAAGCAGTCAGGCACCCAGGGAGCTACTTTCTTTCCAGATGGAAGATGGTTAAGAACCAGAAGTGGAATAGAAACCTAGAAAGGACACAAACGCGAATAAACCAAAACCATTCAAACGTGCATGCGTATGATATTTAAAGAAAAATACATTCCTCGCCTTAAAGAAAAGAAGGCAGGAAACCCTGTAGTATGGAGTAGAATTTTCAGATATTTTCTATAAAACCTTGCAGTAATCACATAGATTTATCTATTAGATGCAAAAGCTATTCTGAATGATATGGACTTTTCCTTCAGATTTCTACAATTGCATACTGTAAATCCTCACAACAGGAATTCTGCCTGCAGATTTGCTCTAGCAAGTTTTTGCAGCTCTGAGCCAAACTCTTCTCAGCAGTTTACAACACTTGCACAGTGCTACAGCGTGTCCTGCCATGCACTCATCACTTAGCATCCCATATAATCACAATACCTTTCAGCTTGGAAGGGACCTCAGGATGACCTAGTTCAACGTTCTGCTCAAAGCAGGGACAACAGTGAATTTAGTTAGACCAGGCTGCTCAGGGCTTCATCCAGCACGGTCTTTACAGCCTCCAAGCGTGGAGTGCTCGCAATGTCTCTGAGCAATCAGTTCCAGTCCTTAAATATCTTCATAGTGATTTTTTTCCCCACTCAGAACTGGAAGTTCCATGCTTCAATTTAGGACTTTCCTCTCATTTTTTCTCCATGTATCTGCTACTAGGCCTACTCACACCACCTTTTCTGCAGTGTGTACAAGCACAACTGTCCCAGTCTCTTCCCTCTCTTCCATGCTCCCATCCTCTGTCTTACTGCCTGTCCACGGATTCACCCAAGCTTATCAGCATTCTTGTACCAGGAGAGCCAAAACTTGACACAGGATTCCACATATGGTCTAATAAGTGTCGAACAACAGGGAATAATCACTTCACCTACTGGCTCTACTCCCATTGATGTCACCCAGAACACTGTTAGCCTTCAGCACTGCCAGGGCACACAGCTGGCTGGGTTTAGACTTCTGTCAACCCATCCCCAGATCAATTAACTCTAAGTCATCTTAGTTGCATTATGATTTTTATCCTCATGATGATACTGATCTATATATTCATCGAGATACTCCCAGATGCAAAACTGATACCCTGAGCTACAACTAAAAACTATTTAATGAAAACTATTTCACATATGAATAAAACAGGCTAGCAAAGACAACAAAGAACACATTTAGTTTAGAAGGAGTTATTTGAATACAAAAGCTAACCAAAACACAAAGGTATAGTAAAACAAATAAAAAACTTTACACAGATCAACAGGCACCCTGAAACTGATTTTTCCAGTTTTACAGTACTAGGATCTTGTTGACCACAAATTGGAGAAATGAAGCCAAGTTATCATATTATCACTTTCTGTGACTGTAGCACCTTGCAGTTCCAGTCAGAGGCAGATTTCTCAGCCACAGAAGTATTTTCAAATAAATTTTTAAGTAATCATTCACAAGAGTCTGTAAATTTTAAAATTTTTCACTAAACTTCTGGTGAGCTGTGTGTGTGCATAAATCATTAACTGGTTCCAATTTATAACTCTCCACTTGCATTTGACAAGCTCTGGAGAGCTTTGTTATCCCACTTCAACATGCAGCAATTTCAGTATTCCAAAGAATGTCAAAGCGTGGGGACATCTGAACAAGTTATTAACAATTTAACAAACATGCAAACGTATTCTGAAGACTAATAGATTAAAAAATGTAAACTGTATTGCTTTCAAGACATCCAAGTAATTTCTTAATTCGATTAATTGAATATATTTAAATAATCAGTTTAAATCTATACATATAATATTTTTTCTTCCTTTTAGCATCCTGCAGTTCACTGGAATATAATAAGCATTAATTAATCACATAAACAGAATAAAAATTACGCATATGAACGCTGGAATAATTCACTATGTTTACAATTTGAATTATAACATTTTTGATAGGAAGTACATTAGCTTCCAGTCTCAAGGCTAAATATTTAAACTTGCAAAGTTTGAATTTCATACCCCTGAAAAATTAACTTGACAAACACAGACGGCTTTCACAGTAAATTTTCACCCTGACCAATAAACTTCAAACAAATCACAATCTTGGTCTCAAAAGTGTTGACATAAAGAAACACCACCAGACTGCAAATACTGTTTTTTAAAAAGTAAGTACTATTTTTCTGTTATTTTTTTTAAACTAGAGTCTAACCATTTAAACATACAGCAGTCTTTGAGTACATTAAAACCAAATAATTTTCAGCAGTCTGTATCGCCAGAACTACTACTCCACAATTTCAACACCCGTATATAATTTTATATGAAATAAGAACAGTAATTCTTACTCTAGGCAATTTTTTCTGTCCTGACACCATGATCCAGTGAGGAAAGATAAAAACAACCCGGCCAGTGGGAAAAGAAAGAAAAGCATTAACACTGCAGCTTTGTGCTCTCCTTCCAAAACTGAACCCACTCCAAAGCAGATCTCAGCTGAGCTTCTGTTCATGTTACTAGCAATCTGGATGAATGGACATAGAAAGAAGAAAAGCATCTATACAGGTGCTGAGAATATTTCACACTGCAGCCATGAGGAGATATTTGCATGTCCCTTTGATTAAAATGCAATGAAAACTTTGTATTCAGTTCTAAAAGAATTATGTGCTTGTAACAGAGTAACACATCATAGTGACAACTGGGATATGCTTTCAGGCCAAACACATGCAAACAAAGGATTGTATCTACGCAAACACACAGCCTGATAGTGACAAGCATTCTTTGAAGTCCTAACCCGGCATTATCTCTGCAAGAAAAACAGGATCATCCCTTTTAACTGCATTTGTGAAGTCTTCTGTCTTCCAGAAGGTGTACTTAGAAATTCAAAATCAGGATTTAGTGGGGAAACATTCTACTTTTGTGTGCAGCACCTTAAGAAGCTGCTTAGCACCACTATGCAAGATAAACATTGTACAAAAATCTAGCAAAGCAGGTAGAACAAGACTCAAAACTTATCCACGTAGATCCTTCAGATGTAAAATGTTCTAACTGGAGAAGGGACACCTTACACGCAGAGATAGAGGGACCAGCCCCTCTGGGAGGCTAGCAACCTTCTGCCCTGGGCAAGGCTTGCTGAAGGAGCCCTTGAAACTGGCAGGAACCCTCTGATCCTGAGCTACCACTGGCCAGGACAAGGCTGGCAGCATCACTGACAAAGCCATGAAAGCAAGGAGACCAGGTACTAAGCTGAAAACTAGTCTATTTCTGCTCCTGTTCTTCCCTGTTTCCGGAGATGAACAAAAAAGCCACTAGGGACAGCATCTATCAGCATTTGTGCAGACCACTGCTGCTTGGCAAGTACAACCTGAGAAGACACAGCTTGCAGGCAACTGCTCCTCCTTGCTGTTTTTGCACCTGCAGGGTGTTCCACAAGCAGCCTTTACAGCAGCTTGAAGTGACACACAACAGCACAGTAACCACCTCAGCCAGGGCAAGGCAAGGCTGGTACCTCACGGCTGGGAGCAGAAGGTGTTGGAGGACAGGATGAAGCCCTCTCGTGTCAGTGACAGGGCCTTGACACCTGTGCCTGTACCTGGGTGCAGGTGTCAAGATGTTGTAGCAGCAAGGGCTGAAGGGGCAGACTTTGTGTGGAGCATCTGTCTGGAGCTCTCACATCTCACACAGCTCCAGCGGCCCCAGCACAGGGCACAGCTGAGCCCCTCAGCCACGGGCAGGTGGGCGAGAGCCCAGGGGAAAGCCTGGGCAAGGGAGGGCAAAACGCTGCCCAGCAGCCAGGGCTGAGCCAGGGGAACCGTGCGAGAAACAGCCCTGCGAGCCCCGGGGGGACAGCGGGAGCAGGGACAGAGAGACCCCCAGGAGCATCTGGATGGGCATCTGGCAGCCAATCACGGTCAACCCACCACACATCCAGGGTAAACACCCCGAGACCAGCTGAAAGCAATGCTGAAAACACTACACCACACTCAAATACTGCTGTTCACCCTTGTGTGTCATCATCCGCAGATACTCAAAGGCAGACACACAGGTGCAGCATCAAATTATCAAACAAGAATATAATTTTGGGTTTCTGTGTTAAGCCCTCAGAGTTTTGGCAAATGGTGCAGCAAATAGTGCAGCAAATAGTGCTGGCTTTTTATGGACATATCCCAACTCTACACATTTAGAGATTAATTAAAATTCCTTCTTCTTACTAGAAATAGTGTGGCTATAAAAGTACAAAAATTACTCAGAGACTCAAGGTCACCTATAACATTTGCAACTGCATCAAATTCATTAGATCTCAAACAAATAAGCCCTTTGTTTGCAGCCCACCTTCCACATTTTCCAAAGTATTTCTTTTGAAAAGTATATTGTTGATTTGTGGGGTTTTTTTAAATAACAACCCTATTTTTTCCCTTCTTCTCCTCCCTATTTCTTTTTAAGAGCTCATAGCCTACCACTAGCGAAGTCCATCATCCAGTATCATAAATGCCATTAATTTCAAATGAAATAAGGGTTGGATTTCAAGAGAAGATTACTCTCATCTGTATTACAGGCACTTGTGCCTTCTGACGAATCCACTATCCCAGAAGGATTCCTAGCCACACTAGTAAGCTACTCCTACAATGCTCCTAGAATCCTCCTCAAGTCACCCAGTATGGTAGTACTTGGCTGCCAAAAATATTTTGGGAATTGTTAACATGCTGTTGGATCTCTTCAATGCAGGAACATCTGCTGCCCAGTGCAGGGAGGTAGGAGATTGGAAATGCTGAGATCTACCAAACACTTCTGACACAAGAGGGCAAGAAAAATTTCTCCCACCAGAAATAACAGTTGGGTTTAGTCTTATGTGTATCCCAGGCCAGGCATTTCCACTACTTTTTAAGCTAATTTGACTTTTACTAGCCTGAACCTTCAACATCTGAGCAAAGAATAATTTATCCTTTCCACTACTAAGTATTCCCATTAGTAAAAGAGACTTTGTGGAGAAATGTATTGAGTAACTGCCAATGCAGTTTGAAGAATGTTGCGCTATCATTTACAAACACAGCCGTCTCAGGAAATAACTCCAACATCTGCAGCAAGGGGGTATTGGCAGAGTCATATCAGAATTATAACATAAGCAATCAGTAGATATTTTTCAACTTTACTATACAATAGATACTTCACTAAGTACAATGGATAAGATTTTTAAGGCATTAATTTAATTTTTCTTTAATATTGTTTTCCTTTCCTATATTATATTGGGAATAAAAAAATGTTTTATTGCTTAAAAGTTTATTAAAAACCTGCCAGCACTTACTAAAGTCACTTACTAATTAGAAATTTTTCAACTGTTTCTTTAAAGTCCACTGAAATAGTGCTAACAGTTAAGTACTTTAAAAAAGAAGATGTCTAAAAAGTTTCCATGTTACTAACATTTTATTAAAATTTAATCTGTGAGGAAGCTCAGAGGGGAAGAAAAACAAGTTCATCTTGTTACAGAGAAAACCGATTCCCTTCACCCCACCTTCCTCCCGAGCTTAGGTCCAAATGACCGTATTAAGATTTGAATTCCATCGAGTAAACTAAGAGTTCACCCCAACCACATAATTATAATATAAGAATATTCACACTACATCTGAATGTTCTAATATGTATTCATGGAACAATTTATACAAATTTGTTTTGTATCAGCTTCAGTATTTTGGAATATTAAAAAGGGTTCCACTACTAAAAAAGATGCAGTAGAGGAATGGGAATGCAGTTATTAAACATATTAAACATATATTTCCTTTACATTTGGCAATTTGTTCCTGTATGCTTTTTGAGACAACTTTATATAAACAAAATAACATTAACTTGTCTACACATATCAAAACACACAGTGACTTTATAAAACCTGTGTTCCTACTATTCTCTAAGTCATAATTTCTCATTAATTTTTATTCAGTGTCATTGGTAATTTTAAGTACCAAGACAACAACTCAAATGCTACCAGGTCTTTCATCATGGCCCACATATGGAATACTGTAGTTTGTTTTAACAGAGTTTTTACATATAAACCAAGCAGGATTTCCTGTAAGAGAGATATTGACTTTTGAACATAGTATTCTACTATTAATCCAAATTTTACGAACAGTAAAAAAGCCTTTCAATTACATGATGCAAACTTAGAGCTTCACTGACAAAAACCTCTACGTTTCAAGGCACTTTAGAAGCCACAGTCTTCTCTATGTCAGAAGGCAAAATTTTAACATAAATGCCTTTTAAGAATAATCTCACTCTTATGCAATATCTTCCCCCAGAAATCTTAGGCATCATAGCAACACATCATACAAAAGTAAAATGTCACTGATCAGCAATCACTGACTGAAAGCACAGAGTTTTGAAACTGAAGCACAGAAAGGTTTTTTCCCCCATACAAATGTACACCACTCTGTTTTGCCCCTCAAACTTCCTTTGATCTTGCAAAAGGTTTTTTCTAACATTTCACAGATAAAAAGGTTAATATCTATACTCTTACAAAACATGACCACAAGGCCTATAATCTGCATTTTATAGACAACCTCTTTAGAGATTTTGTCTAATCCCCATTATTAACATCTCTCTATCTTTAACAGAGAAAGTCTGGATTTAGATTCCATACTTCTTTGAGGCAATATGAGTTGACAATGTTAAACTTTGTGAAGTAAAAATTCTAAGAACACAGGAATTACCATAAGGAATATACTTGTTTTGTCTTCCAATTGAAAGTATCAATAAACAAAATATGATTTATTCCAGGAAAGCTGATAACACAACTCAGTAAGAATGATAAATGAAGACTGCATTTATCACACCAGCTTAACGTATTTTGTTGCAGAAGTGTCATTTTTCATAACAAGAATCATAAATTTCAGATCAGTTTAGCTGTTCAAGGTTATGCATTTGTGACAGTCATCTAGTTGTGTTTTAACAGAAATCACAAGTTCAATATTGTGTCTAAAGGTTCAAAAATGTTGTTAGTGTATGCTAACTTTACTTTTAAAGTAAAAAATATTAAATCAGAACTTCTGAAACAGTATTTTCTAGAAAATGCTCATAACAGCAACAGCTGGGCTGATTAATTAAGTGCAATTTTTTAAAAAATGCATTTCTATTGCTGTTAGTTCTATTTAGGATAGATAAATAAATAAGTCCCTGCATTTCAAGCTATGAAGTTACAACGCCTGTAGTGCAGCTGTCTGCACAGGATCCCTCACTGATTCAGGCCAGGCATTCTGGCACTGGAGTATTAATATTCAGCTTGGCAAACTAGCATAAGCAGAGACTGTCAAATAGGATAAGTGGGAGGTTGGGGGTATAAGGGATATAGAAGATGGCATCTATTTTTAAGAGATGGTTAGTTTAATTATCTATGAAGTTATTGATCCTGTGTTAGGAAGCAGCTGAGCAAGTGTTTTAAAGAATGCTGTGAGTAGCCAGCTCGTGATTAAAAGAACAGTCATACCCTTAAAGGAAACTGGAAAGCAAAAAACACTTTGGCAGTTGGGAAGTGCACTCTAAGTAGAATAGAAACAAAAACTTAAAATTTTCATGTCTGTGTGTGCCAAGTCTACACCAGATTTTTTTCATACAGGAAATTCCACGTGACTTCAAATATAAAATTTTAGAAATATTTTCCCAGTTTTCTCACTAAATGTCCTCAAAATGAGTAATGTTGCAAGATGTTCTATTCTGTACAGATAAGTAAACTACAAGTTCCTGGTCAAATGATTTTCCCATGAGCCACAGAGTGGGCACACAGGTATTTTGTGCACCAGGAAGACAATAAATGTTTGTGTTCTGTGAAACAGAATAGTAGTTTAGACCCAAAAATGTCATTAGCTAGAAACCCAAATGTTTAACTTCATTCTATAAAAGAATCTCCTTTTTTTTTTTTTTTAAGGTGAACTCTTTTAACCAGTGACTCAGTTCTTCTAATCACATTTGTACATTCAACATCTATGACTCCAGGTATAGCAAAGTTACTCCAAGCTCATGTCAACATTACTTTTCCAGTCTCTTTATGTGAACACACACAATTAACACGCAGTAAAGAAATCACTTCCGTTTGAATTATAAACCAAACGCTGCTATTCCTCACTCCCTAAATATCCATAAACTGAGCTGTGACTCAAAATTCACAAGGCAAATCTAAGATATAGGGTAAACATAGTTCTTTATCTGCAACATTCTATGGCCAAAGTCTCACTAACATAGCAAAAGACTGCACACTTATCCTCTTCAAACAGAGGGCAGGGCTTGTTTACACAAGGAAATGCCCACACAGTTCTGTGGCTATGGCTATTGTGGAACTTCTCGTAACAGATCAGAAAAAAACACTCCTTTCTCCTCACTTGCTGCTGCAAACTATTTGCCAGTGGAAAACCTTGGTCAGTTTGGTTAGGACAGTATTTCACCAAACTTTCTGTTCAGAGTTTATCTATGCTGCAGACATACCAATTGAGTTTTATGTTGGTTAGCATAGGTATCAATAGCAGGACAGGCATGAATCTGATCACGTCCCAACAAATCTAAACTAGGGGTGAAGCTCAAGTCACCAATGTTTCCAACCCATCAGTCCCTGAAATAGATATAGGAAAACTAGCCTGGGAATATACGTGTGCATGTCAGTCACACTTCCCCAGTACAGCATGGTCCTACCCACAACTCGGTACCTGGAGAAGTCGGATTTGGCAGCTCAGCACAACTCACTATTAATAATCTGTTACTTAAATTGTTACTGAGGACCATCTTTGCAACTATTTTCATTTTATTAATGTGTGCTTAAACACTAGGGCTCAAATATTACGATTAGTGGGTCCTTTCCAACTCAGAATATTCTTTAATTCTATAAAAATTAAACACGTTAGGCGGAATAATTTATTACATAAAGGAACTATGCCACAGGTCCTGAGACAGTAGTAACACAACCAAAGCCAAGTTCGAATACTTGGCTCCTCTCTGAATATTTATCTTAATTATTTTCCATTTTGGAAAACCTGTGTTTGTATTCCTTCATGCACAAACCTTCAAGACATACTTTGAAAGCACAGGCAGACTTTTAAGTTAATGATTAACAGTGAATAATAAACACATGTGTAGAAGAAAACTCCAAGCCTTTATACTAGGAGGGTCATTTTGATTATTTCCAAATTACTGATCCTTTCCTTTTTCATTAAAAAGCTCCATGAAAGTCTTGATCCCAACCTTTTCTACTTTTTAGCCCTATAAATTCAGGAAGAATGTACAAGTTGCTACTTTAAACATAAAATGACATAATTCTCACTCAGGGGTATTTTGCACATTTGGAGCGTTAAAATACTTTCTCAGTGAAGTACGAAGAGGAGTAAACCCTCCCAATCCTTCTGGTTCAAGTACACACTTCTGGATATGCCAGATCCAACAGGTTAATCAGCCATTATCCCATCAAATATTTATTCATTCACTGCATCAACAAAATTTTACCTCAATATACTATTATATTGTCACATTCATATTCCCAAGCTCTACTAATTTTTTTAATATTTCACAATTACAAATAGATTTTTCCTTGAAGGCCACAAAATCAAATTACTTTTGTGCTAAACGGCAATTTTTGACACGCAGCATTACAAAAGACTCAATGAAAATTATTTTTATATACAAAGATTGGGGGGTTTGAAAACTTTTATTTTACCTTATTTTCCCTCAAAAATCACTTTGTTTCAACATGCTTTTGTTTTATAAAAACAGTGTCAAAGACTTATATTTGAAAACTTGTGTTTGAAAATATCTAAATAAAGACCTATTTTGACAATCCAGCTACAGAACAATTACGTAGATTTTGCTTTTTCCTTTGTATGATAAAACCACAAAAATAAATAGTTTAGCAAGTACGAAGAAAAACATTCTAGCAAAAGACATCCAGTACTGGTTCTTGGGAGAGTGAAATGACTGGGTGGTTCACCCAGCATATCATAACCAAGACTTGTCCCAGATCAGGTATTAACAGTTAATTTGGGTGTCTTATTTCGTGAACATAAAAACGCAACAAGTGCTACTCACATTAGCACTGAAGTGCATGATGCAATTCGGAGTTCAGTTTCACCTCAGACGAGTTTCAAAACAACCACAAATTGCCTATGAAACTCAGAAATCCACAGTAACTTGAACTGAATGTTTCCAGCAGAAAACTGTTTTCCTTGCAGTCAGCTAGACAAGCAATTCCTGGATGTCCTAAGACAAAACACGCTTTTCTCCTGTCTCTGCAGCACGGGCTGCTTTTGAATGGCTACACAAATGCCTTGCTCAGCAGCGAGCTCCGCGCATATCATACACAAGATTGCACTGAGCACAGAAGTCCATAAAACAATACACACAAATGTTTATGCAGCACAAAACAGATGGATTTTTAAAGCAAAGTGATAGGCATTGCAATCAAGGAAGAATCGCCTAGGAAGTGCCTGCAGTCAGGTCCCTTCCTTGAACCTCTTTGCCATTTACCCTGGAGTTGTTTACCAGTCGGATACAACTCGCAGATGTGGCGAGTCCCCCCGCTGGCAGGCTAAAGAGGGGTCAGGATCTGGGTAGAAGAACTGTAGCCCCTCTCATTACTCTTCCAGAAAGCATTACACCCAGCCAGGCATCAAGGCCACAAACATCAAAGATTCACAACTTGTTCACTGCCCACAACCAGAAAAATCTGCAGAAGGTTTTATGAGAAAAGCAGCTGGACTGTCAAGGACAGTTTGCTTCTACAATAAACTCTATTTTAAAGTCTCATCTAACTACTGCCTATACAGCTTTATTTTCATTGTTCATTTCCAAAAAAAGCTGGTCATTTTAGGAACAACATTACTTAGGACCTTAAGAACACTACAAAAGTTTGTCTTGGCAAGGCTCAAACTACTGAAGTTCAACGATGCAGGAGGGTAGGGTTGAGAAGCACTTCACATAAATGAAGTCAAATTTGTCGATTTGTCAAAATGCAAAGTGGTAAACAGATATTTCTGTTGTTTTATTTTGTCAGAAGCTACCAATCTTGGTTTTGGAATGCTTTTATCAGCTATATACAAACGCTACTGGTTTTCACATTAATGGATTACACTTGCCACACACCTGCCAAAAAAAATTCAAGAAATACTTTTCTCACCACCAAAAGTACAACACAGAATAAAAATTCCTCAGTATTTTCCACCTATAGGCACTCTTTTATTTTTCAGTTTTTAAGCTCTCTTGGAAGCCAGTGGTCACAAAAATTCCAGATATCAGAACAAGCAGGTCTGTTAAATCTCAGACTAGTGAGTGCATAGAGAACCAAAATGCAGCTTACTATACAGTGCTCTCGTTCTGTGCCTAAATTCTTGCCAGGACAGAGCAGTTAGTGCAATGCCATACAGACAAAAAAGGTACAGTATAGCAAACCATGCACAAAATTATTACAGGTGAGGTCTACATTAGGAGTACCCTACCAGTATAGCAACTTCACCCCTTTCATTTAAGAGGCAACTACACTGGCAAAGATATCACAGAAGGGCTGAGGTTGGCAGAGATCTCCGAATGTCATTTGGTCCAAACCCCTGATCAAGCTGGCTCACCTAGAGCAGGCTGCTCACGACAGTGTCTAGGCAGCTTCTGAGTATCTCCAAGGATGGAGACTCCACAGCCTCACCTGGGATGTTATAATCTCTGTTATACTCTGTATCAATATAGCAAAGCTGTAACGCAAACCACAGAAAGCAAGTTTAGGTTCCGTTTTAATGCTTTAAAGGCTGTTCCTAGCAAAAATCTGTTGGTAACACAGCACACCTTTCCATCCTTCTGCACAACTACATCACTCCTAGGCGACACAGAGGTCATGCAGGTAGGTAAAGGTGATATTAAACATCAATCTGTCCTATCACTTGTGATGCATCCCATCAAGCAACGACATCAGCAACATGGATACCCAGGCACCAAGCCTGAGCTGCCCTGAAACTCACAAAGTCCATGAGTGGAAGTACCTCATACCATACTACGCATCTGCTCAACATTGGCAGCTATCATACTAATTCGGTCTACAACAGGTGGGAAGGATCCCCCAATAATAAATTTGTGATTACATTAAGACTATTCTGAGACAGGACATTAGTCTCAGCACAGAGTGTTCCTATCTAACTTATGTAGGATTATGTGGATGATCACCGCAATGGAAAAGTAGCACCTTGTTATTTTTCATTTGCAGGGGTAGCAACTACCTTTTTGGTGAAAGTTTTCCCAGCATCTATTGCATAAAGCCATACTTCTAGTACCTGCTTGTCCTACCTTTCTTTCACGCAATATGCATTATGTGGTCATAAGAGACCATCAAGGAATGGTAAAGAAATTGATTGTGTTATGATAATTTGAATGGTACAGCTCGGAAGGAAATAAATCAGAAAATTAATAGGATGTCTTAGAAATTAACAGGAATTAATCAGAATTATTAACAAAAGAGAACAAAAAACTTCGCAGCATTTTTCATGAAAAATATTATTTCAAAAGTTCCATTTTGTCTCCATGGAAACACACAAGAATAGCTAACTGAAACTATTAAAAGTATTTAAAATATGTGTTCTTAGCAAGAAGTTACATGGACCGTGAAGATGATCTGCAACAGACTGAGATCACTTTTCACAAAATACGAACACTAGGTTCTCACCTAGTTCTCACCAACAGGAAACCAAAACCAAAATAGCTTAAAGTTCCTATGCTTTCAGCAAGGTAATTTTCTCTCATATCAAAGTTTTATTAAATAGTTTTCTTTCAAGCTTTCTGACATTTGAGCAAAGTAAATGCACAGACAACAGTTACTGGTAATAATCAATCATTACTAATGGTTGGTTGGGAGACATGTTGGGGGTTGGGTTTTTTCTCCTTTTACTTGAATAAGGGGGGGAGAAAAATCTTCAAAATTCTCAAGTTTGTCATACTTCTAGGCAAAGACACACAATTTATCTTAGAAGAAATCTAATCCAAGTTGAACTAACAATGAGTTCAAGTAACAATTTCTCTCACGTCTTTAACCAAGATACTGCTCTTCTCGACGGCAAGGGTAAGAGGCTGCAAGAGAAGTGCCTAGGAAGCACGGGTAGTACCTTCCCATCACCAGATCTCCAAAACTGTATCTGCTTTTTAAAAAAGAAAACAAGAACTCTGGTTTCCTTCAGGTGCTGCATCACCTCATGGCACAAAAGAGAGACACTGTCTGCACTGAGAAGGAAGAGCAAGAGTGTCAGCAGCAACAGGACACAGAACGTATAGATCTGCACATGTTGTCAAAGCTCATCAATATAAAAACGGTGCCGTTGAAAACAGAATTTCCCTAGAGTTAACCTAGGACAAGAGCAACTTTACCTGGCCACATCTGGAACAGGACACATCTGGCAGAATACAGCTATAAAGGATTTCTTAGAGAGTTCACAGACATGAATGCAGAAGTTTTTATTCTCTCCCAGCATCTTTAGCTCAGATCCCAAACAGTGGTGCACATCTAAAATTCTGAAGGCCAAACTGAGACTTAATAACCCTACAGTAATAATAATGTTATGGTACATAACCACTATACTTGGCTGTTCTCCATTTACTGATTTATGAGAAAAGATGACTAGTTCAGCCCTCTGGGGGAAAAAAAACAAAACAACAAACCAACAGATACTTCATAGGAAGAAGTGGATTTCTCTTTCGAAAAGATAAATAAATAACAGGATGAGGAAAATATACAGGATGTGATGCTCCATTAGCAAACATCACATCTGTTACTCATATTTTAATATCTTCCCTGCCACCCTGAAGCATACCATGTGCAATTAAGAGGAAATTGCAATGCAATTTTTTTTAATAAATTATTGTCAACAGGCATACAGTACTAAGCCAAATGCAAATCACTAAATCAATTCAGCACCAGTTTAAAAAGTTTCGATTAATCCTCAATTCATTGCTATGTTATTATAACATCTTATTAAATGCACCACCACTTTAAGACTCCCTCATTTCATCTGCGATTACAGTAAATATTGATTGCAATGGTGGCCTGGAGACAGCTCTGAAATGTGCAAATGTAGTCCCTGAAGGCAGAGCTTAGTGATAGTGTTCTGTTCCCATGACTGCCCTCCAGACAGACTCAGCGCAGTTATAAAAACGTAATATAATATTTTACTGGTTCAAATGCATACCTGCTTGGATTTTATTCAATTGAGCAGAGAAATTTGTTACACTTTTTTAATAGAAACCTTAATCAATTTTATCTTTAAATACTGTTTTGGAAACTGTTTCAAAGCAGCTCTGAAAACAGTCTGAAAAGTGAATCACGGTCTCAGAGCACAGCTAAGAGCATTGTAATTTCTTCTCCCTGGCTTTTCAAGAAAACCAACACACGCAGATTGCACAGGGCATAGCCAGTTTGGCAAAAGCTGTGTTCATCTAAATACAGCGAGAGACTACACCTCTGTTCTGACATCTGCTCCTGCTGCCGTACAGAAGTGCCCTCCTTCACCCCATTCTTCCTTTTACATCACCCCTCCTGCTAAACGGACATCTCCAGCATCTCCCTCCAAAACCTACAATGAGCTCTGTTCCCATGAGGTGCTGACACTCAAAGCTTCTTCACACACTTCTTGCCAGGTTAAGGGAAAGCCTAGCAGTGTCCTCATGAACAAATTTATAATCCAGACCAGCCTCCCTGCAGCTCCTAATGGGAAAGCTCTAAAAAACAAATTGTCCACAAAGCTCTTCCTACCATAACCAAGTTGATACACTGCAAATTTGATCATGGTTTTTCATGTACTTCAATAAATAATAAAAATAACATGAATTTTAATTTTCACATGAATAGATTAATCCTGTGAAACACATCCAGACAATTTAGCTTGTCTAAATACCTGGTGTATACTCCCTGGCTGGATATTTAGAATTATGAGGATCTATCTACGGGATACAGCCTGGTTTCATTTAGAGACACCACTAACCTTTGACAGAGAATTCAGTCACACCTTGAAACCATTTCCATTAGAAGATTTTGCAGAGCACAAATGTCACACATGCACACACCAAACCAACCTATTGCACACACCAATCTATTAAAAATGGACCTAAAATCAGACAGCTATAAGTTGGCTTGAGGCCCAAATTAATTAATACACAAGTAGTAGCTTATTACATGAAAGCACCATCAGTACCACTTGCAATTTTATTGCCATTGGAACATAATTATCATTTGTTCCAACATTTTTATCTAGTTGTATGTGATCTAATAGAAGCCACCAACACTATATCTGCACAAGCTGATTAAACAGTACCAACGAATATTCCAAGGCACTGGAATCAAATTAACTTTTGCAATTCATCCATTTACACACCAGGAACAAAATTTGTTCTGTTTTCATATGTTAATGAAACTAAGGCCAGATCTTGTGTGAGTGTGTGTACACTCAGAATAGCTGACATGAGTTTCCATAATGCATCTACAGATCAAGCTTAGCTGCACTGCAAGTTCATATGGAATAGTACGTGCAGATTTTAAAAAATCTAACTAGATTTTTTGGAACTTTATTCTTATCCAAGTACCTCAATAAGGCAGGCAAACTTCCAGAAGTGCTCAGTAGTAAGTGGATTACATTTTTTTGCAGGCACAGTTGCATGCTGAGAACTCTTAAACAAGGCAAAGCAGAGTCATGGCATGATCACTTTTGCCATCTGGTGCAACAGCTATTGGCCTAAGAGTGAGTAATAATTATAGCAATTCAGTCAAATTATAAATAACAAATCAAAACTGGAATGCTGGTATAAAAACGCACTAACGTGGCAACACTTTCACCGTCTGCCACAGGGATCATGTAGCACCTAGCTCAGGCTGTGAAGACTACTCTAGACTATCTTCTGAGACACGCCATTGCCTCTGGCAAGAGAGGAAGGATGGGGCACCAAGCATCTTCCTTTTGCTGCTCTGAATTCCACCTAAGTTTGCTCTGTCAACCAAGCTAAGCAAAGAGCGTACTGCTGAAACAGTAGATGGATCCACTCCACCTGCACCCTTCTTTGTCCACCCCTTGGAATTCACTGTGATGCTTTGCAAGCCAGTTCACTCCTCTGAGCAAGAGAAAACTGTTCTCATTTGGGGGTGAATCAGGTCACCTTCAATAGAGGAAGACCCAGCACCCAGCCAGAACTAGGACTGCCCTGCTAGTGGCAGCAAGCACACAGATGATCTCGCTAGGCAGCATCTTAAGCCAAGCTGGAAAAGGAAAAGCAAAATCTACTGCCACATAATTACTAGACAACTACTAGAGCTGAACATCTACAACACTTTCCAACCTCAGTATGTTTGTGTAAAGGCAAATATTGACTGACACAATATTTTTACAAGTCTGCCATTTCAATTTCCCTCTGTTCTGGAGCACAGGCCAGAGATCATAATGTTCCACATTAGTCAAAGTGTTCTAGGGTTAAAATTCAGCACCTCTGATTGAAGCTGACAGAGTTAATAAACAGATACTATCCTGCAGTTCTGTAGTAAACACACGGAAAATTACTGCCATGTACAGTGCTTTCTGTTTGGAGTATTAGAAATAACTTTTACGTGGAAATGAGAACACAGAAAACCTACTGGAATTCTTCACAGAAACTTTGCACCATTTATTAGTCACATATTTTGGCATTTTGTATTGAATATGTGTGTTAAGGGAAGAGAACACGAATGTTATTTACCTCCTTTACATACCTGCTGTTACAGTGCACTAGTAATAAGAAGCATGTCAGTTCCACTCTGTAGAGGTTACAGAGGGAAAAAAAAAGCAACATCAGGCTCAGGCCAAGCATCTCAAGCACATAAGTAACTTGTCTAGCCATCTTCATGGTCCTGGCCACAATCCAGTCCTTGCATATTAGCTGATCCCTCATCATATGCTGGTGAAAACAAAGATGTCCAGAGTGATCTTGAGTGGTATCTATCATGCTGAATTTTTTTCCCCTGTCAGTACAGCACTATTACTCGACAGGGCGGAATAAAGTGTTTTCCAGCCATACTCTGGCTCCTTTGGAAAAGTTGTCATCCACCAGGTGTATGGCCCAGCTCTTGGAGCAAATATAGCCTGTCCAAATTAACTGAGATCTTTTGTTCTTACAAACCAGCCCTTCCAAGACTCCAAGCTCCAGCTGGTTCACCTACCAAAAAGTGAAAGAGTGCAAGCTTACTACTGCTTCAGAAAATAAGAAGTATAACCATTAAATGACACATTTTATCTCTGAAGGTTTCCAGATCATTTTAGCTGAATTATCCTGGATCATAAACACAGCATGTTTGGAGAACAGCTGCACATTGTATTTCAGCTAAGGTCTATACTTTCTCCACTTAGCTCTCTCTTTAGGCCAAAGTCAAATGCTATGAGACAAATACATCTATTATAAATCACATCTTTCAACAGTAACAGTTGGCCAGCTCGCTGACGTGTGGACGCTGCAGAGCACACTCCCCCAGGCGATAACCGGTGAAGTCAGCCTGTAGATCCAGCTGCACCAAGGATGAAAACAAGAAAGGACTGAGAATGGGAGGCAGGGGCTTTGCTGCATTAGCAGCGACTCTCTCTTGAGGCACCCAAGGAGAGAAAGAAGCTGCTTGGGGAAAAAGGACGAAACAAAGAGGGATAGGAAGCTATGTAGGGGGACTGAAATGGTTCAGTTAAGGCAGTATCTCTTGGAAAAAAAAAAAAAAAAGCCATGAGAAGAGAACTACATATCCCCACAAGATGGGTTAATTTGACCTGAAAATCAGATTCTTTTGGCTGGTTAAAGAGACCATCGCAGCCTCGTAAGGCTCAGGAAAAAAAGCACAAGAGCGGGAGGGAACAATAGTAATCAGGATCTGCTTGTCCATTAGATCTGAGATAAAAGGAAGCGAAGGAGGAGGAAAACAACTTTGACAAGAAACCAGAAGTTAAACAGAAAATAAATGCAAAGGTTGGCCTATGAAAAAACAACTTAAGGACATTGCATTACTGAAGGAAAAAAAATAATAAAAATCAGATGATCAAGCGTATTGAATTTTGGATTAGCTGGAACAGAAGGGAAGGAAGGACTGTGAGGAGACAGGACAGCAAGGCTTCAGGAGGCCAGGTCAGGACTGAACAGCACAGAGCAGACATGGACAGAAAGTCTGCAAAGGCAAGACAGGATGGTTAGGGGAGCAGAAACAATACAGAAATGGGGACAAGCTGAAGAAACAGTAGAGATATAATATACTTACAGGGCTGTGCTGGCAACAAACAAAACAATAATCAGTGACCCAGACAGCAAATTCCATACAGAAGCTGCACTGGAAACCAAAATGTTGGCCTTGCAGTATATAAAGAGAGCTGTAATAAAGACAGAGAGAGACTTCTTACCAAGATCTGCAGTGACAGGGTAGGAGGCAATGGTTTTAAATCAAAATATTTAAACTGGACATGAGGAACAAATTTTTTGTCATGAGGGCGGTGAAACACTAGAAGAGGTTGCCCAGAGAAGCTGTGGGTGCTCAATCACTGGAAGTTATCAAGGTCAGGCTGAATGGGTTTGAGCAACCTGGTCTAGTGGAAGATGTTTCTGACCACAGCAATGGACTGGAATAGATGATCCTAAAAAGGTTCCTTCTAATTTCTTCTACCTCTACCACTTACGATTCTATAATGATTTCCAATCTCCACCGTTTTGTCCCCTTAGGAAACAGTCCTGAAATTCAGTGGCTGCGTTCTGGTCTATCCCAAAGCTGATTCACAGAGCAGTAAATTAGCGATCCATATCACACTTTTCACATAAACACACGATGCCTTTCTCCTGATGTGCACAGCAGACATGCTGGATTACAAAGGAAGAAAAAAAGATGTAATAAAGGTGGGATTCATACACTTTATTGCAGAGAAGAGAGACACAGAGAAGTGAGGGAATATAACAGTTTCACAAGTATAAGAGTCACCTGTAACACTGGAAAACTGGCCTCTTGTAAACATCTCCTTTGATCCTAAATCTTACAGTAAGCCTAAATATATTGTTTAGTTCAATGACATGACTAGAAAACATCAGTTTCAGAACCAGAATAAGATACGGATGTCAACAGACAGAGTTAGAAAAAAAACATATTGAAAACAATGTAGTCAAGAGAGGGTTGTGGCTTTTTATAATCTTGTCTAGATTAGAAGGATTAAAAAAAAAAAATCTAGTCAGGATAACAAAAAAATTACCTGGCACCAGGAAAACATTCCTCTGGCACAGAATACGTATTTATGTTCATTCTGCAGATACTCCAAAAGCCTCCTTGAAACATTCTCTAAAGTTATGTACGATTTTCCATCCTGATAAGTTAGGTTCCTGCCAGTGTTTTATAAAACGATCCTTATTATCCTAATCTTTCTTTTCACAGTTTCCTTTGTTTTCTTTTAGCAGTCACGTAATCATCAGCTGCATATATTTTGTCTGATTATATCCCATGCATTTTCTGTCACATCTGTATTGTCCTTTACTCTTTGCAGTGCTTAAAATTTTGTACAACATACCACCAACAACTAATAATAATAATAGTAATAACAATATCATCATCATCTAAGGAAATTCCTGCCTTTTTAGGCTTCTTTTAAAGTTTAGAGAGGAGACTAAAGGCTGCATAAATGTAAGCTACATCTCTTGAACAGCAATTCAGATTGCTTTTTGATCAAAATCTGACAGTGACTGGGTACTTTGGAAAGTAAATACAAATTTGAAATGCCACAGATAGAGCACATCCAGGCTGCAGTAGCAAGGCCCTTTCCAGTCCATCATCAAACCTGGCAAAGGGTATGGCATAGGTACATGTGAGGACAAGCCCTCAGCAGGCAGACAGGAAGGAGCATCACTCTTGTAACTGCCAGTTTCTGGTGAAGTCTTCCAAATCAAACTGAGGTGGTAGCCATGCAGTTTTTTAAAATGGTAGATGAAGAACGGTAATAGAGCCCTGTGTCTGGGAAATGAGGTCCTCTGACTTGGTGGCAGAAAAAATAAATGCACACCCCTGTGGCTTCATCCTCCCCAACCATAAAATGCATTCCCTGATCTCCGATAAAAGAGACATACTAAATTCTGCAAGAGATGGCAACACTCATTACAATTAAGTTACAAAACCAAATATTATCAAATTCTGAAAGATATAATTAATAACTCCTGCACCCACAAGAACTTTTAAAGAAGTTTGAATCAAAAACTTTTAAACTTCAGTCATAAAACAGCCACAAAGTCAAGATCACTGAAGACTTGGTCTTGGGACTTCCACACACACAGGTTTGAAACAATCACAAAGACAAAGAGAGAAAAACAATAGTGAAGAACAAGGTAATCTTCGATTTCCTTGTCCTCTAATCCAGCCCTAGTTGAAGCCAAAGAACCAAAATCCATAGCTTATCTTCTTCCTTGATGTGGAGAGCAGGCAGAAGTTATATGTATAACTATCATGGTTAACATCAGACCTTCCAACTAAGCAGAACAAACCACTAACTCCCTTGAGTTCTTATGCACACAGGAACCAAAGACAAGCAGGAGGCTGATCCTGCACACACATCAGCTCTATTCCTCCAACCACAACAACAAAAGAGAAACTACAAATAGGTAACCAGTTAAGAGAATGACTACATAGCAACCTCTTATCTCAACCAGATTTCCTTAAAATAAATAATGATAACAACACACCTTTCAGAATCCAAAGTAAAGAGTGTTAAAATTGAAGCAACACACACAAAAAAACCCTTTTAAATAACGAAACTCATGGTCAACACCATCTCTGACAAAAAACTGTTGGGGAATCAAAAGACACAGTCCAGGCACTGCTATCACACCTGCCAACCCACCCATGTGCTGAAGCAGCCATAGGTCTTGACAGTGCCACCAGAGTTAGCGAGCAGGGGCTGTAAATCACAGCCTTGCACATTTAAAAAAAGAAACTGTTATCAGGTTTTGGAGCAAGTGTTAAAAACTGCATTTTAATGGGTGTCCAGGCCAAGCCCTTCAAACAAATCACTACAAATATTGAAATATAGGTCTGGTGCTAAAAAGGAGCAGGTCACACTTTAATCTTACAACTGGGATCGTATTTCCTTGCTACAGAGAACACTGCCAATTAATGAATGATTTTGAGCCCCAGCTAACAGATGTGTAGAAATTACCAGAGATATCTAGACGAACCTTGAGAAAAGAAAAAAGTAGTTTCTCTCTTCTCTAGTTGTAAAAGCATAGCTAGCCTTGCTAAGAGACAAAGCAGCGGCCAAGGTTTCCGATTATCCAGGGAACACAGAACCTGCTTGACAGCAAGCAGATCTGATTCATGCCTGCACCCTCGTGACTTCATCACGCCTTCTCACAAAAGGATCAGCCTCCAGTTTCTGATAAAGATCATTTCCAAGCTTCTGAAACCAGCATAAAATTAATGTTGCTGATAAAAATGAATTCTGTTTGTAGTCTCAAGAATATCACGACTGCTTTAGAGAGGGGTAATAGAAAAGTAAGCAAAATGTGACTTTGGTTTCTTTTGCTGTTCCAGCTGAAGTGTCAAAGGAATTAGATGGCCTGCCATCAACTCAGTTCCTGCAACTAGTGGTCCTTTCTGAAATAATACAGAATAAGTACATAATAAATACAGAAATAGTGCAGCCAATCCACAGACCCAAAATTTTCATGTAGAGCAGAAAATCATATGTGAACGATGGCCCTTGCAGAGCTCAAGCTAACCACAGGTACTTCAAATTCCTGCTTCCACTCCCTGTTTCTCAGCCACTACTGATCTGTCACTTGATGCTTGGACTTGGTTGCATTACGTGCACAGGCTCATCAGCCAGTGCTGGAAGCTGCTTGAGTTTCACAGTTTCACTCAAGAGACAGTCGTTGGTGCTCTGTCCTTTTCCAGCATCTCACATGTTCAATCCTGTGCTTTTATTACACACTTATTTATAGCTGGAGAGGCTGGAGGAGGGAGAGGCCGTCTACAGGTAGGTTCTCACTTTAGTAACACTGAGGGTTATAGAGGAGAAAACAATGGAGTTGAGGTTTCCAGCCGAAGTTTGGGGGCAGTACTACCCCTTCACTCCACCATGATTAGCAAGTCACATATGTAACTTCCCACAGGCACCTCCCTTGTTTTCTGGGTGCCTAGCTTGCAAGTGGTATGTGAACTAAACTGTCATGACACAAACATAAAATCTTTGGGTTAGATTTTCCAATTTTAAAGTTAGCTACAAATTTTCTAAATTGCAAATTCTTTACTTTGGTTTTCTTCCATACTCCATTTTTCAAGTGCTGCAGTAGCAGAGCAACTGAACACAAAAAAAGCCAACCATTAACTGTTGTTGTTAAAAGTTCCAAACAGCAAATGGGTTTGGGCATGTAGGTAGAGCAGAAAAAGTGAAGAGCCTTAAAGTTTCTAAGAAGAATCTCAATTCATTGCTTGCCAAATAAAAAAAGGCATATGTGATAAAGCATACAGCTATGTCATCTATTGCGGAAAAGGTCATACCTCACGAGCTCCAAGCTGCCCAGCAAACCCAGGGGAAAAAATAAGACTTGTAGACACAGCAGAATTGTGTTAACTTAAGTCTGACACTGCATTGAACTGAAAAGTTGCACTGCCTTCAGATGGGAGCTGGCTCCCCGCCAGCCAGCTTGAACCACAAACAGAACAAGCTTCCTTCTGCCTTTAAGTGTTGTGTGGGCACATTCAGAACATGGTAACGAGAGGCATGACAGGACACCAAAGAAGTAGTATCTCTGTGCTTCTGATCATACAAAGCTGTTTTGTTCTGTTTTTTAATACCAGGATGCATTCAGTGCAGCCAAGTCAAACAACATGGAAACAGTATTTCCATGTTCCGGGAATGCCCTTAACTAGCCATCATCCTCAGTGTTATAGAAGTGGGAATGAGGAAATCAGATACTTTTCTGCAGAGTCATCTTTCTCTAATTTTTCTGACCAGTTCAGATTAATTTGCAAGAGGGATGAATTACACTAATAGAATTAACTCCAACTGACTTTCTAGTCAAGTCAGAGTAGAACTGAGATGATAGCAAATCCCTCTCTGTATTCAGTATCACTTCTTCCTTGGTCAGAGGAAGCCATTGGTGGATAACTCATGAGACATCCTTCTGTTCAAAAAGCCAAATACCCTCTTCCTTAGGCAGGTCCGGCAAAAAAAAGGACTCTGACTACAAAACACACCAATTCATCCAGAAGTTACTTGCGTAAGGATTACAATGAATGAATCCACAGCAGTTATTCAAGGAGCACTAACTCCCAGAAAGACAGTCCAGGAGGAACTGCAAATATCTTCTGCATTTGAACAAATTGCACTACCTCAGGTAAGCTGTGTTGTATTTAAATAATAAATAAACCAACACATACAGCATTGTGGGATTTAAAATATTCTAAGCCTAACCTACATAATATCAGAACAACCTGAAACATATTTCATGGCTCAAGGATCACTAACTTAGAGGTAAGCAACTGAGTTCCAGATTTCAGACCTAACAGCATGGAACAAAAGATCAATGCCAACTAGTAAAGAAATTATTAACATATGTGGTACAGCTCTAGCAATGTAGCACTAATTGCTAAAACTACAGCATTATAATAAAGAACACAGGTGGTATTTGATATAAAAATAAATAAATAAGAGCATCATAGATGACTCATTGCAAAAAAAAGAGCCTACATCAGCTTATAATTTGTTTAGCAACAAATTATGTTCTGCACTTTGCAAACAAAGAACTTATACTCAAAATGTAACTTAATAAGTACACAAAACAATACCAGGACTACATTTGTTAAAAAACAGTCTTCATCTCACAGATTTCACAGGTCTGTTCCTGGAAGCTGGGGAATATTTCCATATGTGCTAAAAGAGATGACAGCCAAGGCTTGAAGCTGAGCAATACTCTTTTTCTAGCCCACTCAGAAACAAACAACAGCACCCTTCAAAGCTTTTTTTTTTTTTTGGGGGGGGGGGGGCGGGGGAAGGGGTAAGGCTTCTCTCCCTATCTTTGCTTGTATACAGCTAAATATAAAGAGCAGACAATAAGCCATTGGCCACTGCAGAAAAGACTTTTTCAGCTAAGTGCTTTATCTATTTTTATCCTAAGGTCTTGAAGCTAAGAAATAACTTTTGCATATTCTTAGAAAAAAACTTTTAAAAATGCCTGAGCATGTTGTTTTTATTCTGGAAGCCTATCTTCCGCAATCCAAAGTATCCCAAGGCCGAAAATCTGTTTTCTATAAGGATACTAGTCAAGATGTAATTATGCTTGCAAGCATGAAAAAGGTCCGTTTTTAATTTCTGCCTTAAGATATGGGAAAGTAGTTAGCTTTGATGCTGGCTACTTCTATTCACTTCTTTTACCAGTCTCATTCACAGTTTCTAATACAAACCAGATGATAGCAGCCCAATTCTGAATAGCACAAAATAGCTAGGTGTGTCATTTCCACCACCTGTTCTTTAGCAAAGCAGAAAATATTAATCTCTTTTTCCATTTTTATACCACAGTCGATCTTGTTCTGCAGCTTACACACAATTTACATGACTGAAAACAAAAAGTGCTTAAAGTTCTGCCAGAAAGAAACTTCTGTGCCAGGAAACTCTCACTGACTTCTCCATGCATAAGCCCAAGAGCCAGGACTCTAGCTGCCACTGGAAAAGGGCTCCTAGCTCCTTTGCTACACAACCCATGGTGGTTGCAGCACCGGGCTGATCTGCACAACACTTTGCATCACGAGTGCAGATCACTCTGCATCGCTGGCTCACACTGCAGGCAGGCCAGATTACCCTGGACACGTACCCACGCTGGGAGAAGGACCTCCCCACACTTACCACAACATGAAGTGTTACACTTTCTGTACCAGAGTATTTAGGTTCCAGAACAATTTTACTGTTCTCTGTTGAATAATCTTTGTGATTTTTCTGTCAACTGTACTAGTAAAAAAAAAAAAAAAAAAAAAGGGAAAAAAGAAAAAAAGAGGGAAAAAAAAAACACCAAAAAAAAACAACTGGATACCATTATTATTAGGAGCTGGACTAGAGGATGCCTGTGGGTCCCTTCCAGCTCAGGATATTCTCTGATTCTAAGATTATTGAACAGTTTCCAGGCAAAACTGGCATCAGTAAGTGTGAACTGAACACTGGAGACAACCCTAGTGCTGTATTATATTAATACACCTAGGAAAGTTGTACTCTTTTTTTTATGTGGCATAACTGACCAACAGCAAAATAAGTCTGCCCAATTTATTTATTATTACTATCCCATTGTAGTTTTGATTAGAAGTTACTCTTTTTCCTGTAGCAGACAAAAAGATCAGGTTTTTTCATATAAAATTGATCATGTTATCTTTGTATGACATGTGAACTCAGACCATCCAAAACTCCTTTCATAATTCCTTAATTTATTGCCCAAACATACACTTTACTTTTAGTGCTGAGTATTAAATACTGATATTTGTACTTAGAATTCACATCTCAGGATGAAAAGTATAAAACAGCCAGTAGTGATTTAGGAACATATACACTCTTCAGAGCTATATTGTAAATGTATCTTACACAGTTGATCTTATTTTATTAAAAGGAAACTCTTACTAATTCATTATTCTTAAAAACCCCTAACTAGTACCTTACTCCTCAATCAGTCCTTTGCAAGTACTGTTTCCAGAAAAAAATGTTTCTTCCAGGCCTTTGCTTTACCAGAAGCTGATTCGTGTATCGACACAAACCTACTGTTCTAAAAATATCACTGTAGTGTGGAATTCAGCAGAGATACATAAAACCTGTTGAAGTCTGGCCACTTCCATGCCATGGTGCAAGACTGCAAATAACTTTCGTTGCCACACCTAATGCCAGACAATAAGCAAAGACAAAGGGTTCAGAACACTATAAGCATGTTGTCACAAAATACAAAACCTCCATCTATATGTAGTTCAGACTGATTAGTAATTAGTTAAGGTATGAGTTTGGGAATTTTTTTTTAAATATCCAGGCTTGGTTTTGCTCACACATGCTATTTTTCCCCATGCTCTCATAGGGTTCAGTTTTCAGCTAGACAATTCTCTACAAAAACAGGAGAATAAAATTTTGTTATTAATTTTTGACGTCAGCAAAGGTAGATGCAGAAGAAACTTATGCAAGAGCACAACATATGATTGTTCTTTTTGATTACCAACTTCGAAGACAGGGGAAAAAACCCAAATCAACTTTGCTGCAAGCACAAGAGAGGGTGGGACTCCATCATTCAGATGAGAGAGCAGGTATAATCAAAGGAGGCTGACACTTAAAGGATTAGTTACAGCCTCACTTCCAAGCCATTGCAGTAATCAAGGCATCTAGGAAGAGAGACGTACAAGCTTGTTTGTTTTTATTACATCTCTTAAAGGCTGCTTGGCTTTGTTTAGCTTCAGTTATCATGGTCTCTAAATACACAAGCTCCAAATCAGAGCACCTGTAGATCTGTGTAGAGCACACTTCACTTACTGCAGTCTCCCATTTCTGCAACAATCCCGATGGTTTCCCGCAGCTAAGCCACAAGGTCTCGCTTGTATGGAGACATCACAGGAGGTACAGCCAGAGCACGCCGTGCAGCCTGCAGGATGCACTGGGGCTGGTGCAGGGAGACCTCCCCACCCCCTCGAGAGCACGGCTGCTCAGAAGCTGCAATGAAAAATTTCACTAGAAAAGCTCAGAGCTGACCTAAACCAGCAATTCACAAGTGAAGAGTGAACACAATATCCACAGCCAGTACCTACCAGTGTCTGCCCGGATCCAGCCTCAGCCCGTTATGGTTACTGGATATCACCATTTGCCCACTGCCTACACAAAACACTGGTGGTTGAAACCCAGCTTTGTATCACTAAATCCATCAGCAGAATCGGGCACTGGCACTGACAGTTGCAGCAGAGAAGACAAAGACCAGTTAAGTAACCAAGTTTCAGTCACCAACAATGAAAACAAAAAAAGAATAAATGAAACTGTGACTCTTAGGGATAAATTCACACCAAACTATTTGCAGCTGAATAATCCAACACTACCTACAAGCACTAGGTGAGGTGGGAGGGGAGAAAAAAAAAAATCACACAGAACAAATATGATTTCTTAATTTCTTTTAATTTATAATGGAAAAGGATTGTAAAACTTAAATATTATTTATGTGCTCTCCTCATGATGTTCTACTGGATGCTTATGCTCAAGACAGGTTTAATCTACAGCCACATTCTTTTAATAGCAACTGTAGTTTATGTTCCAGGACAAGTGCCAGTAGCTAATGATCCTCCTGTTATTGATTCCACCTCGATGGGATGAAAACTCTTTTTCCTGGTCTTGACACCCAAAGCCCCTCTCTTGCATATTACAAACATACACATATAAAATAATTTGGCCAGTGGAAAGCATTTAACAAGATCAGGACCACCAGTATGGCCAGACATAAGGCCAAAAAAAACCCCTTTTGGCAAAGAAGTTTTGCGAGCAGTCCTTGCCACTTCACTACTACTGTAGCTGCTTAAATTCCTCTGGCTACAGAAATTCTGCAGGGAAGCATTTGTACATGGGACAGTTCTGTCTTACTGCAGATCTGCTTTTAATAATCAAGTAATTTTCTGAATCTAAAGAAAAGGAAACATGTAGTGCCACATATGTACAGATAAAACATAGTGGGCAAAAAAAATTGCACATGATCCCTCTGCCAGACATGCTTTTTTCCTACCGTTTTCTTACCAACAATAGGAATTACCAGTTCAGATGAGAAGCCAGAATACATTCAGGAAGTTCAAAACTCATATATTCTCCTCAGAACTGGACATCAGCCCCTGGGTGCTCAGTCCAAGACACCAGTGATGAGTACATTTAAACCACAGGTCACAGAAGTTAAACAGATCAGCAGCTCACGGAAAAAAAAAAAAAAAAACTGATAGGAAGAATTTTCAGGGACACAAGACCCATTAGGTGGCAACTTAAAGGGTGCCCCATCTAAGTAGGTGGACAGCATGAAAAATCTGTCTCCCTACTTGATAGCGAAGTGGGAACTCTGAATCATCTAACATTTCTCACTCCCAGTAGCAATGCTGGAACAGGCAAAGATGCCCAGTCTTCTAAAGTCATAGTTAGCTTTGTCAAAGAGGTACTTGATGGAAACTTCAGGTGTCCTGTTCTCCCACTATACATCAACCTTTTGTTACAACATACTCTGGAGTAACAGATACTTACCTAGGAGTCCCATTCTGCACAGCTGCTAGGCAACACACACAATTCATCTCACTTTCCTTTTCATTATTAATTGTTAGACTTCTAACTCAAGGCTATCTTTATCTTACCCCAGTACCAATCTGATTAACAGATGCAAACCTTTCACCTTTCAATTACATAGTAAATTTTCACTGCTTCATGAAACTGATTAATCCTGTCATATCCTCAGCCATAGATAACTTAAAATGCATATTCAGTACAGAACCAATTATCTTCGACCAATAAAGGAGGCATTCTTCCTCCTTCTTCTTTCCTTTGGGTCATCCTTTCTTTTTCCTTTTTTCTACCTATCAAGTCCTCTTAGCTGAGGTCTTTTCACTGCAAGAACTGTGAAAAGGGAATTGTGAAACAGCACCATCAATCTCATGCTAGTCTTGGATTAATACCCTATAGGATATGTAGGACAAGCACTGGAAGTCCTCAAGATTAAAAAGTTGAGACAGTCTGTAAAATGTGCTAGAAGAGGCTAAATGAAAACAAATACAGTTTGAACACAGGTGGTTGATTGGATGATCTGTTCCAGTCCCAAACAACCTTCACTCAGTGATTCTGTGATGGTCACAACACCTGTGCAGCACCCACCTGGCACAGGTGTGGTGAGGAACCACAGTGACACCGTGTAGAGAAGAAACACGGTCATTGCCCAGCACTCTTTCCCTGAGTAATTAGATCCTTGTCTAAAAGACAGTTTTAGAAGTAGTAGACTGCCTGGAGAAACGATTTTTGTTCTCTGTTCTGTTAAGCTGGTTTCCAAAAGATCTTGAATCATCAGCTTTGAATAAGTAATGCACGCTCTGCAGTGTCTAGGGGTAAGTGGCTACATTTACTTTAAACACAGTTAAAACAAAAACATCCATGAGTTACTAGGCAAGCAGAATACATTTTCTTTCACTACTGGATATCAAATGTCAGAAAGCTCCTATGAAGTAAAAACAACAAAAACAAATAAAAACAAACGAACAAAAAATCTTCTCATGCCATTAAGAGCATAAAGATCTCAAGGTAAACTCAGATGATACTATAATATACAAGAGTTAAAGCATGAACATTTTCTGTTCGCCCTTTTTCCAAAAGACCACTCATGCAAAAACAAATTATCCTTTTTTTCCCTTTTCTTTTTTCCTTTGTAAAATATATCTCTGTTTTGGGAAGTGGAAACTTTCAAATGCACAGATGTTTGTGATTGCACGCTAACAGCCTGCTGGGAACCATTAATGGTGTAGAGAGTAAAGTTATTCAATCATCTATAAGTCACTTTTCAAAAGTGTTGCCCTCAGTCGACGGGGTGATTAATGGCGTCCAGCAATGACACAGATTACCCCCTGCCCATGAAAGCTCTTTGATTTTAATGCAGTTAAGCTACTGAAGTAAACAAACCAATTTGGGTGTTCAACGAGCTCTTTGTCTCATTAAAAATTATTTGCCTAGACTAGTGGTAAAAGAATACTGCGTATGTCCCCAAACTCAATTTGGCATTCTGTAATCATAGCAGCAATTACATTTGCAAAAAAAGTTTAGAAATTAACAATGGCAGAAAATGGTCAGCCTTTCATTAGGGATTTTCGTGTGTAACGAAATTAATATTTTCTAATCACCACGGTACGGCAAGCAAGCTTCTGTACGTTTCAAAGAGGCCAACAGCAACTACAATCACCAAGCAAAAGCTTCAACAAGTAGTTGCAAATTTGCTGTTCAAAAGCAGACAGCCCTCTACTCCTCCCAAGTAGGCTTCCTGCAAATTGCAGGTCCTTCATCCCTCGAGAACATCTGCTGCAGTTTGGTGTCTGGCTGTGCTTGGCACTTCATGTCAGGGCGAGTTTTCCTTCCCCCTCCCGTACAACCAAAAGGATGAGTATGAATGCAGCAAGTTGAATTATCAAGGCTGAGGCATTTTGTTTCTTTATCTAAATGTCAGGTGCCCTGTAATGATTGGAATTCACTGCTCTCACAGTGAGTTCACAATACCTGTGAGCTTATGGCTACCTTTGAGCTCCGCGCACGTTCAGTGACAGAGGCAACTACCTCAGAAATCACAGGGAGAGCCCAGGCACTTGGACAAAGCTGAGGGCAAACCTCTGCCCGAGGACTACTGGAGGGAGTACCCACTGTGGGCATGGCCTGATGATCACTTCAATTCTTTTTGAAGTGATGCAACAGGACGGTGCCTCAGAGCTATTTACGGTGCTAACAGCACCAGCTCTGCATGAAGTCCCACAATGGTCCAGGTTTTTTTCACTTTCCTCCAAGAAATTTTTTCTGAACCTGTAGGGGAGGGGCTGCCAGAACCTGCCTTCTATTAGAGGACATATTCATTTCAGGACGTTTCCTCCTAAATTTGACAGCCAGGAAGCCGGCTGCAGCAGTGGCTGTGAGATGCCTTCTTGTGCCACACCACATCCTCAGGTGCCATTTACAGCATGGCTCAAGCACCTTCCCCGTGCACCCCACAACCTTAACACTTCCACTGCTTAGCAGAAGTGTTACTTTCTGTACTCTGTTATTCACAGAGTAGCAACATTAAAAAATTACAAGACCTCATCTAAAATGGAGCTGACAGCATTGCCTTCTTTGGTTTTAGAAAATGTCACTGGACACATATTTCACAATATGTCAAAGATTGCTTTCAAGCCTTCAAACAGTTATCAGAGTCTCATTTTTCATCACATTCCTCCCAACAAATTGATACCAGCCTTCCACATCTCATGTCTGAGAACAACATATCCATTTCCCACGCATCCTGATCAGCCTCTTCACTCTGAACTCACTCCAAACCCATCTCCTAACACCCTGCTGCTTCCTGACCACTCCTCTCAACCTTTTATCCGTCTCACACAATTTTAGTATCTAATCTACACACAGCCACAGCACTGCAACATGATAGAAACTTGGTAAAACCTACTTAAATTCAACAAAACACAATAGATGGCAGGGAGAATTATTTTCCTTTGGCAGTATGACACATTGAGCACTCAAAAAGTATAATAATAAGGACAGATTCCAGATCAGGACAAATAATACAGTTCATATACATAGATCTCATGGGCATTTTAAGCTCCCTATGTCCCATGGTACAGACTTCTATGTAGAAGATGTTACTGTCTGGTAAATTTACAGAGGAGGGACAATCTATGAGACGAAAAGCATACAAAGGTGACAAAAACAAACAAAGCTTAGCAAATAGGAGTAGTATTTTATTTTCTTTACCAACACCTAACTTAAAGGGGGGAAGGGAGAGGGAAAAGAAGGTTCCAGCCATGTCATCCTCAGAACAGATATAATCCATATCAAGAAGGCCAAAGGCTTGCTCCAACTGTATTAAACAGCATTAGAAGGCAGATTTTTGTCACCACTCCCAATTTTCACATGTACTCCAAAACATGGGAGAACTTACCATACTCAGACTGTCAAAGCCAGTATTTAACAACTGTAACCATCCAGCTTTTTACCTTATTTCTAACATTCTAATATATCAATTTACTAACTCATCTGTTGTATTTAATATGCAAAGAAACTTGCACAGTTCTAATTAAAAATAATCACATATTTCCAGAAAGATGTATCTGTGCGTAGCTTTGGTTCCAAATACAAAGTGAAATATAAAGGAAATATGTTGACTTGCTAATGTATTACAAAAAGAGTTTACATTTTTACAGTATGCTTCCTTTTTAGCTTTTAAGCTTTGTGTCCTACTTTCTGGTCTATTAAAAGATTTCTTTGCTTTTTAATTTAAATTATCTTCTCTTTACCCTTTCTTAATTTCTTAGTTGACAGGATATTATAACTCCTCGTGGAGAATGTTCTTCGATAAATAAGACTACTTTAAAGCTGCATTTAATTATTCTCACTCATTTCCTCACCTGAAGCAGTTGCAATGCTATCTATCCTACTCTTCTGAAGGAGCTTCATACATAAATCAAACTTAAAGAATCAAAACCAGAGCATTAATTGTTACTGTAAAACTGAACTGAGCTATGCAAGGAAGCTACAGATAATGAAATCTAGAAATCTGAAGTCAGTGTTAATGGATTTCTGTGTCACTTCCACTACAACTTTCTTATTTGACCTCTGCAAAACGTCTCTTAGTTTAATGCAAAGGACAAAGCAGAGAAGGCACACAGGGGTTTTTTTTGTAAGCTGTTCTTACTGCTAGCAGATGCAGCTGCTTATAGCTTCATCTTGAATGAGGTTTTCTCAGATAAAAATCTTTTCCAGTCTGTAACTTGTCCACAAAAGTTGAGAAATTTCATTGTTTTCAATTATGTTTTGTAGAAAGTGGGCAAGGGTGATCTGACAGCATCAAGATAACAGGAGAGTGTTTAGAAGTCAATAAATGTTGTTAATGATTTCTATGTCTGATAGCTAAAATTGCAATTTTAGCTTCCTAACAGTGTCAGGAGGCTGCAAAGAACTCAGGAAGGCACCAGATAAAGAAAAAAAGCCCCCTACTGCTCAGTCAATAACCACTCAAATTACAAAAGCAGAAAGACATGCCATTTTCTGAAGACAGTCCAGGTGTTAATCATACAAAGAAATAGCTTCAGGCATAACTTGCTCTTCCTCATGGCTTTCCTTTTTTAAATAAGAGCTTGGTTTTCTCCCAGCAGTGTTTACATATAGCAAAGGCAGTGAGTTCTTACAACATCTCACATATCAAATGTCATTCAAGCTGTTCATCAATCTGTCCTAAAATGTCATATCACAAAGAACTAGTCACATTTTCTACTTCTCATGCAAGTCTCCAGTTGTCACCTAAATAAGATGGAAAATTTTCTTCCCCACATCTAAAGCAACTTTGTCTAAAGTTAGTGTTAAAACTAACAACAATATGGGAATAATTTATTTCTGTGAAGCCTAAATCCTTTTTATAAAAAGAGATGAACCATCTAAGCCACAGATGTGGTTGTTCAGAGAGATGAAAGAAGAATGTTTTGCCTGCACAGGGTGTATTTACTGAGAAACACAGAAGCTGAGGGGGAAGCAGAGTCCATAAATTAGCTCAGTCTTCAAGATTTTTCTTTTCACTAGCCCCCATCTAGGCCAGCACAACTGTTATAATTGAAATAAGCATTAAAATGGTAATTTTCAGGGAAGGGGTGGAAGGTGGCATTGCCTTTCTTTTATACCCTAAATCTTAGAACATAATCGGAATTTTATAAAAAGAAAGACTGAAGAAACCAAAACTGTTCTGAATTCTTCTATCTTAAATGTGGTTTTCAGCTGTTCATGTTGCTATCAAGGTTAACATTAGAACATCACGGGATTTTTTGCTTTATCAGAGTATTAGAAGCTCCTTAGTGCTCACTTTTTAAAATTCTTTTTTAAATAAGTTCACTGAACTTGGATATAATTGACCTATTTACCCATATAGCACCTTCCACTGAAGCAGTCTGAACTCCTTTAGGTTTTGCAAGCAGCATGTACAAATTAATTTCTCCCTAGACAGGAGAAACGCATTATAGGCCTGTATTTTTTTTTCTCTGTCATTTATATGCCTTTATAATAGGTATCATGCTAAGAAAATAACTATAACTTCATCAGATCTCATTACATAACATTCAGCTTTCCCAAAATTCATCCTGTACTGTATACTTTCTTAGAAGGTTCTTTTTGGTGCTTGCATTTACACACATACATCAATTTCTCTTGGAAAGTAAACCAGATCTGCACAACCCATTTCTGCTTCAAGTTAATGCACTAAGTTTCAATGTGGCTGCTGCCTTTGTAACATCAATCACTTTCATGGCTGTAACCTTTGCTCCTCCAAAATGCAAATAAGAAACTGAGATCCTTGTGGCACCACACCACACTACAGGCCCATTAATGCTAGGTTTATTTTGGTGGCCAAAGGCTTACTTTTCTCCCTGAAATCTTTTTTTTTTTTACTTACTGTTCCTACAATAGCAAAAACTTATAATTAAAAAAGTACACTTGCTTAGGCCACTGGTTTACGGAGCACTTCCATTTCCATAAAGACATGATGCACTTGCAATCACTTAAAATAACCTTTATTAAACATTTTACATGTGCAAGGTTTTTCCCCCTCAGCTTTCCAAGCACAAGTCCTGCTCAATCTTATCACTGTTTTGAAGCCTGCCACTAATCTACTATGGCAAATAAACAGAACAAGCCTCTGCCATGAATCTTTGGAGAAATTACTCTTCTGTCTTACCCACTGTACTTGTTGTGTCCTCTTCAGTACACACAAATGGCTTTCTCTTTACTCTAGTCATGAATGCTACACCTAAAAATCCAGCCTCTTCATCCCAGCATTACCTAAACTCTTACAAGTGAAAGTAATGAAAATACCAGACATCATGTAAATTAAGAATAAAGAACTTCTTTTATCACTTAAGAAGATGTTGGAATACTCACAGCTATTCAATATGACAAGGAATTGCTGTAAAAAAAAAAACCTGTGACTATAGCAATGAAGGCCTGCAGATGAATCTGAAAACGTGAAACAGCAGTCTCTCACCTTACTTAAAGATTGTGTTTAAAAGTCAGAAGTATATTTATAACATCCAAAATATTAAATAATATACCCCAAATTAAAAAAATTATGGTCATTTATAGTTAAAATATAAATAATAAAGGAAAAATTCTTTCTCCTATGTGTTTGTCCTCTAGGAGAATATTTACATACACACAGTTCTGTCATCTCTCTCCCACACCCTGCCCACACACATACAGACATCTATAGAGACAGTGAGAAGCATATGCTCTTGTTACCCTGTCTGAAAACAAACACAATAACTAACACCTGTACTCAGTAATTGTGTCATAAGGAAATCCTATCTTATTTCTACACGTCATTCCAGTGGGTTTTAAAGAAACCTGCTGCCCACAGTCATTAAAAATCCTATGTCCTGCTAAACATCCTATGTTCCAGAAACAGGTAGAAGAGGGCAGAATAATGGAAAGAAAAAGTCAGTACAGACTTTCCCCACACGACACTCATCAGAACCTTCTGTAATTTGCATAAATATTCAAGTAATTAATCAAACCATAATATCTGCGCTCTGTTTCTCCTCAAGCTTTACATTCCCCTAACACAGGGATAGAACTTTTCTTCAAGCTTATTTGGCCAAACTCTACTGGAATGCTACAAGCAAAATAGAATAATGTGAAATAAATCACACTCAAACCTGCCAACTGGCTGCGTGTTTATATATATTATCAGAAAGAAGTCAGGATCTACTAATACTCCCAGCTGAAGTCAGCTGGAATTGTGCCACTGACTTCCATTCACGCAGAACCACGCTAAGGATCTCTGGCTAAGGCTTTGTTTTAATTCCTATGAAACACTTTTCACATTTTAATGCCATATAAAGAACAACAGTAATAACAGTCAGGTAGCCTTGCATAAAACCATAAAATGTTTAAAATAAGTATGTTGAGACCTGCTTGAATAACAGAGTGTGCTGAATACAATTTAGTGCTTGTGACCACCTGCAGCACTAAGTCCAGGATACAATGCTAATTTTAGATTTCTGGATGAATGCCCACTGTAGGATATGCTATTTTTACTAAGTTCTGACATGTCTGTCCAATGGCAGATCTCCATTTCTGAAGTGGTACTGAAAGGCTATTAAAGCTTCCAGTTACCACTTGGCTCAAAACTGCAAACTACAAGTACTTTCACCAAACTGTTCTTCATATTCTAATTCACTTTACACAATAGAACTTACAAATAAAACCAAAATAAATACCTAAAAGTAGTATAACTAAAAGAGGTCCCCCCTCCCCTGAACCCTCTCATCAAAACACAAAATAATGGTATTTTTATATATATTATTGCAATTCTCATTTCAACACACAGAAAAAAGATACAGAAATAGCCTTCTCCTTCTAGGCAGGCTCTCCCAGGTGTCAAAATAGAATCAAAAGTGTATCAAAGAACCCATGCTGATACATGTATTACTGTATTTAACATAATAACATGGATTTTGAGGGCCGCCATTCATCAAGTTTCAATCTAGACCTGTAAGCCACGAAGTACATTGAACAATCCAGATTTACATATTAATTTATTTTATTTTTTTTACATATGAGTACAGATATTTTTCCCAAGGAGGTATTTTTAACCAGCGTATAGGGTCAGCAAGTTTGGAATGAGCTTTAGCAGTTTAAGATTTCTACCTCTCTACTCACATATGCTTCTTCACTTTCCTGCCATTTTTCAACAGGTAGACTGAGACTGTTCTGAGAGATATCTTCCATTATGACAGATTTAATACGTGTATAATAATAGAGACTTAAATATGAGCATGGTATTTGGCATGCATCCTGAAGCAAACCATAAGACATGTCTTCTGCCACTCTCCAGCAAGGACAATGCAGTATTTAGGGAGAAATGTCAGCCAGAAACAGTTACACGAAGCATAAAACCCTCTGAGAATGATAACGTCTTTATTTATTAAATTAAATGCAAATTTTTCATTCTAATACTTCTGATCTGTTTTTGTGGATTTTCTCAGGTATGCTTAATTAAACCCACTCATCAACACCAACTTTGTTCAAAAGAGCAATTAATGAATATGGCACAGAAGCAGCTTAGCCCTGGAGGAGTCTCTGACATTTGTTCATAGTGAAGACTGTTCATTAATTGCTTCCCTCATTCTAAGCCTCCTAATGATATTTTTGACACAATACTACAAGTCATTGTGACTTATTTCTCAAGCTAGCAACATCTGCACTATGTTAAGTTAATAAAAATATCTTTGAAAGGTTTTCAAGAAGATATTTAAAGACATAGGGGGGAAAAAGAAAAGTCTGGATGTGCTGACAGTGGAATAAAGAAGCTGTATTGAATTTTTTACTATTATCTCAGAGTACACTTTGTATTACAGATAGTTTAAGTAAATATTTTGTGTTCCATATTCACTATAATAAATGGAACTCAGGCAGAAGTCCACCATGATTTTCCAACTTATTTTAACTGGGTTCCCACATCAAACTACGCTGTAATGTTTCATAGGTCTTCTGATGATCATAAGTTCTCAGACAAATTGAAAGACTGGCTTTCTGATTGCTTTGGTAAAAAGCATTACTTTTTTTTTTTTCGGAAATAAAAGGTGGAGAATAATGAGTTTGGCTCTGGGTTATGAAGTAACCACACTAAACTGAAGATCTCTGTCCACGATATAAAACAAAGTTGTTATCATTTTACACTGAGTGTATGCTTTAATTTATGGGATGGCTTTGCTGATCCCTTTTGGGTTCCAGAAACCATGATGCATTTTTATGTTTGAAAAATTAACTTGTTTATTTCCATAACACATCTATAGGATCATATCATCCATATTAGACTTCTACTGCAAAGCAGATAATAATTCAAAAAGAAACACAAAACAAATGAAAAACAAGGTACATGAAAAGTTCGTACCTGGAGAACAGCTGAAAGCCCTGGAGATCCACAGACCTTCGATATGCAAATGAGAACAGTGTCCACCCTCAGAGCTGGTGACATTACTTCAATTAGCCTGACCCAGTTTTCCAACCTGGAATTCAGTTTCTGTAGTTGCTATTATATAGCAACTCCTCCTGCCTGCCAATTCTTTACATTAACACAGCCATCAAGTTTCATGCAGTTACGTGTGTGAGAAACTCTGTGTTAAGCATTCATTAGCTAATTGTATACCTCTAAGCACTTAAGAAAAGCAGTGCAGCAGCAGTGGATATGGTTAGCTGGAACCTTATTTTATGATCTAGTCCAAAAGGAGTCTGATGCTGCAGCAGTCAGGGTGAGACTAAGAGGGTAACACTGTGCCCCAAGTGGGGTGACGGGTGTCTAGTGCTGGAGAGAAGGGAGAAAAGCTTTCACAATTTCGCAGTTGCCCATCTACTAGCTCCCACCACACTGTTCTCCTATGGCACACCGGCTCTGGTTTCCTCTGAAGCCTTCCATTCCCACTCACCCAAAACATCCTATCCCACCTGTTATTTCTACCAGCTGTTTCTCCCCTCTTGCCCACCACCTACATCATTATCTTTGCTCCTTGAATGCCGCATTTAAATAAAAAGGAAAAAAAAATCCCACCCACCTACACAACAGCAGCTGCCCTTCTCTGTCCTGAGCTTCAGGACACAAAGCAGCAGGAAAAAACTGACAGCTCTTATGAGTGCCAGCAGGCTCCTGCCAGCCCAAGCGCCCCTGCTTGCTCAGAGTTCAGTGACAGCAATACACTCAGCCTGAGCAATGGGAATGCAGGAAAGGTGACCTGCATGTCTCAGATGTGATAGCGGTAACAGGACATTTGGCAACCTCCTGATGGCAACCTTGGGCTTGCTCATAGACACAATTTCACCTGCTGGGACACCATCTTGGCTGACTCACTGCACAGTGAAAGCAGAGAAGAGTAATCCCACCTAGTCACAAAACTCGCAACAGGTTCTTATCGTTGATGGATTAGGCAGAGAGGGATCAGCTAACTACACCAGCACGGTTAGAGAATCATTTGTTCATTAATACATTTACACACATTTAACCTCGAAGCAGAATGCAGGAGTACCCCAGCCTGCCTTACACCTTAGGCATTATCCGGCATAGGACAGATCTAGCAGAACTGAGCCAAATTACCAAACAGGAAAGCAAGAGAAATTCTGATTTGGCTTTGCCTTAAAATGTACACACAGAAAAAAGGAACTCAACAGAGCATAAGAGCTCATTTTATTAGTATTGCTAATCTAAAATGTAGATAACAGTGTAGAACTTTTATTTCCAATTTCTTTTTTAACGTGAAGCAGTGCTAAATGTCAACCTTCAATATTCCACTCTTCTTCATTAACATTAAGTAACCTAACCTTTAATTAAGAGCCCTACAAAAGCAACATATTACTGCACATTATCTGAAATAACATATCAGGACCTATTGATGCCACTTTCAGAACCACAGCTGCAGTTTGAGGCAGCAAAACCTGAAGAATTTAGAAATTAAAACATAACAACTGCACTTAAATCTTACAGAACACAGAGACTTAATCACAGCCTGTAGTAAACGTGCATGGCAAGATATACCATCAAATCAGAGGCTAACTATGGAGAAACATTTGCACTTACAAAGAGTTCATAAGCTTTCAGAAAACTAGATTAAAACCTCAAGTGTCTGTGTACATTAGAGTAGTCCAATTAGGGTGTACATGTTTCTAGTTCATCTAAATTAACATAACTTCATAATTTACAAAAATTCCTCTGATTCAATTGTTATTTTCTGAATCCAGTTAAATCACTTAATCATATCTGCCTTTAAAAGATCCCACTAGTCATGAAAGATTAATTCAAATGACATTTCTTTTATTCACTTTTTTCATTCTCCAGCAAAGGTGGCTGCATTTATCCCTGCAGTCCAGCTTGGCAGAATAAAGTTAAGAAGTTTATGAATTTTAGATATTACACATAATCAATATTTGATACCAATATTTCTTTGTTCTTCAAAGAGATGAGCTCTTCAGAGCTCAAAATAAAACTATCAACTGTCAGAACAGCGTCCTGATCTCTGTTTCAATTCACTTTGTCTTTGGAACAGTCTTGTGCACTAATCACTGGACTGAAGTTCTTCTCAGCAGAAAGGCCTCTCTGTCCTTCCACTATTACTTTGTAGGATACTACAGCAGCGATTTGACTAAACAAATGAACAGATTCTTATCTATTATCTAGCCAGTGCTACTGCTTGACAGACTGGAATGGACTGTAAAAATGTTGTGAATGCATGTGTGTAGAGAGTGGGAAAAAAAGCCTACCCCCAAGCAAGCACGCACGCCTACGTATCTGTGCAAGAAATGGAAGGTGAGGTTAATTTTGACCATTCATATAGTAAACCAGGAAGCATACAAATTCTGTTTTCAAAGAGTTCCTTAGGAAATTACAAATGTCACAAATACATTTTACTATTAATAGGAATCTTTTAAATTATAGATAAGTTTTACTGTCAGGAGGGAACATTACTATGAACCAGTTCTCTTGCTAGAATAATTTTGGTCTCTGAGCCTCACCTAACAATTTCTACACAGAAATTCTTGCTCAAATGAGCTCTGTCTAGCACAGCCTTCAATTAATTCATATACATTTGTCACGCATTACTAAAGTATCTATCAACACTGTAGTTTTACTATAGAGATGTGTTATACTTCATTTTCCTTTGATGGTTCAGAACCTTGAGCAAACTGAACATGTCACCTGCAGGTTGCAGGCAGCTGCCAGCTGACAGAAATGCCAGAGGAAGGCAATTAGCTTGTGTCTCCAGTTTATTTTATGCCACACTGCATAAGACACCAGAGTCATTAAATCATGGAATGATAAGTATTGGAAGGGACCTTAAAGATCATAGAATCATTAAGGTTGGAAAAGACCTCCAAGATCATCGAGTCCAACCTTTGACCGAACACCACCTTGTCTACTAACCCACAGCATTAAGTGCCACATCCAGTCACATCTTGAACACTTTCAGCAACTGTGACTCCACCACTTCCCTGGACAGCCCATTCCGATGCTTAACCATTCCTTCAGTGAAGAAATTCTTCCTGATGTCCAACCTGAACCTCCTCTGGCACATCTTGAGACTATTTCCTCTTGCCCTGTTGCTAGTTGCCCAGGACAAAAAGCCAACCTCCACCTTGCTACAACCTCCTTGCATGTAGATCATCTAATTCCAAACCCCCTGCCACAGTCAGTGAACCTTCCACTAGACCAGGTTACTCAGAGCCCCATCCAGACCTCCATGGACTGGGAGTTCACAACCTCTCCGGGCAATCTGTTCCAGTGCCTCACCACCCTCACTCACAGTAGAGAAATTCTTCCTAATAGCTAATTTAAACTTGCCCTCCATTAGCTCAAGACCATTCCCCCTTCTCCTGTTGCTACATGCTATTGCAAAGAGTCCCTCTTCAGCTTTCTTGCAGGCCTCTTTTAGGTATTATGAGGTGCCACAAGGTCTCCCCAGAGCCTTCTCTTCTCCAGGCTGAACAGCTCCAACTCTCTTAGTCAGTCCTCACAGGAGAGGTGCTCCAGCTCTGCTCTCCTCTGGACTCATTCCAACAGGTCTGGAAACATTAGAAACTTGGCAAGACTTAGCAGTAAATCTTTCAGGAGTTACTGAAGTAGAACTTTAAGTAAGGAAGGTTTAAAGAAAACATAGTTCAGAGCTGATATTTAATACAAACTACAGAGTCTACAGAACATTTTCTATAGGACTGCAAGTATGAAAATATTAGTGCCAGAAGTATGAGAAGTATCTCACCATTCCAATGATTCTGCACGTTGACTTGCATCCTTCACTTCCAATGCTGAGCCACAGTGGAATGCACTGGGATTGATCGTACCAGACAAAACTGATTCCATCCATAGATGCCTTGGTGCAAGGATGCTATATTTCCATTCATTTTTGAACAGCTAGGTGTACCCCCAGAAAAACTTGATAATGGAAAATTGATGCAACAGCTTTCTCTGTCGGTGAGTTCCTGGAACCAACATGTAAATGTTGTCCTGAAAAACTGGATTCATTACCCAGTGTGCAACAAGCCAATAATTATACACCCAAGAGAGATATTGATTATTTATTTCAGAGTTGCACAAGCCTGGGTGCTCAGTGATACTACACAAATCAAGCATGCCAACTATCAAAACTTTATACTATTCATACATTTTAGCAAACAAAGGAATTAGTGTTCATTGGCTACAAGTTACATAGTTCTCTTATTAATTAGTATTCTATCTTCTGTTGGTAAATGATTCTCTTTCTTCCCATGCTAAATAGTCTCATGCTCCATGTTTCTCTTCTTTTGAGTCACTGGGTTTCTTGGGTGAGTGGTCCCTGAGTTGGTGGTTGCAGTCTGCCCCTGCCAGAATTACCTTTTACCCAGACGGAGCTAATTTCAACACAGTTGCTGAGTTGGCTTTGTTAGTTTCTTCATTGTCTTGGGAATTCTGCCAGATGTCTTCATGGCCCCTAAATTCTGCACTCTATGTATTCACTATCAATGGTGGACATCCTTCTTCTCGAGTTTTGTTAACCTCCCCGTAGGTCTGAGATCACTGAAGCATGTCAAGCTCTAAACCTTAACAAGGCAATTCTATCAACAAGTAATTTGTCCTTCTAACACCTGGGCATCACTTAGAGCTTGCTTGTGAGCTGGTATCTGTTTCATGGATTAAATCTCCCTTCTTGTTGATTAGGCTTGAAAGTATACAAAGATGAAAAGTCAATGAACATTCTTTCTTAAGAAAATTGTACATATTCCACATTTTGCAATATAAAGACTACAGTTATAAGCCCAAATGCTGTTTAAATGGTGAATCTTGGGAACTACTGTTGCAAAAAGAAGCCAAATGAAACATTTCAGAAGAAACTACTAGTTTATATACCAGTTGCCGTTGCTAAAGCTGAAGAGATCTGCTCATCGCTTCCTCCCTAGTCAGCTGCCTGCAAGAGCAATTCCAAACTCCTTTCAGTCACAGTGTGACACATAAACCTGACAATATAATACTAAGTCTTGTTAACTCAAATCCTTACAACTCAGTCACAAAAGTAAGGCTCCAACGATCACTCTAGTTCACACAACCCTAATGTTTGTAGGACAAGTAATACAATTATGGAAGTAAACCCAGATGCTATTATGAAGCCAGAGATTGTGGTTTTTTCTCTTCTTAATGTTTTGAGATGAAAAGTGGCATTAGAAGGTCCTACAAGACAACACAAATGATATTCAGGAACAGACAGTTTTTTCTGAAGACTGATCATTCCAACTATCAACAATCTATAGATATTAATACAAACACTGAAACACTGTTCTTCAAATGAAGATTGATTTGTAGGAAATAAGTTTTTATGTGGAAGCAAGAACACTCAACACATCCGAAATTTCTTATAAGGCTTAGAAATTTTTAGTCACCAAATAATCAAGAAGGAGACAAGGTACTCAGAAATCATAAAGCAACATTTTTCACAATGTAGAAAAGGGCAAGAGAAGACAAGCACCCAGCCTGGAAGAAGCAAACTAAAGCTGCTTGTTAAAACTAGAAATCTCTAGATCTTCAGGTTTCATCTGTAACCAGGTTCTCTAGACTAGATCTACGGCTACAGAGAAATCTTTGAAGGTGTCATTGTGTTCAGAGAGCTGGGAACAGGCCTGGTGTCAACTGCTCTACTCATTTTGAATGCCATTTTCAAAATTTTCAGTGTTGGCATTGTTAGAAATTTAAGTCTTATAAAAAAATCAAGGTTGATGAGAATAGCAGGAAAAAAAAACCCAAACCTCTTGTTTAAATGACTTTTTTAAGGGACATGCTAAATCCCAAAAATAAACAAATACGTGCAATTATAAATCAGGTCTGGTTTATACAGAATTCACAGCAAATCTGAAAGGTAAGTTAAGCACATGAATTGTTCCTCACAAACAAACAGAGCTCCCTACATTTCCACTTAAACAAGTCTTATATTTCCTCTTATTAAAGTATTAGTGATTTGCCTTCACAGCAAATTAGGTTTTTTTTAGCCTTCTGGTAAAAAGAAACAATTACAACACAGCAGCTCTACAAGTGAAGCTGAAGGACAAGCTTTGTCAGCAGTCATCCTATAAAAAGACTAATGTGTCCTTTTCCCAAGAGGCAAATAGCCATTGCCAGCAATGAGTTCATGGGGGTACTCTAAGAAAAATATGTTTGCTCAAGTTATTTTAAGAGCACTTTATGATTATGGGTTTGAGAGAAAAATATAAAGACTCAAGTTAAATATCAGAATTAAGTGTTTACCTCTAGTTCGAGATTATTTTTCTTCAAAAATTCGATACTGATCTTGTTGGCCTTCAGATTAAATAAATTTGCAAAACAATCTCCCCTGACAGTTATAGATAAGTTAGCAAAAATGGAATTTCTAATCACAGTTACTTGCAAACTCACTTAAAGAAAGAATACTGAATGAAAAAATCAAGTTCCGCCACCCAGACCATTAATTAAATTTAAAACGACAACAATGGCAAAAAGAACAGCAATTCAGTTCTAGAGCCCAGATCTCTTTTTGCTGTTGTTGATAGTTACACTTTTTTTTTTTTGTAACCAGCCATTAAAGGATGATGCCCAGGCTTCACTGGTTTGCCTTCTATAGTAAAGATTTAACTAATGCTTAGGTAAAGAGTCTGACACTATGCGCTTAGGAAAGCAATAGAAGATAAACTGGAAAATCTAGCAACTTTCTTGGACAATTCAAGAAAGCCTGTAAACTCTGACCAAGATTTACAACAGAATTACATCAGTTAGACAAGTGTCCAGAGCCCAGGGTAGCAGCATTTTCTATCTGTATGCATCAAGAGAAGTTTTTCTTCCCACAAACACCAGCTTCACCTTTTGCATGTCTCCAGAACTGTATGCATGAACTCATGCTCCTGGCACATAAATATAGAAGGGGTTTGTGGCTTTATACTATCAATTCCAACAGCATGTATTAGAATCCATTATCATTTTTCAATAGAGTAAGGCTTGGCAGACAAGCTCTGGAAGACTGAACTTCAGTATTTAACAGCTTATTACCCTGAATTTCCCCACTTCTGACACACTCAAGGGCAATGCAACCAGGCGTTGCCTCTCAGGTACCTCACTCCGCAGGAGGCGAGTTTAGACTGCTGGTGAAGACAGGCATACAGCTGTGCCTCAGCCCATCTGCAGCCTCCACCTGAGAGCTTGCTGCCTATTACAAAGCTGACATAACAAAAAGCTGTCTGGATACACTCTAAATCACTGAGGCAAAATCCTACACATTCCATTGTTATTTGAGGGACCAATGTGAATTTTATTCCGCACACATAAGCCTCCTCTCCTTCCTCACCTGACAATAGCCATTGCACACCTGCAGTTACACTGAGACCGGTGCCTGTGGAGCCTAGGATCGGTGGCCATGGGTACTTCAAATACTTGTGAAGTATTTTATCAAGTGAGAGCCAGGACATGGATTTACACTGTCAGAAAATGAGCACAACAGACAACAACAATACCAACATCATCTTTAGGAACTTCAGCATCACAGCTACTGATGAGGATCATAAGAGTCATCAGGCTCTTGGCCTACCCCAGGCTGATATGTCTTAAAGAGCAGTATCAGAAAACTGTGCAAACCTGAAATCCCATCTTTTGGCTAAGCTAGGAGTCCCGTTTTGCAGCATTGGGTAATACAACATCTGACACTAGCAGCAGTTCTGTGTACATACTGTCTCCTAGACATTTCAGTATCATTGTTTAGGTTTAAAAAGCAACAAGGAAAAGCATGCACTGGAACATGAGAAGCAGCCAAAATTTGGAATATACACACAGAGTTTATATTACAAAAACTAAGAAAACAACCATATATCCCTGCTGCAAGTTCAGAATAAGAAAGCAAGTGAGACCATCAAGAGAAGAAACCATCAACAACTGAACTCATGTTAAGTAACGTAACAGCCCAGTGACTGCAGATAACCTGTTTTCACAGTCTTCAGCTTTGACTACGACTTAGTAAAGAAACCCTAAAACTCTGCCAGACTTTGAGAGACACAAAGCAATACACATGATCTACAACTGGCAAGGCCAGGAGTCCTTCCTCAAGTACTTGGCGATTTCACTTTCAGACAAGGTCAACAGAAAGGGTTTCATCCCACACATTTTCTCCCACAACAAGGTCATTTCAGCCATGCTCCCAGGGTGCCCTTCATAACTAGGGGGGTTTCCCAACGCAAATGTTAGTGGGCTTCCCAGTGAAAGCAGGTCACTGAAATGGCACAGGTGGTGAAAAAACATGTACAAACAGTGAAAGAAAAAGGCAACAGGAATTTCTGAAGAGACTTTCTGCTGAAGAAAACATAGTGAAGAACAACTACCTAATAACTTTTAAAACTACAAAAAAATACTTATTCTCATGCCTTTATCTGTAGAGTTCACCAGTAATAGAAATTACTAATTCAGCAGTAAGATTATTGTGGGTCAAAAGAACAGTGCCCAAAATTATTAAAATATTCTAGCCCTAGCTACAGAGGTCTTATAGTTAACTTTATATTAAGCATTCCTGATTGCCAGCTAAACATAAGTCTAACCAAAAAGCACATTTCAATAGTATTCTGAGTTTCCAGCTAGACTAGCAATTCAGAGAAGGACAACAGCACCAAAGATAGCAGCTCGATTCTGAAATTTGGAGAGAGGTGGGGAAAAAAAGTGGGAAAATCAGTACAATTCACAGTAGAGCCCATTTCTTCAGCCCACCCAATTCATATTATAAGCCAATCCTGCAGCCATCACATGTTCTCCAATTCATTCATTACATGTATTTAGTAACGCCTAAGAATGTATCCCAGTATTACAGAGAGAGAGGAGAGTAAAAGGCTCCATTTCAGCATTTTCAAAGTTATAATTTCTCTGAGCTTCTCCTAAACCAAACAAATACTGCAAAATGGATGTGTGTTGCTATTCATCTAGCAAGGGATTAAAAAATCAGAATATTATATGCTGAAGATTCAGAGCTGCTCAGTCAACATCCCCTAAATGAAACTAATCTTCATTACTTAGGCTGGTAACCATGAAAAGATTGACCAGTTCTGTCAGAAATTAACATCCAACAATTCTAAGGTATACTGGAACTCAGGGATGTAACCTGATTTTAAAAAGAAAAAATGGAAAAGGAATGAAAAGCTGTATTATCTGGCTATCATGCAAGAAATTTCATAACACAGATAAGCTAATTGGAGATAAGTTTGGAAACGATAGTGCAGCTGACATGCTACACAGCATTTAAACTTTCTGAACAAGTCATTCAAACTGCTGGAATAGAAAAGATAATATTTGAAAAGAAAAGTTTCAACAGTTGAGTTAAACTCAAGAGTTTCACTGCAAAGGCCTCAGTGCAGACTATGTATCAAACCCAGTTTTCTGCTACTATCACTGACAAACATCAGCTCTTTCATAAGTTGCCTGACTTTCTAATATATACTGAGACACTAGGAAATTTCTTCCAAAATCAAACTCCCCAAATGGAGATTAGTTTTATTAATAAATTTATGTATGGAGATAAAGAGTTGATACTACACAGCAGACTATTGGATTGCATCAAAGTACCCCAGGGAAAACACAAATTTGAGAATAGATGCATGAACAAATCCACTAAATGACAAAAGACTTGCGTGTTTCATACTCTGGAATATACATTCTAGCAAAAAATCAAGAGGACACTAATTAGACTGCAGTTTGGGGATCATTAACTTGGTTTACATTTGCTACCTTCCTGACAAATGTTAAGCAAATGTGCTATAGTTAGATGCAAACTGGCAAATTTCTTACATAAATCATAGGACATATTTACAAAGAGAACTAAACTAAAAGCCCTAACCTTTTATTTTTTCAAACAGTTTGCCGTTTTAGCAACAACAGATTTAAGAGCAAACCATACCTGAAGTGCACAGCTCGGGCTGTGGCGTTCCCCAGGTGTCTGTAAGAACCGCAGATAGGAGAGTGCCACCTGCCTTTCACGGGTCACAGCTGCAATGCTGCAGCCTGGAAATGAAGTCCAGCCTACCGCCAATAGTTGGCAAACATACCTCAAAAGGGTCAGTTTGAAAAATGTTTATTGTGCTTGACAAAAACAAGACAAAATAACGAAACAAAAAACTCCAAGAACTAGTTCTTTTGAAGCAGCTACATCTTTGCAAAACACAGGAGAGAAGGAACAAATAGGCTGTAACTTAACACTGTTTCCAAATCGGAATGTATATACATGCCAAAGAGGATGAAAGGATGATAATAAAGAGAAACAGACTGATCAACAATAATTTAGAGAACTCTGCATTGACAAGAATGCATATTTAAACATTTCCATAAAATGATGTTACAGAAAAGGAGAAGCTCCTCAGTGCTGCTTCCTATAACTACGGCCACAGCAATAGCAATTCATCTCAGGAGCCACAGTAACTTCAGAACATACATTACCAAACATCAAGAGCATATCAAAATTTTACAAACCAGATGTTAAATCTAAAGCTAAATCGTACTTCACTGCTATTCAGAAGTCTATCATCACAACATATTAACCAATTACTAAATACTGCTTTACATGAAGTAGCACAGTATCAGATTTCACACACCCTCCTCCCCACTATCAACAGATAGTACTGGCAGTACACACCTACTATCAACTGATAGTAGTATCAGCAATCCCCCTACATGTCCTACAGCACAGAAATCAGACCCAGCTAACACTGCTGATAAAGCTGCTGCAGACCAGAGGGCAGAAACAGGTCTCTCTGCTCCTGCTCACCCCAGGAGCTCAGCTGCTCCCTTGGCTGAATTCCTGCATGCAACCTCTAACACAAAAGCCAAAAGTTGCAGGAGAGGAGAATTATGTTGTATTTCTGCAGTTCATAGATTGTAGTGAACAGTTACTCCCTGAAAAGTAATGAACTTCATTCACTGAAAATCCTGTATTTGTGCAAGACTATATCAACAGAAGTCAGAATCCATGTGGTTTCCCTAAGTAGCTGGGGGAAAAGAAAGCAAGAAACAAACGACCACACAACTCTTTTTTCTGAAAACAGCAGCAATACACAGTTACCACCCTCTGCATCTCTGCCCAACAGGAAATGAGTACAACAAACCTGCTACAACCATGTTTATGGATCATTACAAAGTGCACAGGCACTCCTACTACCTGTAATTATTTCATGAAAACAGCACTAGTTAAAGATTAAAAGAAATGAGACACTTCAGATACTAATGTCTTCAGCTTTGTCAACCAATACAAATCTGTTACAACATCCCAAAGAATAAGCAGTACAACCCAGAAGCCAGTGTTTACACTACTTAGTCTAAAACAACCTCTCGAACAGAGAAGTAAACTGTCACACTCCAGAGCAAAACCTTAGCTCTCAGCAGGACTCCTCACAGCTGTTCAGCATTAAAATGAGAAAATGAGATGAATTCATCAGTAAACGTAATAAAGTTATATTATCGGTACCTGCTGGAGAGGAAGGTAGGAACACAGCACAAAATCCAGAAATCTATCAAAATCTTTCACTAGACTAAGCGAAGTACCCAAGGCCATACCTCAGCCTTTCAAGGCAGCAATACACTTTTGATTATGTGTTATATATACGACATCAGCAAGTTCAACAATTCTAAGTCAAACTTTACTGAACTGAGTCAGCCTTACATAACAACCAGGAGATGCTCAAACTCCTAGAAGTAAGATTTGAGTACAATTTCCACTATGAAAAAAAAATCTACTTTACAGCACTCTAGCATCACATCAGCCTTTTACACCAAAATTCAAACCAAGAGTGGTTAGTGAGCTTTCAGAAAGTACGATCTTCAGATGCACTACCTTAGGGCTCCTGGAACATGCTATCACTATAACAACATGTTTTAGTTTTAGGATGTTTTTCTCAGCTATAATCTTGCAAATTCTAACCATCTTCACAAGGCTGCGCGTGCCTGCGTGCACAGACCTCTCCTGCCAATAGTCCGGTTTGCTGAAGGAACAGATGCACCGACATCTCCCCCCACGCCACTGCCCCCCAGGAATAATCCCGGGCAGATTATCGTTGTGTCAATCTACAATGCACATTCAGCATCTGGAATGACACAACAAACCCTAACAGTTGTCATTTATCTGGTAAGCAACCCTCACAGCATGATAGATGTATACAACCGACTGAGGTGTTTCCATCTGCATCGTTGCGGAATGGTAACTCTAACTCCCCAGTTCTGAAAGTGCCGAAATACAGTCACGCCACAGACCGAAGACAGTCCAGGTAAATAACAACGAGAATAAAAGTACATCGAGGCTTCAAATCACACTACGCGAACATCCCACTGAAAACCCACGTTTCGCAGACAACTGCCGGTGCCTTTCACGCCACTTCTACTCACACCAGAAGATGAGCCTGAGCAAACTTCACTTGCTGAAGTGTGACAAAACCCCTCTGAAACGCTCCGGAGCCATCGGCTGCCTCTCCACAGCCGGGGCTCAGCGACAGCAACGCACCTCACTCTCCTGGGCGAGAACGCGCTCCCGCGGGCGCGACCCCGAGGGCAAGAGCGGCGCGGGGGTCTCGCTGCGCGGAGCACTGGCGGTCCGGGTTCCGGACCCTCTGGAGATGCGACTGCCTGCCCGTCTGTTTTTTCTGGTCCCGAAAAAACAGCACCGTCTTCGGGGAGAACGGCCGCCCGTTCTGAAAGGCTCCGTGGACTTTTGGGGGTGGGGCCGGGCAATGCCCGAGCCGGGCTCCGAGCGCCGGCAGCGCTCCCCTGCACCGGTGCCCGGCGGCCGCGGCGCTCCGCCTCGCTGCCGGCTCCCCCTGCCGGCACCTTGCC